>CM065052.1:7330000-7930000 GCA_032883995.1 Coronaproctus castanopsis | reverse complement strand
TATTGACTCTATTTATGGTAACTCGAAGCTTGTGCCAATCAGTGTCGATCTGTGTTGACTCATTGCTAACTTCTAGCGGATTTTGTGTGAAATTTAAAGTACAGATCTAACATCTTGCTCAGCAGAAGTAAAACACAGATCCGGGTTGGCGTCCTGTTTTTAACGCCCTGAATGAAATGAACCGCGTTGTTTAGAATCATTGACTAAAAATAAGTTTTCCGTTTCCGACATTTCTATTCGTTTGTGTTCCATCTTATGTTGGGGCTTATAAACATTTATAATTGATATATCCAAGATTTTTATTTCTACTACTGACATACCATTGGATAAATTTTTGGGTTAATAAACTTCCACTGTAGAGACTGTTTAACATATGCAGCTATAGAGTATTTTTGTTGCAAATTGATGCGGCTAGTTCAAACCCATTTATTTTTGTCCTCCATTGATCATCCGCTACATGAATTTCTTGTGCCCTCCCATCTCTAGCAAGTTTTTCTAAAATTTTCTATACCTTATACATTGATTTAATGCTTATTGTTCTTGTGAAAAGGGCGGCTTCGGTTATTAGCTTTGAATTACTTTGTTGTACCCAATATAGCGAGAGTTTGATTTACAAGTTCTTCTTGTATTTTCGACGCTTAAAAGCGTTACCAGGCGCATGTTCAAGAAAGAAGAACGATCGGTCTGTCTTCCATGTAATTCATTCATTATTATCAACATCCTAACTCGCTGCTTGCAATACACCCCTCTGAACCACAGCTTAACTCATTTTCTTCTTCAGTAATGCAAAAATACTACCTAAATATTTTTTCTTCTGTGCCTCTGGAGCAAGTAGCAGGATATGGAACAGCCACAAATCAAAAAAGAAAAAGAAAATAAAAGTTCGCTGCGTTTGTGTGTTCTAGATTTACTAAACAGCTGGGTCAATTAAGGAAGAACCGAGAAAGACAAATCTAATATGAGTTTGGAAATATGTAATTGGATAGCGTTTCTGTCATAAAGCCTAGGACAATATTATGGTTTACAGTAGAATGAACAGAGACTTTAAGGTGTAATCGCAGGATAATAAATATCGAGATGCGTGAGAAGGATTAAATAGAGTACATTTAATCAGTTTTATTATGGACAAAAAATATCTGAGATGTATTAAAAGAATTTTTTGAATTGGTTATAGCATATTTATTCTTATTGAAATAAGTGTAGAGAAATATAATTTACATGTACATAAATAATATAACTGAAGAACATATCGAATGTGTTTTTTTTTTATACAACTTATAATTCAAGCGACATTTACAAATTTTTTTTATAGAGATATCATCATGCTTTACTATTAACTCAGTATCTTTAGAAGCAGTAGAGGAAGGAGCTTCTGTAGCAACTACTACTGAAGAAGAAGAAGAATATGATATGTCAGATATATACTTGAAATATCAAAATTACCTTAGTTGCCAACATCCTGGAATATCTTGTAAGTGCATAAATAGAATTTCATTATTCACATTTTATTATTTTTAGAAATATTGAAAACAATTATTTTATATGAATTGGTATACAGAACAAAATAATAAATTAATGAGTTGCGTTTAGTCCGTTTGATATAAAATAAAACACTTTCTCATTATAAACTTATAACTTCTGAAAATTACATGTAATTTTACTTTTTCAGTCATAGTGTCTTCTATATGGTACATAAACTTTTAATTTTTGACAATGCGTCAATTTTAAAAATATTCATATAATACGTTAAAAATTATCTGCCATAAAAAAGTGTCATTACACAAAAAACGTGGGCGTATCTAGCACATGACATGGAGGAAAATTTCCTCCCCTGAAAATTAGAGGAACAACTTTTTTTTATTTTATTTTTTATTTTGCTAATACATGAATATGCTTTAACATTTTGAGGCTATGCTGAAATTTTTTCCTTCATTCAGTTTATCCCAGACGATCATTAACCCTTTCAATCATAGTATCCTTTATATGATAAATAAGGTTTAAAGTGTCCATTTTCGAAATAAGTAACGTTAAGTTGATGTAGAATGTATTCTAAAAATATTTATATAACGTATTAAAAATTATCTAAATTTATAAAAAAAGTGGTGTTATCCACAAAACATAAATTAATACTTTAAAACTCTGCAGTTATTTTCTTTCTTAAGGCTTAGTTTTATATAAACTTATATAAAAAATTTACAACATGTGACTGAAAAGGTTAAAGAATTTCAAGATCAAGAATGACACTTTTTTTCTTTTTTTATATGGGCTTTTGTGATTCCACCCACGGCTGTAACGAACGGATGACATGTCTTACTAAATATTTATATTACAGGCTAATATGTAATCAAATATAAGCATGTATACGCTATTATTCTGTGAGCTGAGCAGACATCTGAGACTAGTTGGGAGAGGGATTCCTTGGCTTACAATACGTGACAGGAATTTCGATTGATACATTCTGTAATAACTGCAGCTGAAAAATAGGTGTTTTTCATCGGCAATCTGATCTGCATCGCAGGGATGGGTACAGAATGACGAAGAGGCTAATTTGTGTGCAAATAGAACGTATGAAATGTTGTTAACGTTAAGCCTTAGGCGACATATAATACGAATAAACTAAATTCTGTTTTCTATGTTGCTAGAAAGATTAAAGAACCAGGGAATTACTGGAATTGAAGGTTGAATATTCCTAAATTGTTTGGCTGAATAACAATATTTCCAAGCACGGTTCCAAAATTCCTTGTGCGAAAACTTAATCTCAGATAAAATCTCCCTAACCAGTGAATGTAGTTAGCCGCTGATTTATGTTTTTTGTTGTCATTCTCCTTTTCACCAATCTGTTCATTTATGTTCTTAACCTGAAATAATGGAAGCTATTGTGTTGTGCACAGTTGTGTTATTTTTCATATTTCTTATTATTTTTTATATTAAATCTTCTGTTCAGCATTTTGTAATTAACCCTTTAATTCAAACATTATCAATTTTTTAACAAAAGTATACACTTTACTATATAAAATAATTAAAGGAAAAAGCTGGAGGAGAGGAAAATATAAAATAATATTTGGTGTATAAACTATTTTTTACATAACTCTGGAATATTTTTAATGTATTATATAAATAATTTTAGAATTGAAACATTTAATATCAGCCAAATGTTTCTTATTATAAATATATTATATATATATATTAAAAGTTCATGAACCATATAAAGGACACTGTGACAGAAAAGTTAAGAATTAGGATCAAACCACATGATCATATAATTTTTTGCCGATTGAGATAAACGTGGTTTCTTCCAAAGACCTGAATGTTTTCCAATCAGTAAATTGCTAGTGCAATCAAGGATTGTCAGAGCTATCAACTCACCTACTAATACTTTGTGTCTGAAACTGAGTTGGCAATTAAAAGTAGTTGCTATTCAGGGAAACCATTACTTTGGGCAACTGGAGCAAAAGATTGCAAATATTAGGTACTAAATGACATCATCTCGGGTGGTGAGTATGCGACCTGTTTTATACAGCCAAACTTCATCTGTAATTTCAAGTACAACCTCACAGAGGAAGAAGAACAAGAGACCTCTACCGATTGACCATAGGTTTCTGATGGAAGAAATCTCTCCATTTCTTTTCCGGCACACGAATAATTATTTCCCTGGTTGAGTTTACTCGGCGGCAAGTACCTTTCAGGTACATCTGCTTGTCTATTCAACAAATGCAAGATCGTACACACCACAGTCCACAAAAACACACTGGCGAGGTGTTTTCGTAAGAGACAAATGCTCCCATAGCATGAAAATTCACCGTGTCGCGTTCCTAAATATGCCCGCGTCTTAAATGGCACAAAACGATTTGTATTTCAAACAATAGAGTATACTAGGCAGTACAATCTTAACAGCACTGCCATATTCCGTCCAAGATTCTTACCATCTTGAGAGAGCAACACTAACGTACAAGAATGGCGAAAACAGTGGAACATGTCAAACCTCGACCATTAGAAAATGGTAATTTCACCTGTCATCACGGTAAAAAGTTTTGAATTCCGTCGCAAGGATTAGCTACAATTAAACCGTGTTCATGCAGAAGAAGAACGAAGCAATGAACTACTATCGCGACGGAAATTAAAGAATGATGCTGTTTGCGACTATTGTATTCTGCAACAATCTACAGAGCATGAGCTTTTAGTGGAACATTTTAAGATATCCATGAAGATACCGACTCGGCCTTGATGTGGTTGCGTGGCATAGATATAGTTTTGTAGTTCCGCACTCGAAATTCATTCGAAGTAATAATAATAAGGATAATTCATTTCGGCAAAAGTTGAATAAGCAGAATAAGAAGGCTGTTGTTGGACGCACTAACGATGGTACGTCTGTATTAAGATGTTTTATTCACTAGTCCACTGCAATATACACACGGGAACGAGAAGTGGTGCGAGGTTAATTAATATCGAGAAATAGTTTTTACTGTAGTTCGCTAACTAAGGGTTGTTACTTCGTAAGTTTCCTAAGGTATTTTTTTAAGACTTGAAAAGATGTCAAATCCTCTTAATCTCTATGCAACCGTTCTCAAACGGTAAGTATCCGTCAGGTACTTTACCCGTGAAATTTAGATTTCTATTTAATATATTTAATTACTTTATCCCCAACAATCCTTGGCAGGTGTATTTGTTCGACCTACAGACGGCATCATTATATCTCTTCTCATATATGAGTAGAATAAATATATTTATTGATTGTTTTTTATTTTATTTTGTAACAATTTTTTTTTTTAATAATACGTATTTTATTTTAACGTTTCGACCAGAAATAAAGTCGATTGAAAATATGTTTAATTAATAAAATATCGGTTCGATACTAATTGATATGACACATGTTTTATAATCGAATTGAACGGGGATCTATTTAACGGTGATTTTGCAAAATTTGTATTACGTAGATATTAATCAATATCATATACGATGGATTCATAACGGTACTGTACTGGTAGATACAAACGACACAAGTATTCGCTTACCGAAAAATATGAAATTCTTTGAGGACTATACGTTAAAAGTCAATAAATTTATGCGCGATAAAGAATATTACGAATATACCTGCGAAATTACAGGCCCCAAGGATCCTGAATATCAGAAGGAATTGGAATTATTATGTGAGTGCGGAATTAATTATGTTTATTCGTATTTATTTTATTTATATTATCTATCTAGTGAATAGTAGTCGCTAGAGAGTGCTAAACTGTTAACCTAACGACAGCGGACGGTTCGATCCCAGAAGCGTAAAGTTTTTCATCGTTGTCGAATTAATTATAACGACGAAGGTGTAACGTCTTGTATGCGTACGCACCCGCGTTGCGTATAATTAACGCCTCGGATGCTAGTCTCTTTGGCATACACACATACACACACAAAAATAATAACGTACAATCGAATTGGCGACGAACGATAGGACGATGATGGCATTTATTGTGTATAATATTTTTATAATTCAGGGTAATATTGCAAATTTTCTGTCGGCCTTATACAAGATATGTAGCATATAGTAGAATTAACACGGTGCAGCATAAAACAGGCCCGTTTAATACAGTGCACAACAGGCAGAACCCGTAGATTAGGCAAACAATTGACGGGGTGATATAAATAAAGTTCGAGAAAAATGGCCAAGCAAAGTGGTTGACAGGAAAAATGGATGGAACTTCGAGAGAGCTACATCCAGCAATGGATTGAAATTAGCTAAAAAGAAAGACGGTACGAACGAGTTAAATGTCGAAGGATATGATTTTAAGTAACGAAATAAACTTAATAAAATGTCTTAATTTCGTCACAATCTAAATTGTTTTACGATTATACAAAATCCTAATGCATTTTACTTACGAACACAACGTTAAATTCATCAACAACGACATTCCCGTCCGTTGGAAATCTTTGTGATTTTTTTACAAAGCACTTTTTTAACCTTTTTACTCACACAATGTCCACTACACGGTACGTGAAATTTTAATGCTAACGATATTGTTTTTTATTTTCTAATTGACGCGAAATGTCCCAATTTTAAGAATATAAATATATTGTAAAAATTATCTACAGTTCACTGAAGAAGAAGCGGTATTGTATAATAAACACCTGCTGTATAAAATGTATAATTTTTCGTCAAAATTTTATAACGCGTGGACTGAAATGGTTGATTCGTTTGTTATATCGTAGCTGTGTGTGTGACGTAACTAAAACAAAAAGCGCTAAAATACGTCATCCTATTGTTCATCATCGAACAACGTAACCAGCCTTATTGTACGTTATTTTCACTGTAAAAATAAAAAAAAATTAAACTTACAAGGCACTATTATTCTCTTTTGATGTACTACAATTCCGAGGTTACTAAAGCTTTCGAAATAAAACTTCTATCGGAGTGTTGTATATGGGGAGTTAACAACCCATAAAACGAGCGAGCGAGCCAGAGGCTTATAGGCACATAGACAGACTTATTCTCAGAGTGTAATCGGGCACCTCCGCTCTTTCCCTTATGCTGTACTCATATACGTGTATATTCAGTTTAGATATATACGTACAAGCATGTACAGAAATTATGAAATAATATTTTTTGCGTTTGTATTCTTTCTTTTGCGCATGCGAGCACGGCCGTACATTTGAGAATGAAAGTGGTACAATCATTATCACGTGTTAAGTTAAGCATAGCGGAAGTGCGTTCCTTTGCTTTGTGAAATTTGTACAAAATCGCGAGTTTATTAAACAAAACGTCTTTAAATTTCACTTCTTCCCTGCTGACCGAGGCAGAAAAATTTATTTACTAGCACTGTGAGAAAAGACGATAAAACTATTCAGTTATACATATAATATATTTCTGCACGCGTGCATGCGTTGTATGTATGTGTGTTTCTGTGGTCTTTCTGTGTAATCATACGCAATGTGTGTACGTATATATTATATATGTATCGTATATAGATAATTATCGCTATGCATGCAGTGCACCTAAATTATAGTACTAAATATTATCTCGTATAAGAGTTATACATATGTACACATTCGATGAGCGGGGATAAAAACTGGCGCAAAGCTCACAAAAATTGTGAAAGTACCAGTTTTTATTATATTATTATTATTATTATTATATATTATAAAGTATTGTAAAGGGGAAGTAGTATATTGATTAAGTCTAAACTGACGGTGCAGCTTATTGCACCTGTACAAATGGTACAAACTGTAAAAATTAATTTGAACAATAAACAATTATTAACAATAATAATAATAATAAAAAAGCTATCGTACTTTTTTTTTGCATACAAAGTGGGCTGAAGGCGCTAATTATATGTAACGCATACGACGTTATAAGAAGTTGCCTTCTCTGTCAAAAATTAAATGTCGTACGACGATTAAAAACTTCAATCTCATTGCATTAACAATCTGGAACATACTTTGAAAATTATGCAGCCTAACTCCAGTATAATATAATATTGCCCAAATTACAAATTTCACATCACACCGAGCAAGCTCGCCGGTCGTGTATTAAAACATTAAAAAACGACAAATCACCTTCAGAAGATGGCATAACAAACAACATCCTCAAATATCTTCCCAAAAAGGGGCTTCGTATACTTTTGTACATATACAATTCTATGTTGAGACTCTCAAAGTGATCCATAAACACGGAAAACAGCCTTACAGATACATCATACAGACCGATTAGCTTACTTGACACATTTGGAAAAATATTCGCAAGGCTATTACAACCGATTATTTATACAATCAAGAATGAATTTCATCTGGTCCCACATCATCAGTTTAGCTTCCGTTCAGCAATGTCATCGAGCTAGCGAATGCTATTGAATCTGTCCTACAACGTGATCTATAATTTTCTTAGACGTGGCCAAAGCTTTTGATCCAGTCTGGCATGAAGGATTATCGTATACTATGAAATATTTCCTCCACATATCACCTACTGAAATCATATCAAGGTAATAGTCGAAAAATAGATAATTCAACGTCAAACATACGAATTTCAAAAGGGTCGGTTCCTCAGGGAAGCGCCTTGAGTCCATTGCTTTATAATATTTATACTGCGGACATTCCAACCACTATGGTTACAATTTAGACTACTTTTGCAGATGAAATCTCAATCTTAGCAAGTCATGAAGATCTTCGTGAAGCATCCAGATTTATACAACATCATCTTAATAGCATTCAAGATTTATACAACATCATCTTAATAGCACTCAACTCTGGGCACAAAAGCGGAAAATAGTAAAATATTTAGGGCTCGTTTTAGATCGCGGTTTACCATGAAACTTCTAAACTTCTAGGTCGAACCTCTACGCTGAGCCTAGCAAACAAAGTAATATTATATAATACCGTCATTGCCTCTGTTTGGAAGTATGGACTTGAATTATACGGATCAACTGCTAAATCACATCTCTGCAAGATATAAAAATTTCAGGCAAAGACGCTGAGGGCAATCGTAAATGCGCACTATTATGTTCGCAACAGCCTCATCAACATCGACCTGGATACTAAGCTAAATATTAAAGTTCCAATACCAGCACTCTTCAGCTACTTACAAAATATAGCAAAAAGTTTGAAAATCTACAACTTAATATCTAATTGACAAAATTTAACCGGGTTAGAACTAAAATAATTGTACAAAGAAATTTAACAATAAGCACCAATAAAATGAGAAAGTCAAAAAAGTTTAAAATTCGCTAACTCAGCAAAAAATTCTGTGTCAAGAGATAAAATTACTTACTTCCGCCCCGGAATCCGAACATGCGAACGAACAAGAAGCCACGGGGAACGTGGACCGATGTACCGTTAAAACGGACTCTAAAAAAAAATCGTCGAAACTCAAAAGTTATATTTAAAAATTAAAATTGTTTATGCCCATTCGAAACGTTAAGTTTTTTGAATAATCAGGACGTGGTTTTCACCGAAAATAATTCTAGACGTATAAAATTGTTTAATTTTAATATCTTATACAAACAAGGAATCAAAATGGAGATGGGCTTGTCATCTGGTAAGACACCAGGAACTCTTGGCAAATAAAGCGACAATGTGGACTCCAGACGGTAACCGTAGAATAGGCAGACCACTAACACGTTGGGTTGACGATATAAATAAATTTCGAAAAGATTGGGCAAGTAAAGCGGTTGACAGGAAAAAATGGAAGGAACTTCGAGAGGGCTACATCCAGCAGTGGATTGAAAATAGCTGATGAAGAAGACAGGGAACATTCGCACGAGAAAAAACTATAATAATGACGATAATGACAAAAACGTACACACACATATATATATATATAATGTTTGCGATGGCGTAGTTGCTAGAGTGCTCGACTGTCAACTCTACGGACGCGACATGAAAGTTTTCATCATTATTTAATTCTTAATTATCACGGAGAAGGAAGTGGCACCCCACTCCGTATAACATCATATACACGCGTATCTGCGTCGCATATAAAATAGTGGCTTGAATGCTAGCTCATTTTGTACATAAAAATAAACGTACAATAGCTAGTCAATATAAACATGATTAATCAAGCAAAGCGAGTATTTTACGATCGAAAGAATATATTAATAAGGGTATAAACATAAATCTCAGGAAAAAATGTTTAACCTTACTTGTTTGTAATACGGTACTATACGGATGTGAAGCGATCAGTAAAGTGGAAGACCAATCACTAGAAGTATTCGAAATGTGGTGTTACAGGAGAATGCTGAAAACACGGTGGACAGATAAACTAACTAATGAAGAAATCCGAAAGAAAATTGGAGAAGAAAGAACATTATGGAAAACTATAATAAAATAAAGGATGAATATAATAGGGCATAAGGCACGATAGTTTACAAAAGATAATTTTATAGAAAGAATAATGAATGGAAAAAATGATGATATATATGATGATGATGAAACAGCCATCTGGCTGATTCGCCCCAACACGATCCTGCGCCAGCAACACGATCACTTGCTGTCCTCTTCAAGTCCACATAATTTTGCCTTTCAGTGTCATTTAATACAGTGTCTATAATCGTCAATCTGGGTCTTACACGCGCTCGATTTCTAATCATTTTCACTTCAATAACTGTAGATAATATGTTTTGATTTGATCTTAGCACATGTCCAAACCATCCCAGTCGAGTTTTCCTTATCCGGTCTAAGATATTTCTTCTTTCGTCCATTTTGTCAAGTACTGTTTAATGAAATAAATAATTAATTTTAGTACTATCATTAATAAATATTTAAATTTTTATTTTCAGTCGCGGAATTAGAAAGTGAAACTTACGCGTGGAATGGCGACGATTCTTACGCGTCGGATAATGAAACTTACGCATTCAGTAACGAAACTTATACGTTAAATAATGAAACTTACGTGCTGAATAATGAAACCTTCACGTTCAACAGTGAAACTTATGCGACGGACAATGAAACATACGCCGATTTCGCGGACTTATTTATAAGGAAAAAACGAGATATATGGAATGTAAATGATAAAATAGATTCTTATCCGGAAGGTAACATTCTAAAATGAAACACTTATGGTAAAATTAGGGGCTACCGCTGCGGGTTACTGCATTTCTAAGGGGCTAGAAGTCTGTATATATAAAGAAAAATATGGTTATATAATACAGCATGTGCACACTAATCAATCAATATTATATGTATAATATCGCCCGTAACTGCACACGTAATTTTATAACGTCCGCGCAAGTATATTATTTATATTTTTATATTTACACATAAAAATAAATAAAAAACAAAATAAAAAAATATTTATAGTATGAGCAGTGACGACACATGCGTGCCTATATTATGTATATATATATATATATATATATATATATATATATATATAAAAATATTTTCATGCTAACGGCAAGTTAAAATATTTTATGGTTTTCTATCCAATCAATTATTTTTATTATAGATTTTTCCACGGGATAAAACGTATATCCTCAAAACGACGTCATATATACTGTTGCTACATGCGTATTAACAAATAAGATCGAAGCACTCCATAATTAATATAAATGCATGCGTGTCTGTATCTCAATGACATTTGAAAACATCGTAGAATGAAAATAATTTGCTACACTTTAGTTCTCCTCTTTTGAGGATTATCGGGTTGCACCGCATATCAACCCTCGGCCCACAGAATAACATAGAAAATAATGACGACTAGAATAAAGAGTGAAAGTGTGCTATTAATATTAAATAAATTAGATTAAAGGAAATATGTATTCAGTTTAGCGTAGAAATTAAACAAATATTTATTAGCATACATGTATATATTGCAATTAGAAAACATGTGGAGAAATTAATTATCAATCACAGGAAATTACTTAAAGACGATAATGCTAAGTGAATTTCAAATAATTTAATCGGAAAAATGAATTCCGGTATAAACTTTAATCAAAATAAAAAAAAAACAATATTACATTTATGAACAAATAAAACATAATTATAAATTATGATAATATGAATGTAATACTAAAAAAAATCATAAAAACAAATTATAATAATACTATAAATATATAGGAGTGATATTAAGTAATTGAAGGTATACAACAAATTTCAGAATAAATATATTACAAATATTACAAATAATTATTATGACGATGATATAAATTTTTTTTTTTTTAATTTTTCATTTAAACAATGAATATGTAATTTGTAACATTAACATTTTGATTTTTGGTGCGTAACAATAAGTTTGATGTTTTTTACAATGAATGTATTTCTTACTAAAATGCTGTAGTGATTCAGTTTGACGAGTATATAATTTTCTTTCTTTTTTTGTTCTACTTTTATTTTGTAATTTCCTTTGTAGTATACATATCAGAAGTAATATCCTGTATAACCGAATATTTCATTTTTAATTTGTAATGTTACTTTTTTATCTCGTTCTATTTATTTAATTTGTATCTATCACGGAAATTAAGTTATGTGAACATCAGACCGAATTAGATAACATTATAGCTGTGATCACTCTATTTTAACAGAGATCTTCCCAGCTACCTTAGCACTATCATTGTGCCATCGCATTATTGGTCTTTCTTGTTTCCGTTTTCTGTAAATCGGTCGTCTTTGTAGGATCTGCTTTCACCATTTATTATCTTCTCTTTCCAGCTCAACTCCATTTTGTTATAGTTATCCGCTCCACTTCATCATCCAACTGTGTTTGTTCATGTATCCATGCATTATTTTTATGATCCGATAATTTTATAGCTAGCAACATTTTATGATGTGCAGTGCAGTCTGAACTTTTCTTATACCGTTTAAATTTGTTTTTGTACACGGACATGTTTCCGAACCATATACATATAAGAATCGGAAGTACACATTGATTATATACAATTTACGTTTCAGATTAATCGATATTCATTTATACATTTATTGCGGGAATACTATGCGTAATTTTTGATATTCTCTTTGCCACTTCTGCTTTTATTATCGTGCCTTTATTTGTTGCGATTTTTTTACCTAAGTATATGTAACCACCTACTTGCTCTATCTGTTCCGATTTATTGTTATTTTGTACACTTTTTCCCGTGTTCGTCATTATTTTCGTTTTATGTAAATTTGTTTTCATCCCTGTTTTGTTCGAGTGCACATTTAAATCTTTTATTATCATTTGTAGCTCTTCTGCACTTCCGCTCACTAGAATTATATCGTCCGCGAATCTGAGGTGATTCAGATATTCACCGTCTATTCGAATACCGGTTGTAGTCCAATTCAAGTTTTTAAACACGGTGTCAAAAGCGCAGATAAATAATTTCGGGAGGGGTATATCCTTGTCTAACACATTGGATTTTTTTTCGTTTTATTTCATAAATTTATCTACACTGTAGCGGACTCATAAATATTCTTTAAAATTTGTATGTACTTATCGTCGATGCTGACTAGGTTTAATGAATTCAGTTCTGCCCAGACCTCCACTGTGTCGAACGCCTTCTAACAGTCTATAAATACGATGTCCAAATCTATGTTGTACTCTTCACATTTTTCTAATCTTTGCTATTCTATTTCGATAATACCAAGTTTACCAGTTTGTAATAATCCTCTAACAATCCGATAGTGCAATTTTGTTTTTGTCTTGGTCATTTTCTTAGGAGTAGTTCGAGTAGTAGCATATTTTGCACGCGTTAATTCTTCCCGTAGGACCGATCATATATTTCACATTCCGACTCTCTGGAAAATAGAACATCGGTGCTCAATCATCTGGAAAAAAATATGTAAAGCCGTTGTTTTCAATTGTCTTCCGCGTGATGTTCGAGTTTACTTCCTTACCTGGAAGGACCCTATTTTAGGAAATCGCCTACTAGCTCTACATTGTACTATTGAAAGTGAAGAAATAAACATCCGGACTCGATATCAAGCGATCGCAGCGAAACTGCTTACAAATACCCCTGTAACCATATGCACTATCTATTTACACGAAAACGGACCTATACGCATCGAAAACTTAAAACAATTAGTTGAGCAACTCCCAAAACCATATATAATAACAGGAGACTTTAATTGTCACAACATCATCTGGGGATCAAGATTTACAAACAGCAGAGGTCAAATCATAGAAAAGCTCCTTACAGATTCGAACCTAAGCCTTTTGAACACTGGAGATGCAACATGATTACACATTTCTTGCGTAATTGCTTTAGCTATCGATAAATTATTAGTCTGCCTTTTTTTTGAACACCTAATTGTAATTTTGAATAAATACTCGAAAATCTCAATTCCGAACGTACACCGGTTAAAAGCCGGAATATAAACGGCTGTTAGTAGAATTTTCTGTTGAACAACTAGTCAGCTGTGTAATAGACGACTGAGAAGAAGAAAAATTCCGGAACCAGTCTCCTTAACATTAAGTTTATGGTGGAACATGTCGAAAAAACTTACAAAAAGATACAATAACAGAAGTCAAAGATACTACGCACTATTGAATCGGCACCATATTACATACTGAACTACATGTTGCATACTGATTTGAATATACCGTATGTAAATGATATCTATTAGAAGCAATATAAAAATTCTCGCAAAAAAAAAATACAGAATAATATGAATCCTCTAGTATACAGAATATTTTCTGTTGAACATCCAGTCAGCTGTAATAGACGACTGAGAAGAAGAAAATAGTATCGTGATGCTCCTCCGATCACTTAAGCAGTCGAATGATTTGCTATGATGCTCCACCGCACACTAGTGGACTGAAAGGAGTTATTTTTTAATATTTATTTATTTATTTATTTATTTATTCAGGAGATGATCTTAAACATTAAGGAGTAAATGTATGAATAGCGCGAGGTCAGTGTGTTAAAGGATTATTGTAATAAACGTTCGATGTACTTGTATACATATACATTTTACAGTTTGAATGTAAACGTGTTAAATTCAAGTTAAAAAGATGCGAAGTTAGTTAAAGGCGTTTGAAACTAGGTGTTGGAGGAGAATCGAAAGAACGGACGGAGAAAATTAGTAATAAAAAGTATTTAGATTAATCCGTGAAAATACAGAAGCGTATTAGGAAAATTAAAAATAATTGGTGTCGCCGTAGAATGGAAAAGATCAAGAGAAAAATGAAGAATTAAATATATCAAACAATTACAACAAAATGGCACTATCCAGAGAATTCTGATAAGCATGATTGAGGAATTATTGATGATTAGACATTACCGACTAGTTCACATGACTAACTAATTAGTTACGTCGTTTCTTAAAAACCGACTAATATAAATTGAAAAAGTATATTTCTACTGAAGAGTAACTAGTGATCTAGAATTCTACGAACTTTATGAAGTAAATCACGTAAGCATACAGATTTTAGAAATCCATCAATAAATAGAATATATTTTAATACAACGTGACTGTATGTAATCGGTATTTTACATAATCAATAATTTATTCTAGTAAAAATATAACTAAGAATCGCCGTGTTCCAAAACCGACTAATTTTCAATTAGCGAAACCTACTAATATTGATATACATCCGAATACTCTTCAGTCGGTTCGAACAAAACCTACTAATATCGATATATTTTCTGCGTTCCATGTTCTTAAATTACTTAATTATAATTACTGTTAAATTCTTATTATTAAATCCGAACTTTGATAAACAAGTACAAAAACAAAAACGCGATAAAATATTTAAGTCGAAATGTAATTACTTAATTTCAATCCAATCTAAAAAAAAAACGAATAATAGAACCTACTAACAGATATTAGTCGAAATGTAACTAAATTCAAACTGATTTACGTTATCCGATTTAAAAGTAATCGATTTTTTATTTTAAAACACATCGTATACTTCTTAGCAGATTATGTAGAAATTAAAACATTAAATTTACTTATACAGACAAAATAACACATTTACAGGATTTATTAGCCCCTTCAATCGTCATGGTATATGAAATTTTAGTGCTAACAATATTTTTTATACGTGAAATGTGTCAATTTTAAAAATATTTATATAAATACATCGACAATTATCTACAGTGTTCATCTATTGTGTCGAAATTTTATAATGTATGAAAAGGGTTAATATATATGTAAGCGTCGTATATAAATAAAATAAAAATATTTAATCAGTTGCCTAAATTAATAAACAAATTTAAAAATATATATATTTTTTCAGAAAACGACTTATTCGGTTATTTTGGAAAAACTGAATTAGTCGGTTATTTTGGAAAAAACTGAATTAGTCGGTTATTTATGAAAACCGGATTTGTCGTTAGTCACAAGTCCAGTTATGACTAATATAATATAATATATATCGCTGCTGTTATTATTTTTATCGATTTTCAAATAAAAATGTACGTATGTAACTTCAGAATATGACAAAATGTATCGAACGTGTTGGTTAATAGCTGCCAGAATTTCAGAAGACGAATTAGAATCCCCGTTGGCAATTGGCAACGGTTTCCGGGAAAGGATGAGAAATTGTATGGAAGAAAACGTCGATGTATACTGGTCGGACGATGCTGTAGAAACAGACGATACTTTGCGTACGTTCGAGTATCTAATTTAATCGTTAAATACATTTCGTTCTTATGATTGTGATGTTTTAAATTTTATATACACATCTTAGGCGAGAAACGACACATAAAATTGTCGGAAGAATGGCTACCCGGTATAATTGAGACGCAGCACAGTGTAGAGAAAAAATCTTCGCTAATAAGATGTCGTTTGCCGAGTTCGGACACAAACGGTAAATATTATTTTTTATATCGCGTACAATTAGAGAAAACGTTTCGTACGTGTTCGATATTAAGAAGGCCAAATAATCAACTCGCGAATAATATCTGGAAGAATATCATTATTTTCCAATCATCCTAATAAAAGGGAATGAATTAGTTTCCGAATGCGGGAAATAGGATGATATGAGGTAGTGTTGAGAGTTGGGAAATTTTTGAACTGACATTGGTGTTGAATGTAAGCCAATTAGAGGGAATGTAGTTTTCCTGTAAGAATTTATTAAATATTTCGTAGATAAAATGTAGGGGTGATGGAGTTCTATATGTTAGAGAGGCCCAGGAGAAGTATTTTTTTTTTGTTTTCAAACGAATGTGTCAATTCTGCAAGCAATAAAGGCATATTTATAATGCGAGAATAAGGAGCGGAACTGAAATGAAAAAGTTCAATCTGATGAAATGAAGGGAAAAATAGCAATTTGGTTAACAAATTCCTCAAATCAATGATTACGATCAGAAGAAAGGGTAAGAGAGCATGCTGTATAGCAAAAATAATTTTCTTCTTGTTAATTACTTCCAATATTGTAATTCTAGATGTTTACTTAAATATATATATATATGTTTATGTATGTTTAAATTACTTATGGCAGAAAAATATTTAAAGTATTTAAATTACTTTTTAATAGTTCGTCCTGGGTTATAGTTTGATCAATTTGAAATATAAGTTCAAAAGCCATCCGTGTTATTAGTAATTATAATTGTCCTTTGAGGTTAAAATTTGGTAGGCGATTGATCTCGTACGTTTATATTTATTAAAGTTAATAAATCATTACCGATCTATCGAAATGTCCAAACACGTTCTCTTTGTATATAGAGGGCTTCGGTGTTGATTATATAATTAGTGTTTTTATCGTAGGTATCATTTTTATGTAATTGTATATATATATATATATATATATATATATATATATATATATATATATATATGTATATATATATATAAATATTTCAGCGACTGAAAAAAAAGTCAATCATTATCGTTGGTTAAGAAATGGCGAATTGATATGGGATTTCAAGAATCCGTTAGTGAGATCGTCTGCATATATGGAGCCGATCGACAGAGATACGCTGGAAATCGATTACGATCAGCTGATAGCCGATCATAACGTTTCTTACAGTTGCCAATTTTTGAATACGGTGCAGAAAGTCTCGACCACTATTAGCACGTTTACCAATAAAAGTATAATTTATATGATAATTCGCTTATTTTATTTTTCTTATATTTTAAAGTCAGAATATTTTTCATGTTCTATAGTTGCTAAATCGTTCGATTGTCAATCCGACGGTCGAGTGTTTAATCCAGTTTGAAATTTTTCATTCCGCTGATATATAAAATATACGGTATTATATGTATTATCGAAATTTTGGATAAACGTTAAAACTTAAAAGGTTATTAGCGAAGTAATTAGAAGGTCGAGCTGATATCAAATGAAAACGATTTACCATATTTTGGCGAGTTTCATTTTATACGAAATCATTATGATTTTATTTCTAGAACTGATACTTCAAAAAATACCAAATAGCGGAAAGGTCGAGGTTGAATTGATGCAAGAAGTTATTCTTCAGTGTATAACGAAAAATGTGGCGAAAACATCCATCGAATGGTATTTCAAGGTATACGCAAATAATTTTTATATTTTTCACTTTGGATATTATTATTATTATTATTATTATTATTATTATATTTTCATTACTATTATTATTGTTATTTTAGAACCGAAAAGGCAGGAATATATATATATTTTGTCCAATAATATACAACGCTGCACGCAGGTAATTTACCCCGACTCAATGGCCTATAACTTAATCCCCGAGTCATATTTAACGAATTATCATTAAAAAAAAATGTAGTTTCTTACGCTTCAAGTAAGGGGACACTAAGGTATAGATAAAATTTCAAACGTGTGTAAGCAAACTTTTTGGTAATTTTATTCTATTACCGTGTTTATAATATAATCTTCATGCAGAAATAGATTTTATCTATCTGATTTAATTATTCCTATTATTGTTAGTTAAATTGAAGAAAATCGGTACTGGGAGCTAATTAAGGGTCAGTACGTAAAAACTGTAGTTCGAGAAAATAATTTTATAGTTCATTGTAAATTACAGTTAATTCGCGATATTAATCCGTCTTTTGTTGAAATTTTAGGAAAAAAAATTGAATGTAAGTAGTTCAAAAAATTTGAAGCTGAATGTCACCAGCAAGGATTATGCCGGAGATTATAAATGTGTTGTTAGTAACGCTTGCTATGAAAACGAAGAATTTGCAACTTTTTCAGTCAACGTTTTGTGTGAGTTTTATATATGGGTACACAGACACTTTTTTTTTTTATAATCTAAAAATGATTTCCCTACATGTACACGATTACACTTAATGATATTACCAAATACATTTCTAACAAAATACAAGCGAGGCTGATTAGTCAGCTTAACGATTAATCCCGGTTGCCATTTTTTTTTTGTGGAATGACTGAAGTACGTTACATTATCTCCAGTCATTAAAGGACTTAAATTGATAACATTTCTGTGATAATATTTCGACTGCTTAGCCTGATGCGCTTCAATTTCATTCTTTATTTTAAATATCTCAGGATTTAGTAATTTATTGCGTGTTACGATTAATTTATCTGTTTAAAATTTAATATTTAAATCTTATATTTAGAATACTACTATTTTATAGTTACATTCTGGTAATACTGATAATTGTCACGCGTTGTAGTTAATTCATCGTTAACCTTTATAGATAAGATGGAGGTCGTTGTATAATGTGTCGCTGGTTGTTCGTTTTATGTCGTGATCATCTTTTCTTCCTCGTTTTAATTTGTTCTAAATGTAATGTCGTTTTCGTAAATGTCGTTTTCGTAATTTAATGTAATTAAAGCGTTTTAAATGTCGTTTTCGTAATTTAATGTAATTAAAACGTTTTAAATGTCGTTTTCGTAATTTAATGTAATTGAAACGTTTATTAAATGTCGTTTTCGTAATTTAATGAAATTAAATGTTTATTAAATATTTGTTCGTAAATTAATATATTTTGATCGTAAAAACATAATATTCCACGAACATTTTTTGGTCCTCCGGTGCGGATTGTTAATTTTGTTATTGTTAAATATGGATAAACTTAAGCGTACTAAACGCATCGTTAAAATAAATTTACTTAAAATTAAGGATAAAATTAGTAACATTTTAGATAATCCTGTTAACATAGAAAACTTATTAAAAGCTGATGAACTTATGTCTAATTTTCGTAAATATAATATGAATTGTGAAGAATTATCAATGCAAATTTGTCAATTACTCGATGAAGATAATAAAGAACACCGTCAATTGCAAGAACAACTACTGGATGACGATGCAGAGATGCAAGAAGTTTATGCCAGTTACTGCGCAAAAATTAAAACATTGCAAAATTCGATTTCGTCCGAGAAATTGTACAGTTCATTACTAGAAACAACGTCGGTAAATATGAAACCTAAATTAAAGGATATTGATGTTCCCAAGTACAACGGTAAGGAAGAAAATTTTTATGATTTTAAAAATTTGTTCGAAAATTTAATACACAATAATAATGATTTATCAAATGTTCAAAAATTATATTACTTAAAACAATCTTTAATCGGTGATGCACACAATATAGTAAAAGATTTTGAATTAAATGAAACAGCTTATTTAGAAGCTTGGTCGAGATTTTTAGAAAGGTATGAAAATCGTCGGTCGATTATACGCACTCATTTTCGTAATTTGATTAATTTACAATCAATAAAAAATGAATTTGGCGTTCAAAAACTTGTTGACCAAACTAATTCTATCCTGTCGGGTTTAAAAATATGCGGTGAAAATATCGAAAATACCTTTTCACGGTTTATTACATACTTAGTTAGTACGAAATTAGATTATAACACACAAAAAGATTGGGAAAATTCGATTTTAACTAATAAAACATTTCCGAAATATGAAGAATTAAGCAAATTTTTGCAATCTCGTTCATTCGTTATCGAAGAAAGGCATAAACACAATTCGTTTTCGGTAAATTTAAAAGATTATAAAAAACAACAACTTGAAAAGAAATCGTTTATTACAATAAATGTAAAATGCTCGTTATGTTTAAAAAATCACTATTTAAATCAATGCACACAGTTTAAAGATAAATCACCCCATGAAAGATTCGAATATGTAAAAAGTAATCGTCTTTGTTTAATATGTTTCGCTTCTAATCATATCGCGAAACAATGTACATCAAATTATCGTTGTAAATGTGGAAAAAATCATCATTCGTTGTTGCATTTTCCACCTAAATTAGAAACCGCATCCAAACATTTAACAAATTCCGTAATAAGTAATAATAATTCGTTGGTAATTGATCAGACAACCGTAAATTCAAGCGAATTATCGTCGTTATCTTGCTTACGAAGTATTAAAAATAAGTTTATACTTTTACCGTCGGCTCTCGTTAAATTTGAATGTAATGGTACGGTCGGAAACGCTCGTATTTTATTAGATAGTTGTTCGCAAGCAACTTTAGTATCGGACACATTTGTTAAAAAATATGGTTTATCTATTTCGCCGTTTAAACCTAATTTTTCGGTTCGTGGAATCGGTAGTTCGGTAAATATTAACGCGTCGGTAAATATTACAGTAAAATCGCGTGTTCAGACTTTTTCGTTAGAAATAGAAGCGGATATCGTTCCATCTTCAGCAATAGCATATACCGCGTTCGTTGAAAATGAGATGAAATTAAGTAAAGATGTTATTAAAGGATTAAAATTGGCGGATCCAGCTCTTGCACAAAAAAATATCGCTATTGGAAATGTTGACATTTTACTGGGTGCCGAATATTATGAAAAATGTCTTTGTAATGAAACTAGAAGTATCGAAGGTCTAACTCTTAGACTAACCAAATTCGGATGGATCGTCTCTGGTCCTTTGTCGTACGTCAAAAAAAATGACATTAATTTTTCTGGTTGTTGTACCATACAAGACATTTACAATAATCTAAATAAATTTTGGGAAATGGAATGCGTCAATGAGAATTCACAGAAGAACATGCCGATGAAAGATAAATGTGTTGAGCATTTTGAAAATAATTATTCAATAGCCCCAGACGGAAAATTCGTTGTAAAATTGCCGTTTAACACAGATCGAACTTTGGTCGCTAATAATCGTAGTAAAGCGTTATCGAGTTTGTTTAGAATCGAACGAACACTTGGAATAGACGTGAAATCTCTTTATAATAATTTTTTACGGGAATATTTATCAAGCGGACACATGTCACGAGTCAACCCAGTCAGTTCGCCTGTTTACTATATTCCTCATCGTGAAGTTATTCGGAAGGATAGTTTAACTACTCCGGTTCGTGTAGTTTTTAATGCATCATCAAAAAGTAAGGATCAGAAGTCATTAAATGATGTATTGATGGTCGGCCCAGTGCTACAGCGTGATTTATTTGATATATTGATTTCGTGGCGTTCGTATAATTACTGTTTTTGTGCAGATATAGAAAAAATGTATCGAATGATATGGGTTGCAGAAGATGACAGGGATATGCAGAGGATATTATGGAGAGAAAATATTTCCGATGCTGTCCAGGAGTATCGATTAAACACGCTCACATATGGTACCGTTCCTGCTTCGTTCCTAGCCACGAAATGTCTAAATGTCATTGCTGAGGAAATAAAAGATAAACATCCTGTAGCTTCGAAAATAATAACGGACAATTTTTATATGGATGATTTATTATGTGGTGGTAAAACAGTAGACGAGATGATACGTTTACAAAATGTGATCCATAGTAAGCTAGAAAACCATGGATTTCATTTAAGAAAATATGCATCGAATTCGATAGATTTTTTGAAGAAGTTAAATTCAAATTTGTTGTTAAATAATGATGTTCGTGATTTTGAACAAAAAATTCAGGTTTTAGGTATATCGTGGTTGCCTGATCAGGATAATTTTAAAATCAAATTAAATGTAAATTCTTGTCCAATTGGTTCAAAGCTTACAAAGAGGATAATGCTGTCCTGTATATCGCGCACATTCGATCCTCTAGGATTAATATCTCCGATAACAGTTAATGGCAAATTGCTTTTACAAGAATTGTGGAAAGAAGGTGTATCCTGGGATGATTCAGTTTCAGAAAAATTATCAGAGCTTTTTACAGATTATATCGTCGATTTAAGTAAATTGGAATCTTTCGTCGTTCCTCGACTTCTTTCAATGACACCATCGTCCGAGATCATAGGATTTTGCGATGCTAGTAGTAAAGCAATTTGTTGCGTCATTTACCTTCGTACAGTTGGGCACCTCGATAATGTAACGTGTCAACTTGTTTGTTCGAAAACTCGTGTTGCTCCATTACGACCACTTACTATACCCAAGATGGAGTTGTTGGCTGCAGCGTTGTTAGCGTCAGTGGTTGATAAAGTTCGGAAAATTTTGAACATTGATATTTCAAAAGTTTATTTATTTTCAGATTCAACTGTTGTCCTTTGTTGGCTGTCGGCACCTTCGACAAATTGGAAGACGTTTGTTGCTAATCGTGTTACCAAAATCTCGAGATTATTACCCTTTCGTTGCTGGCATTACGTGCCTACAGCTGAAAATATTGCTGACATTGGTACTCGAGGATTGAAATGTAATGACTTTCTGTCATACAAGGCATGGGTACATGGTCCCAAATTCTTGATGATGTCAAATGCATTTTCGTTACATCGAATTCCGAATCTTGATGTTCATAGTGCTTTGGAAAGGCGTAGGATAAAGATTACGTGCAACACTGCTGTGACATATAATTTTATTGATAAATTTTCGTCGTACTCTCGGTTGGTTCGAGTCGTTGCATATATGTTACGATTCGGCAATCGTTCAAAAATTTCAATAAAATTTGAATCGTTGGTAATAGACAATGACGAATTTAAGCGTGCGTTGACAGTTCTTATTCGTCTAGAACAACAATCGTCGTTTCCAGAAGATGTTGATCGGTTAAAAAATGAATTTCCATTGAAAAAGAAAAGTAGACTACTATCATTGACACCGTTTCTAGATGTTGATGGCATTCTGCGTGTTGGCGGTCGGATTCATAATTCGTCGTTTTCAATGGAGAAGAAACATCCAATTATTTTGCATGCTCGATCACATCTTTGTCGGATCTATATAAGACATTTACATGAAAAATACTTTCACGCTGGTCGTTTATTTTTGTCGTCACACATTCAAGCAAAACATTGGATTGTCGGTGGTCTGACAAATGTGATCAAACTCATTATTAAAAATTGTGTTCATTGTATCAGATTAAGAGCCCAAACGAGTCAACAAATAATGGGTCAGTTACCTGCCGCAAGAATCGGAATCGATCGTCCATTTGCCAACACAGGTGTAGATTTTGCTGGACCATTTGCATGTAAATGTGTCGGACATCGAACTACTCGTCAGTACAAAATATATATCGCAATTTTTGTGTGTTTCGTTGTAAAGGCTACTGTCAAAAATTTACATGTTGGCCAAGTTGTTTTAGTAAAAATACCAAATTGTAAGGTATATCAATGGCCACTGGCAATAGTTGTCGCTGTACGACCAGGCAAAGATGGCATTGCTCGTGTCGTAGACATAAAATTAAAAGGATCCATTTATAAGAGACCAATTTCATCATTAATAATTTTACCCACCTCTGAACAATAGTTCAGCCGGGGGAGTATGTTACGATTAATTTATCTGTTTAAAATTTAATATTTAAATCTTATATTTAGAATACTACTATTTTATAGTTACATTCTGGTAATACTGATAATTGTCACGCGTTGTAGTTAATTCATCGTTAACCTTTATAGATAAGATGGAGGTCGTTGTATAATGTGTCGCTGGTTGTTCGTTTTATGTCGTGATCATCTTTTCTTCCTCGTTTTAATTTGTTCTAAATGTAATGTCGTTTTCGTAAATGTCGTTTTCGTAATTTAATGTAATTAAAGCGTTTTAAATGTCGTTTTCGTAATTTAATGTAATTAAAACGTTTTAAATGTCGTTTTCGTAATTTAATGTAATTGAAACGTTTATTAAATGTCGTTTTCGTAATTTAATGAAATTAAATGTTTATTAAATATTTGTTCGTAAATTAATATATTTTGATCGTAAAACATAATATTCCACGAACATTGCGAATAGGCAATTCAGTATATAATCTTCGATTGAACATAACTGGACTGGTGATAATTTTAAACTCTGAATAGAAGTATTACGACATTCTAGAAGTTTAAGATTAAAATCAGATTTATCTTCAAACGATTTTTAATTCATAATTTAGCAGCCTGTACTTTTTTCTCTACCATCCAATTTGACTGAGAATATTTGCAACTTATACTTCAAATCATAATCTTTAGCAAATACTTCATACTTATAACTATTAAACGGAACATTATCTGATACGATTTCATTAGCAAAATTCAGTTATTTTAGATTTTATTGGAATTATTTCAATCCATTTTGAAGAAAAAAGTCCATTATTATTAAATATACTTTATTATAAACTCTCCGCATAAATTAATACCTATTTTTGAGAAGGCTCCTAATATGGAATATTATGATTAAGTAATACGTGTTTAGGATTCTGTCTTTGATATTTTTCACAAATTTTACAGTGTTTAATATAATCTTCTACGTCTTTATTAATACCGGGTCAATATACAGCTTTACGAACTCGATTCCTAGTTTCATCAATACTTACATGAAGTTCATGTAACACATTTAATATATAATTACGCAATTCATAAGGAACTATAATCTTATCGTCAAGAAAAAGTAAATTATTATGATAATTAATTTATAATTATAATAAATTATCGAGCATTAATTGTTCACAGATAAACCGGAAATTACGATGGAGAAGAACTTTGTTCATACTACTTTAGGTGGGAAAACTGAATTAAGTTGCAACGTGTTCGCGTATCCCGCCGCTAAGGTACCAATTATATATATATATATATATATATATATATATATATATATATATATATATATATATATATATATATAGTGATACGGTATAAAAGTATTTTTATTTTTATTTAATTTTAAAATGAAATATCAAAGTTTTATTAGAGAACTCGTATAGAAAATCTGCTATACGCTATATTAGTATTATTTATTATATAACATCTTCATTTTCACTTGCCTTAATTCATTATCGCGCTAAAGTAGCTTTTATTTGTTATAAGTATTTCTAAAATATCTTTTCAGGGACACGCCAATATTTAAATGACAAAATCAAAAATTTGAAATATTAATATACACATATATATTTAAAAAATCAATTGAAAATTATTTAAATTAAAATAAATTCAAAATATAAACATGGCTGATATAGAAAACCCACTTGTACACATACAATTTATTATACCACTCAGATTTTTTTTTCTGCTGTATTATTTTTAGCATACAATTACTTTTAGGCGAATTACTTCTTATATCATCATCATCATCGTTCTTACAGTGTAAAGATATTTGACAATTACATTCGCTAGTACTATCGCCGATAAGTCGCCGTGCTCTTGGAAGTTGAAATTTATCGTTTATTTCTTTCTACGGTTAATATACCAGAAATGTTTAAAGTTTCTTCATCCATGTCGAAATATAATTTATCCGACATCAAAGGCGTAGGACGATGTTCGTTATTCTGCACCAAGCCACATTCGAATCGATTTCTGTACTTCCGCTTCTTATTTTGTTTAAGATGCGCCAAAATCTAAAGTTTAAATCGTTTCCAGTTGAAAGAGATTCCGTCACATTATTAGCAGTTCTTCAAGCTTTTAGATTTTCAAATTTTGCCTAGTTTTCCAGCTCTTCGACTGTTCCTAAAAAAAAGGATACGTCTTGATTTTAACCTTCCGTTAGCGAGTCCTGTATAGTTATGTAGTGGGTGGCTTTTGTTGTTTGTCCAACTTTTTTTTTGCTATGTCACTGTATTCGTATATTTACTTTCTTTGCAGGTGTCGAACGGCTTTAAACCTAGACACACATACTCTTCTGAGTAACAAAGTGATGATATTTGCAGTACGTGTGGTTTTGCTTCCTTTTAGTGTCTATTTATTTCCGAATGATTTTGTCGCTACACAATGTCTTCTAAATATTAGTGCTCTAATGTAACTCCTAAATACTTATGGTTGTCGGTGTAGCTTGTTAATTAAAATATATTACGCGTAGGCAAACCAATATGGAGGTAGTTTATCATTACTCTAACCAGTTTCTTTATTTTCCCAGCGAGCTGATACTCGCTTGCCGATCAAGTGAACGGATAGTTGAGTTGAGTAGAATTTTACCGTGAAAAATTCTTGTGAACTCAAGCCGTGCGAACAGACAGCTTAAGCATTATATCGATACTGTACAATGTGGTCCGTATATATATTTTAGTAATTAATAATTAAGTAATACGTCGTGATTTTGAAGATGTGATCCGGCAATAGGTTTTGCTTCTTGCTGACGTCTATTGATGGAAAAAGAATTATTCTAATTTCGTATTATCTACAATAATTAATTTCATCGAACATAGAGCGTTACAAAATATGCTACTATTCCAAAGACAATTCCAAAAGTGTTCTAAAACATGGGGATTTTCTCCATAAAGATTTTGTCTTATTTGTCAGATTAAGAAGTGAGTCACAAATGTACGCCCTTGTCATCTTGTTAAGTAAGGGATCATCAGAAGTGTAGTTTGTGATAATATTGGGGATAATATCGAACATCAATAATTTGGTCCGGCTACATATATAAAAATAGAAATAGCCAAGTTGTATGAGCTTCTATTGCCAAGGAATACGCTACCGAAAAAACTTGAAAAACTTATTATGGATCCTACCTTCGTGGATGCGCGTAGATTATATAATTTCATTAACGTCGATAATATAAATTTATAATCCGAACAGTCCGCTGAAAGTGGCCAAAAGGTGCAAAAAAAAAAGAAAGAATTATTTTCTTTCAACTTACAATTTATATTTCTCTTTTAGTCGTAATTCCACGTAGGAGTATCATGATTAAGGTAACAGCTTCCTTATTTAGCATCCATTCTGGACGATCTTCGGCATCATGAACATATCTTGAAAATGTCATCCGAGCTGCAGCAGTCATTGCATCTGTCCATCTAATTCGTCGGTCGCACACAATTCATTCTTCCATAACTATTGCTTTTTCGATTCCATCGTGTTTTCGTACGATGTGACCGAAAAATTTCATAATACGTACGATAACTTCGATTTCTTTCAAAATATACGCATTAGTACACTTTTCCATTCACGAAACTCGAAGGAGCCACCTCCAGCACAATAAATCGAAATTATTTATGCGTATTTGTTCAGACTTTCCGATCGTCCACGTTTCTGCACCGTAACAGAAATATTGAAAAAAACCACAGTGCGTACAAGTTGTGATTTTTGTATTTTTCGTAACAGAGGAATCTTTCCATACGCGGGTTAGTTTATCGCATTCCGTGCTGGTTGAATTTTTCTTTTGATATCATCTTCAGACCATCCTTTGATTTCTAACAAGGATATCAAGTAAACGAACTTTTCCATAGTTTTATAACCGATAATGGTTTTATGTTTTTCCTCTTCATATTCTTCCGATCAATCACCATTAACTTAGTCCATTATTTATTTGTAGACCATAGCATTTACTTATACAGTAAATAGTAAGTTTGAAATTTTGAGCCCTTTGATAGAAACACCTTTATTCCAATCCCCTAAAACTTCACTCATTATATGTTATTCGTATAAATTAAATAATATAGGTGAAAGTTCACATCCTTGTTTTATTTTTATTTTTTTTTTGCAGTAAACTCTTCTGACTGTGTTCCGAGTTTTAGCTTTACAATATTCTGGTTGGGTTCATATAGTTTTTGAATCAGATGTACAATATGTTTTGAGGCACCCATCTTCATCAATATTTCTCACAGTTTGCTCCAGATTAAATTATCGAATTTGATAATCAATAAACACAGCACTATACGCACATTGTACTCTCTTGATTTCTCTATTAATTGCCTCATATTTAGGATTTGTTTCCGTGTACTTCGTTCTTTAACGAGGACAGCTTGTTCTTCGGCAATTTGTTCGCTCATTTTCCCGAATCGATTATTAAGGATTCGTAACATTACTTTGCTAGCGTTAGGCAATTGAGAAATCGTTCAATAATATCACATTTAGTTCTCTTTCCTTTCTTATATATAGGAATATATATATATATATATATATTTACACCATTCATATGGCTATTCTGTAGTTTTCCATATGGTGTTACATTAGAATGAAGCATCTGCACGCCTACTTCTCCAGTATTCTTTAGGGTTTTGCTGGTATTCCGATGTCCACAGCTTTATTGTTTTTTTTTTTTTTAAATAATTAATAGCTTCTATGACTTCACTTTTTAATATGTCTTGTTCTAGTTCTAATTCTGTCAGCGGTTGTACCGTTGTTCATTCATTCGAAATTTGTCGATTTATTAATTTTGTTATTTCTGCTTTGTACCGTCCATCCTCCTTCATTTCTCTTCGGTTGTTAATAAGTTTTATAGTTTCTTCAGACAGTCATGGTTTTTTATTTAATGACTGCTGATTCCGTCTTTGAGTTTCCCTATATGTCTTCTTTATGATATACTTCGTACAATTGATGTAAATAGTATTAAAGTGTACAAATATCGGTAGAATCGTTTATACTCGTTTCGACGGGTTTGATCGTAATTTTCAGCTCTTTCCGCCCGTTGAAGCGAACTCGTCTGTGTAAAAAGAAATTATTGATATCCGCGTGCAGTATTTCATAATTTTCATCCAAACACACGTCTTAGTGGCGGTTAATTACTTTAAAGTACATAAATAATAAAATATGAAGCATTTCATCGTAATCGGCTATTATCAATCATTAATATCTTCCTTTTTTTTTATTTAAGAAAGACTAAAAAAACAAAAACAAAAAAAAATAAATAAAAATAAAATACATTTAGTGTAAACGATTAAACGACATTCGATATGTTTGTGATTGTAATAGGTAGATTGGTTACACAACGGTCAATTGTTGAATACGTCGTCGAGAATGCATCAACGGATTTTCAAAGAGAAGCACACGCTAGTAATCAGAGATGTGCAAATTATAGATTTTGGACAGTATACGTGTCAGGCGACAAATTTCCTCGGACGGGTAACGCGTTTTATTACGCTTACCGGTAAGTTATGAAAAAAACAAAAAACTTACACATTCTGAACGAATCGAATAATTTATTTTTTAATAACTAAAAAAAATTTACTTCGCCAAAATCGATTGATCAATATATTGTGTAGGAAAATGAAGCTACAAAAGTATTAGGTATATCATGCTCGCGAATGCGCATTGTGCACGTGAGTAGATATGTGGAAAATTGTAATAAATGAAAACAATCTTCACAAAATGTAAAATCGAACATAATAAATACCGTATAACTATAAAGAACAAGCAAATACACATAAACTCATCCGCAAAATATCTCGGAGTACACCTAGATGAAACACTTAATATTAATACCAAAATAACGAAATTTAATTTAAATAGAAAGCAACTTTATTGGTTGCTCGGACCGCACTCTCAATTGCAGGTTGCATACAAAATGTCGTTTTATCGAATGGTGTTAAAACCAATATGGTTGCACGCAGTCGACCTATGGGGATGTGGGTCTAAAAGTAATATGAATAAAATACAACGCTATCAAAACAAGATGCTGAGGTTGCTGGTGGAAGCACCATAGTATGTATCAAACCATACACTACATCAAGATCTACAATTCAAATACGTTACAGAAGAAATAAAATTAGCTGCCGCCAATCACTCGTCGAAATTAGAAGGACATGGAAAAGCTCTTGCATGGAACCTTCTACAACAACCAGTAGGCACGAAAGGTTGAAAAGGGGGAACGTCGTTGATTCAACGTGAAGGTTCAATAAATAAAATCGAGATCGTGCTGGTCTTGAAAATCGTGATCCCGTCAACATTAATATCTAGTAAATGACTATACTGATCAGTTCAAGATGTGAAGGAGATGAAAAAAAAGTAGCTAGCTTAATCAGATATAAATTAAAATTAGTCTTATCGTATATAATTAGTTGAGTTTTATCAGACAAGATTAAACCACAAAATTATAAACACGATTTTCTCTTACAGTAGAGAATTCGTGAAGCAAATAAAACTAGAATAAGAATATAAATGACAATATGTTTATATATATATATATATATATATATATATAATATGTTGTTGTATTGGAGTGTAGTGATTTTATGAATTAACAAAATAAAATAAAATCGAAGTTAATCACTAAACATTTTTTTATTATATAAATGAAACTTTTCGACTGTAAATTCATTATCAAGCTATTACCAAAAACAGCTTTTCAAGTATAAAGTCATTATCAAGCTATTACTAAAAACGTTACTTTTGGTAATACCGTGATAATGACTTTATAATCGAAAAGCTTCGTTTATATAATAAAAAAATTTTTTAGTGATTAACTTCGATTTTATTTTGTTTTGTTAATTTATATATAAGATACACAGGTGCACAAATTAGTAGGTCCTGATGGTATAAACCCCGAAACTAATTAATGTAGATAACATGTAGCATGTGGTAAAAGTAGTAAATAAAATTTACGATTCTGGAACACTGCCAGCTGAATGGTTGAGATCAACGTTTATAATATTGTCAGAGAAATCTAATGCGAGAAAATGTTGCGAACATAGAATGATTAGTTTGATGTTGTGCACGCTTAAAATCTTTTTAAGAATAGTACATAGACGTATTTGGCTAAAAATAGATGAGAATATTGGAAAAACACAGTTTGTATTTAGAAACCGTTTTAGTACAAGAGAAACTATATTTAGTATTAGACTTTTAATAGAAAAATATCTAGATCGTCAAAAGCCAGTTTTCCTGTGTTTTATCGATTTCGAAACGGCTTTTGATAGAGTAAACCATGTCAAATGTATGGAAATCTTAGAGAGGACAGGAATAGACTTGAAATTTATGTGGTTAATAAAAAACCTTTATTGGAATCAGACTGTGTGCGAGTAAAAGTAGATGACACATATACAGAAGATATAAGGATCAAAAAAGGAATAAGGTTATTTTATTGTTTAACATGTACTCGGAAATGATATTTACAGAAGCATTAGATAATGCGACTGAAAGCATAAAAACAAATGGTGTGTTAATAAATAACTTACGTTGTTGTGTTAATAGCAGATCGGCAAGATGATTTGCAAAAATTATTAGATCGTATAAACCTGTCGTGTAAAAAATATAATCTGAGAATTAATATGGCAAAAACAAAGGTTATGGTGATAGATAAAAATGGCATTTCACAAATAACGGTTAAAATTGAGAAGTCAGCATTGGAGCAAGTGGATAAGTTCCAATATCCCGGTTGCTATTGTAGCCAGAATTTCAATGGCGCGCTTAACGTTTCAAAGACTAAAGAAATTCATGCAATGTCATGATATTAGCCTATAATTACGGTGGAGAATAGCTAAATGCTACGTTCTTTCAACGCTTTTATACAGGGCAGAAACATGGAAGTTAAAGGCGGAACAAAAAAAAGACGATTAGAAGTTTTGAGATATGGATTTATAGACGATTACTTGCGATTCCGTGGACAGAAAAAGTTACAAATAAAGAAGTTTTGAGACGGATGAAGAAAGACCGCGAATTAGTCAAACTCATTAAATTAAGGAAAATTAATTACCTCGGCCACGTGATGCGTGGAGAGAAATATGAGCTACTACAGACCATATTGATGGGCGCTGTATAAGGTGCCCGAGGTGTTGGCCGATGAAGGATATCATGGTTAGGCAATATCCAAAAATGGATAGCTGTAGCGGAGTGCGGAAATCTTATTACATTTACACGGGACCGGCAAGCATGGATCAAAGCTGTAAAGAATATGGATGCCAGCTTTCGATAACGAAGATAGCTCAATAAGAAGAAGTATAAATTAGTACATAAAAGTCATTGTACCAACTACTAATAGGAGCGTAAATGTATTTCATTTTCAAGTGGTAGTGTTGATTTACCTTCTGTCATTGCTTATTATATTCGTTACGGAGTATTACTTACCAAAACATAATTTTGTTAAAATTTTATCTACACACTTAAGGTAGGTAAAATATTATACATACTTAATTACATAATTCTTCAGTACTGAACGAAAAGGTAGATGTTCTGCCTATATGAATAGTTATAGTTCTATAACCTTTAATAAGTTTTAACATGTAAAAATGATAATTTTGTTGTTATTTATTTCTAAAAACAATACATTTTAACCTGCTGTAATAAATAGTAATAACTAGTAGTAGTCTATGATTTTGACGTGCTTGCTTCGTGTTCGTTTGAAATCGTTTTGATTTTCTACTCCACTGAGAAGCGACTGTTATAGTAATAGAGAAGGTTTATATTTTTATTACATCTCCACGATGGAGAAACTATGCGTGGAATGTAAGCAACAGCTGCTGAAGGACAGTCAGTATGCTGTGTATAGGGCGGGTTGTAGAGGTGGCTACCACTTTGACTGCACCACAACAAAACAGTGAATTTATTTCACTTTGAAAGGCCATCCACCTTCACCGAGCCGGCGTACCTCAACTTGGGACGAGTCCCTTTATGTTTATACTTTAAAGACCTAGACAGCTTTCCAGCCAGATGACCTGGTGGCACAATTAAGGAGTTGCGGAGTTGTCAATTGTCCAAACTTAATCACCTACTATTGTCTGGGGTCTGAAAACCGAGCTGGTAACGCTAAGAGCTACTGCCCCTCCCCAACAAGAAGCACAAGTGCGACTTGTCAAGTAGTGGATGATATCATCTCGGGTGATGAGTTTGCGGCCCTGTGCTGCAGTACAGTGCAAACGAGTGCGATCCTATAAAGGAAGCACAGTAGATCTCGACCAATTGACCAGATAGATTTCTAACAGAAGAAATCCGTCCAGCTCTCTACCAGGTGTGCACACCAGTAATTTGATGATACCGACCGAAGGAAATTTCCCTCGTTGAATTTGCTCGGCGACAAGTACTTTCAGGCGTATCTGCTTGTGCGTTCAAGTGACTGTCCATACATGCTCCTGCTTCACAGACACACTGACGAGACTAAGAGAGATACGTTGCTCGTAGCATGGAAATACCACAATAACACAGTCGACCTACTGAACATGATTAAAAAGGGATAAAGATGGCGATGTTATCGATGATAGAAGAATAATGAAAAAAAAAGTATGGCGCCAGAGATAAAAAACATTGTGAAGACCAGGATGCAGAAAACAGCAAGGACAATGGCAATAATGACGGTAATGCGAAGTATAATGTAACGAATAACACAGAAAATATCGTGAAAAACATAACTTTAAAAAGAGAAAATGACGAATTAAAACAATAAGTCTCATAGCGAAAATTAATGAAAAAGATGAAGAAATAATGCATTTAAATATCCGCAATAATGAAATAGAGCAATATAGTCGACTGAAATAAGTGGCGTCTAACAAGAAGACGTAGAAGAAATATCGGTCGAAATAACGAAGAAAATAAATCTTAGTCTAGATAAGAATGATTTACCAGCCGAGATTTAAAGAGAACAACAAGAATAAAAAAGATAAAACTATTATATTAAAATTCCATCGTAAAAAAAAGTAAACGAAATAAATATGTAAAAAAAAAGCCAATAAAAAAGGACAGCTTAATATATATAAATGAATCTTTATCACCCTACTATAAGAATGTATTATGGAGAGCAAAAAACAAAAGAAGCCGGATTCAGATGGTTCTAACGAGACAAATTACTGGTAAAATGGCTTTCGCCCTATATACACAGAACCGGATCTATATAAGGTGATTTAAGTTATTATATCTGAAACTGGTATAAACGTAGCGCATGAATGTGTCTTGAACGAATAAAATAAATTAAATATAAATGAATGTGGAAAAAACGGAAATGAATATTACATATTATAAACGTAAGGACGTTAAGGAAAAAAATTTAGGGAGAAGTAGCGATACAGTGTGAAATAAGATCTATAGATATATATACTAATATTGGCGGAGATAAATGTATCTGAACATGAAACAAATATGTATATATAAAATAGGTGAATTTGACAGGGTGCAGTAAAATAAATAAAACGATATAATAGTGGTTTTTGAAAATAGAAACAAAAGTAGCGATTATCAACGCCGAAAGCATATTAATTGAAATAAAATTTAGCGAAAATAATTCTCGAGTGTGTGATAATTTAAATGATTAAAATTTATGTCGCGAGGTGGGATCAAATCTTCAACTGTCAACTTGACAGTCGACGAGTCCTCTAGCAATTATTCCACCGTGATACACACACACACACACATATATAATATATATATATTAATGTATTAATCATTAAAACTTTTTTCTGTTCGTTTTTCGCGACAAACAGGTATAGCGAATAAGGGAAAATTCAAAACAGAAAAAGAACGAAGATCTCACACAGCCTACACACTTATTTGGGAAGTGGATAGTTCGCCGCCGATTATACAGTATAGATTGTTATTTAGGAAATATAAAGTAAGCTTTAACGTATGTTTCAAAATGTTAAAAAAAGGAAAGTTTTTAGTAAAAACCGTTAGAATCAATCGCGCCCCTCGAGACTACAAGACCTTATACAATGTACAAGGTGAAACAGGCTGTAAGTAATATACTATTATTACATCGTATGCGATCACTGAATCGTATACGAAAATTACTGATAATCACTCAGAAACATTACTTATCTTCCTATATTAGTAAATTATGGAAAAAGTTTTACACGACAGGTGTTACATCGAAATAGATTAATTAATTTCATAGGCGATTACGATAAAGTCTCACCACGCGCTATATACAGACATCTCTAAGTAACTCATTTAATCCCGTGCCTATGTCGATTATTTATTTTGCCTAAAATAAAAATAAAAAAAAAAAATTTGCCTACTTGATACGGTATGTGTGCATACATGTGCATCTCATATATTCTTGTTTTTCTTTTTAGCATGTTTTATTTATTTTCTCGCTGATTTTTGTTTTTTTTCCTTATTTAATTTTCTATATTTGGTAACACTGTTTAAGGGATTTGATAGAAATAATGATATATATATATATATATATATATATATATATATATATATATATATATATATATAAACCCAAAATTATAATGCATTCTAATGAATGTGCACATTACATGATAGATTCTAACGAGTGTTCATATAAAAATTGCAAAAGAATAGAACTAGTACATAGATATCTCGGTGTAACAATAGAGACAACCACCTGAGACGGAATCTACATATACAAAAAGTTGAAAAAAAATTGCAAGCAGTAATATCGGCACTGTATACATTAAGGAATTATGTTAGTTGTTGAGAACTGTATATTTTGCATCGGTTGAATCCGGATTAAAGTATGGAATTCAAGCTTGGAGACTAGCATCAAAAGTGTATATAGAGAAAATAAACAGATTACAAAGAAGATGTTTAAATTTAATAAATAAAGACAGACACGAGGGGGTAAATCATTACGAGATTTATTAAAAGAACGTAATGTAACGTTACGGGGCTCTATTTGTTTATTAAGATATGGGAACATTTAACGAATAAGAATAGATTAAGATACAGTTAAAAAATATGAATGGGGGAAAAAAACTAAAATATACTTTACCATTAACGAGATCGAAATTCGGTGAGCAAATGGATACATTAGTTATTGCAAAAATGTTAAACCGATTACCGGATTATATAGTTGCAGAGAAAGAAACTAAAACAAGGATTGAAAACATGGTTGCAAGATGAAATGTAAATAGCAAAATATTGAAATTTAAGGTGTCAATAAAGTATGGCGGCGAGCCATTAAATAAGCAAACAATGTGACCTACTACTGTTATTGAAGATATCAGATAAGTAAATACAAGATAGGAAATGTGGGAGTGAAAATGAGAAATGTATGTGCAAGTGGGGTGAATGAAATTAATATATATGTGGACGTGTGGGTGTGAGAGTGAATGATAAAAAATTGGTATATATATATATATATATATATATATATATATATATATATATATATATATATATAGAAATGTATTATGTACAGATTGTATATATTTAAAATTCTGTGGAAATATTCGCCGATAAGCAAATTGCTTGACGAAACTATGTATTTAGAAAATAAGGAATATTGTAAATGTTTTATAATTTGAAATATATATTTAAAAAAAAAACAAAAAACTGTAAAACTTAACTTTATGAACCCCTTGTTATGTATATATCTTAATGAAATAAAGCTTCTTTCTTCTTCCTACGTACCATCCTTAATATCTTCCTGTTTCAGTTCCATAGTTTCGCTTAACTAGATCTTTATTATTTTTCTTTATGAAGGTAATTTTAATTAGTAATTGTTATTTTGCCGGACAGTTTTTATTCTGAAGACCTATCATCGAAAATAACTTTTACCTCGATCACGCTATAGATTTTACCGTGTGTCATACGTTCTAGTTTAATCATCGGATAATTGTCATATGACAAATAATATTCCGCCTAGGAAAATCGGATGTAATATGAAAAAATCAGCACGAGTATGTTTTCCTTTACGAACGTTTCATCGCTGGTCTTCGCGTCACTGTAATATTGTTTTACTACTTACTTTTTAATGATATTTTCAAATTAATTTTTTCCTCTAGTTAGTTACGAAAAGTCCGGTTTATGAATTTTGTAAAGATGTTTGGTTTACGTCATTTTCTAATCATATTTCTGCCTACTGTCAATATCACTGGTGAATGATCAGATGGTAGATCATTGTCTGATTTAATGTTGATGAAATTTTCCGGTAGTCCTCTAGTTATATAAAAAAAGTCCAATAAATCTGGTATTTTCATTGAATCAGTTTGCCAATAATTAGTAGCACCCGGTGATATAATGGTGCTTTGTTATAATCAACTGCTAATTTTAATTGCCTTGACAAAGTAAGCCTAGATCCCCGATAAATATTCTAGGCGTTAAAGTCAGCCTCAATTATATCGGTAGATTAACTATATGGTGTTTTGGTGAGCTCAATAAACTGCAGGCATAAAAACGGTTTCGTTTAAGATACAGTTTAACGCTACACTATGTGACGCCACTCTCACACTGCTTTAAATGAAATTGTGCGACGTCACGTATATTATTATGATTATAATCGTTATATTATAATATTAGATACAACAATTTCAGACGAATTATTAATAAAAGTAAAACGATATATTAATAAACCCGAGTTTACGTTTCATGCAACATGTCGTGCCCATCATCAGAACTAAACTGAACTAACACTGACGTAACAAGCTACTACCGATTTTTCCACATTCAGCTTATAAAACTCTATTTCGCTTTATCAAATTTTTAACATTTTAATATATATCTACTAAATTTACAGTTTTCGATTTTTAAAAGATGACATTATCGAATAGAAAATGTTCAGCGTTTTGAAAATAATAAATAGATTTTCAAAAGTTTCGGAGTTTTATTATTAAAATTATGATTAACGTTTAACTAATTTGCGTCTATTACAGAAGAAAAATAACGCCAACAGATGGATTCAGTTAATCGTTCCATCCACGGATAATTCTGGACCGATTCACACGGAAGTGTATACGTTAACCGGCCTCGAACCTTCTACCGTATACGAAGCGACCGTATCTTCGAGGAATTATTTCGGATGGAGCGAACCGTCCTCTATTCATAAATTTGCTACAGAAAATTTAGGTAACCAAATTTTTTTTTTTTTTTTAAAGAAATAAAACTATTTTCCATAGTTTAACAATTTTTTTCTTCTTCTTCATTCTTATCATGTCCGTTCAGTGGACGTTAGTGACCAAACTGTTGATAATCTCAGAGATTTCTCTAAAACATAGTTAAAAAGCATAGGCAATCCCCCTGTCTTACTCATGTTTTAATTTCAAATGCTTCTAATATTTTTCCTCGGAACTTGACTTTCGATGCAGTGTTTGTTTTATTGAGTTCGTAGTTTTATTACCCACATTGAATTCTTACACAGTATTAAACAGTGCCTATCGACAGAATCCTAAACATTTTTTATGTCTACGAACGTGGTGTTTATCCCTCTTATTTCTTTCATATCTAAATTATTGATTTAAGATTCCTAAGTTTCACACACGATTGTTCTTTTCGGAAGCCTCCATATATTTATATATTTGTTTTTCTGTTTCTAACCAGTCCAGAAGTACTTTAGTTGAAATTTTATATGAAACAAGCAATAATGAAATATCTCTTAGTTGTTCACATCATCTTTTTCCCCCTTTTTTATGCGGTGGATGGATTAATGCTATTTTTCGTTCGTCTGGTATTTTTTCCTCTTTCTAAATTGTTTTTCTATATATTACATTTTGTAGTCTTCTGATCATTTCAGGGTCAGCATTCTTCTATATTTTAGCAATTATTCCACGTTAACTTGAAGCCTCATTGTTGTTGGAGCTTTTTGAAATATGCTGTTAAAAACCTTACAATTTTTCTTATCACTGAGAGCTAATTTACTTACCTCATTTTATAGTTTCACAGATGTTTACTAAACTGTAAAAGATCATACAATTATTATAAATTCTCTTCTTTTTCAACGAGTTGTTTTTTTGTTCATATTTCCTTTTTGTCGACTTAATAATTTTAGCTGCTTTGGATCACTGATTTTTAAACTGCGCATAATCATCCTGCTTCTTTTTAAATACTATATTTTCCGCGTTTTTTACCTTGCCACAATAGCTTCATTATATTGTTGATTCCACCATCTGTGTTTTCTTGATTATTATTATTTTTTTTTATTAACATACTTGTGTCTACCTTAGGAACTTTAATCATCTTTTTCAGATGTATTTTATTCCACAGAATGAAGAGTTAATTTTGATAGTAGTTAAGTAACGGCCTGTTTCAACGTTTGTCTCTTTTTTAGACTTTTATATTCATAATTTCCCTCTAACTATTAGATGTTAAGGCGATCAATTTGAAAGTCTCTTAAACAAGTGTTCAGTGATCTCCATTTTTAGATTAATCGCATTACATATTTCCAGTAATCTTTCCTCATTTTTATTAGTTATTTTATGAGCAGGGTAGTTTCCTAGAGTTTTTTGTTACTTTCAATCTTTAACCACTTTAGTGTTGAAATCGCCTAATTATATTTTCACATTATCTACAGGAATTTTATTCGCCTCTTGATCTAAGATTTCTCAGAAGTTTTCAATTTTTGAAGGACTTATTATATCTTCTTTATTTATTGATGCACGGGGATAGTTTATTAGTGCATAGGTTTTATTTCCGCAACAGAACGCTAAAATTAGTAGTCCCTCACTAATCGAGAAAGTCTTTAAAGGAATCAAGAATGGTCCCATTAACGATGAAAGCTCTCTCGAGATGATTTATTCATCGGATTTTTCCTTTCTTAAGATTCTATAACCTGAATCCATGATGTCTTCATCCATAAATATTTTCTTGTATGGGTAATATTTGAATTTTATTTTCTTCTATAACCTTAATTAATTGTTTTAGTCTCCTTACCGTTAAAAATGAATTCACATTTAATGTAACAAAGAAATATCCCTCTATAACTTTTAAGTCTGTGCTAATCCAAATGTTGCATGTTGGTCCAGGATAGCCCGGTAACACTGTTATTAGTACATTGGGTATATATATGAGGATTTTTCATCGTACATCGTTCAATAGTTTAGCGGGAATGAATATCTGATTGTTGGTTAAATACCAATTCAGCGTTATAAGATCCAGAGTTTGAATTCAGCTGGCGCCTAACCTGGAGAATAGATGTTGAGTAATATCCGCTTTATACGACGAATCTAAATCTAAATTTTGTTTTCTGTTGGGGTTGTATCCCTTAACATTTTAAACATTGTCCTCCTACCCGCAAGGCAGCGGCTTGTTACTGAGGTGGTAATGATGTAAAGTTTTTAGGATTACTTTATTATAATTATTAATCCAAAGATTTTTAGGAACTAAGTATCGTTAAATGTTTTTGAAATTTTTATGAACAGAAAGTATTATCAGAAAAATTACAATCTACACTAGATATTCGTTGTTTTCCTAAATTTTTTTTTAAGAAATATTTTTCAAATGCTGTCTTCATTTCGATCAGTATTTATGTTATAACTAGATTACGGTTCTTAAACGCATTTTTCTATTTATTTTTTATAGCACAAGCTTAACTAAAAATTAAACAACTGCAATAAATTAATTGAGACGGCTCGTTAAGAAAAGAAATTCTGCTCAGTAGTTTTACTCAATGTAGCGCAAGCGTTCGGAAAAATGTGTCATGCAGGTTTCTTATCAAAAATGAGTAACCTATTGCCAAGTAATTTGAGTCGCTTGCTTATTTCATATCTAAACAGTTTTGGGTAGCACACGGAGATGATAAATCGTCATTTTTTGCAATACAGACAGAAATTTAATAAGTTTCTTGTACCTACTGTATATGAAAGACCTATCATCTGATGACCAGACAAATATTGCAATATTTGATGATGATACAGCTATCATTTCAATAGATAGTCAAGCAGATGTAAACCTAAACTTACAACGTACTCTAAACAGAGTTGTCACGTGGGCTCTGCGAAATCTGGACATGTACTTTTCACATTCAAACAAACACTCGCTTTAGCACTTCATATGATTCGGCTAAATATCTTGGCATGTATCTCGACTTTCATGTAAGGTGTATGTATAAAAATTAAGTGAATTAAGAAAATCTTTTCTGAATTATATTGGCTCCTAAGACAGAACTCCACGCTTGATGTATACTGCAAAGGCCTTCTCTATCAACAGATAATAAAGCCCATTTGCAAATTACATTTGGAGGGATGCATTAAAAAGTCCAATCGCAACAAGATACAAGTGTCATACTCTGAATTATTGTTGATGCATATCGTTAATGGTGATATTTATCGAGACCTGGGAGTAAAAGTGACTAATCAGGTTAGAGATTATTCAATTGCACATCGGAACAAATTTTATCAACATATCAACATTAAACGACTTCACTATACCTCGTTTCGGGCGTTCTAAACTGCAGGACGTTGCATTGTAACTAATTTTGGTTATAGAGGTTTTGATTATTGGATTAAATAACCTCACACATGTGCGTTAAGCGTTCTATTTTTATTATTTACATGAGCTATACGAGCGTTTTGCTAGTCTATTTCGTTGTAAAATGTTTTAAAAATGTATACTTTTCTTTTTATACATTTTATGTCACTAATTTTTTCCTAGTTTTATATATTCTTTTGTAATGTGAATTCTTATAGAATCTGGCAATTCACCCAAAAAATTTATTGACGCGCGAAAAAAATTAAAAAACATTTCCGTATCCACTCAAAGAGAACTATATAACGTATAAAAATGGCCATATATATATATATATATATATATATATATATATATATATATATATATGTGTGTGTGTATCAACGAATATAATTTATAACTCTACATTCAGTTTCTGCAATCGCGACAGAGCAGACAGCGTCAATGGACAAAACTCCGAAACATCTTTTAGGGCACTCAAGGACCATGTGCTTCACGGTTTGACGTGGATGCCCACAGTCACATGCGAGGTTGATGGTGAAACTCCATTTTAATTTCATATCTCCTCATTTGCCATGTCTTGTACGAATTCGATTAAGTAGTACCCATTCTTGTCGTGACAGGCTGGAACGTATTTCAACCTTCCCCATTGTGTTTATTAGTCCATATTTATCATAATTTGTCGACTCCCATTCACCTTTTCATTCATTTTGCGTGTATTTGATGGTTAAATAGACAAGTGCGAGGTTGATGTGCCCCGTGAGGTGCCGGATAATGTTTGTTCTAGCTTTGATCTTAGCTGCTACCTTTTTCGTGTGTCTTTTATATGTGAGCGACCTGTCCAAAGTTATACCAAAATATGTTGGACACTCTTCATATTTCGATATATTTCCCTTTAATTTGATTTGAAGCTTCAACATCGCCAGTTGAGTGTTCAGGTGAAAGCAAGATGTTACAGTTTTAATAGTCATCTAGTATTTTAAGATCAGATTCCAATGTCATCTCAGCTTTTCTGATATCCGGGGTTTGTGTTGCGATTGTCTCATCAGTATAAATAAATTTTCTAGCTGTGGTTGATGTAAATCATATATGTATAAGTTGAATACTGATCCTTGTGGAAGGCCGTTAAGTCGACGTCTGCTGCTTACTTTATCTGCCATGTGTACTGTTAATATCAGGTTTGACAGCATTTCATTCAATAGCATGATAATGATGTTACATGAGATTACTTTCATAAATTTATTGAGCAAAAAACTTACCCAAAAGCATGCGTATAAATGCTGAAGGAATAAACATAGCAAAAAGTGAACTGCTTGCTAGAATAGCAACGGAGGAAGATATAAATGTAATTTTAATACAAGAAACTCACGTAGCTTCCGCTCAACACCCTCAAAAAGTCGATAAAATAGACGGATGTGTTATAGCCGGAGCTGTATGTCATCAATAGTATGAATAGTAACATATGTGAAGAAGGATTCGAAATGGAATTTCGAGTCAGCATTTAATCAGGACGGCGTTCATATTATTACAATTGCAATACAATCATTAGCGATATGTAACATATATAAACCACCAAATATAGCATGGCTTCTAGATGCACTGCCAGTATTACTAAATCCGGCAGTTGTGGCTGGAGACTTTAACAACTGGCACAATGCATGGGGTTACAGCACTGACAATTTGAATGGAGAAATTGTAATGGACTGGGCAGACAGAGGAAACATGTTCCTGCTTTACAGCTTAAAACAGAAAGGCACCTTTCATTCTGCAAGATGGAATACCGATGCTACTCCAGATCTAAGCTTCGTTACAAAAGACGCTCAGTTACAGCCTATACCAGCGAAACTCAGAGTCTTCACACAGACTTTTCAGCCAGCACCGCCCTATTATACTTAACATAGGATTAGAATTCACATACTTACAAACACATGGAGCTTCCAGAAGGCTGACTGAAAAAACTTTGCTAAAATATTAGATGGTTACATTAGATGGATTCAGCCCACAGCTAAGAACTATGAACGTGTCTGAGGAATGGTGACTTATACTTAAACACTGTATCACGATTTTGGCTAAGAACAGTGTTTTACGCTACGATAACTAATAAACGATACTAAAGACGATGTACGTTTTACGTTAAACTAACGCTCGTGTGTCTTTAGCATTAAACTATTTTTTTTTCACATGTTCCTTCTAGAATTATTTTCATTTCTTTCCAAGACGTTTTCGTTATTATTTTAGTGAACAATAAATTATATATATATATATATATATTTTATTATTAATTTATATATAAACGAATTATTGCGCGATATAAATTCCTTTCCTTAATCTCGCCTTAATTAATTAATTTTCTTTTTAGATGTTGTCGATGATGAAGTAGAACAACCCACAGAAGTGTATTCGAAAGTAATATCCGCTACGCCAACTTTTTCTGGTGAGTATTATATTAAAACGAACGATAAGTTTCGGACTTTCACAGTTGGTCGCGGGTGGTTGGTTCACTTCTTTGTACGTTTCGTGTTTTAACGAGCTATTTATTTATTTATTTATTTATTTAATGAAGCCACACAACAGCTGAAAGCCAATTATAGTGTAGGCTTATAAACAAAATAGTACAACGAATAATTTTTTCTGAATTATAAAATTAAAAGTAAAAAAAAAATACTTCATTACAGAAAACAGTTAAAATCGCCAAACTTTATTTATGAAGCAAAGCTTTTCGGCAACTACGCCATTATCAAGCTATATATAAATAAAATTAAATATATAAAAATAAATATATAAAAACATAAAATATTAATTTAAATATAAGTTCACAATTTTTACATAAACTTAAAACTATCTGACAGTCACAAAATAAAATACAAAAAAAAAATACATTGAACACATTCACCAGCCTCATACCTATTAAACACACAAGAAAAACTACACGCATTCACAAGTCTCACACTCATTAAAACATACATCATTCACATTTTACAATCGACTATTATTATACGTTTCCATATAAATTACTATTTAAAAAAAAAAAATCAGCAAACATCATTTCAGACAAGACTCAATATCTCATAAACTTGTTCAAAAATTCGAAATTATATCTGATATGAAATCATCTTCAGAGCTTATCGAACGCGGTATTGTAGAAAGCTGGTTCTTTTATATATATATATATATATATATATATATATACAAGAACATTATATAAGCATGTGAATGAATTAGAAGCTGAGGTAACATTACATGAGGTAAGAGAAGAACTGAAAAAATTAAAAAGATGTAAGGCGTGCGGTTTGGATAATATTACTGTGGAGGTACTTCAGGATCTTTCACAAATAACTGAGAAAGAAATGCTGCAAACCTGTAATACAATCTGGAAAACAAGAATTTGGTCTGAGGAATGAAAACTTTGACACACAAGAAAAGCTCGAAAATGGATTGCGTTAATTACCGACGCTAGTAAAGTATGTATCAATATATTGAATAATAGATAACGCGCGTTCATTATTAATGGAATTTCCGAATATTAAAAATGCTTCAAAGGGCGTTGGTACGAGAGAACACATATTTAATTTACGACAGATATGTGAAAAATCAAGAGAATGTAATGTACCAGTTTATCTCGCTTTCATTGACTATGCCAAAGCCGCTGATTGTGTTAAATGGAATAAATTATGGGAATGCCTACGCAATCCTGAAGTCCCTAAACATTTAATACTCCCCATTGAAAGCCTTTATAAGGACAGTAAATCGTCCGTAAATGTAAACAATGGTATTTTGTCCAAGCCGTTTAATATAAAACGTGTTGTAAGATAAGGATGCATCTTATCTCCATTGTTATTTAATGCTTATGGTGAACTTATTATAACGAAGGTTCTGATTGACTGCGGCGAAGTTTTTCCTATTGGAGGAAAACGAATTTCCAATTTGCGATATACTGATGGCACAGTGCTAGTAACAACTTCAAAAGATAGTCTAACATCACTGCTGGTCAAATAAAAAACCGGTTAAAAGAATACATCCAATTAAAAAGTTAAATTGAAAATGGGCCCGTAGTGATCTAGAAAAGGCCAAAGAGTTTGAGAATTATTTAGCCGATGTCTTCCAGACAAATCCTGGAACAGAATCCCTACGAACACTGCTGAATGAAGTAGATCAGAAGAATACTATTAAATTTACATCCCCTGGAGAAATCAAAACAATAATTCAAACTATGAATCCGAATAAAGCCCCTGGATACGATTTAATTACAGCCACGGTTTTAAAACAATTACCACGCAAAGGCCTTGTCTTATTAACTTATATATTTAATGCTATACTTCGTTTACGATATTTTCCTATCCAATTCAAATTCTCGCAAATTATTGTAGTACAGAAAGCAGGAAAACCTGCAGAGGAACTAACATCATACCGACCAATCTCTCTACTTCCAGTTCTTTTTAAAGCATATGAAAAGCTAATACGAAAAAGAATGAAACTTTTCTCAGAAAGTAAAAACATAACACTGGAACATCAATTTGGTTTTAGAGTTGGTCATGGAACTGTGGAATAAGTCCACCGTATAGTCAGTTTTATTGAAGAATCCTTGGAGTCTAAGAAAATATGTGACGCAGTTTTCCTTGATGTTAAAAAGGCGTTTGATACGCGTGTGGCACGAAGGATTGCTCTATAAAATCCAGTGCCACCTCCCATATCAGTTTTTTGAATTATTTAAATCGTACCTTGTCGAATGATATTTTGTTGTTATATGAAGATGAAGATTCTCGATTGCATCCAATAAAAGCCGGTGTATCGCAATGTAGTATATTGGGTCCGATGCTTTACCTAATTTATACAACAGATATACCTGTACCAAATAACACAGAAACCGCTAACTTTCGCAGATGATACAGCTATTATTTGTTCCGATTCGTCTTTAGAAAATGTTAAAATTAATTTACAATCAGCAGTTAATACACTTTCAATATGGTTCAGGCGGTGGCGTATAGAAATCAGTGAGAAAAAATCAACCCGTGTAATATTTACAAATAAAAAAATTCTAACATCAAAAATATTAATATCAACAATGTGATAATTCCAGTTAAAAAATCAGTAAAATATCTAGAAATCCATTTGGATAGACATCTAACCAGGAAAAGCCACATAATAGCAAAACGAAATGAATTAAATATAAAGTTTAGGAACATGCTTTGGCTTATCGGAAGAAAATCCGAATTATCGCTGGTGAACAGGATATTATTGTACAATCAAATTCCAAAGACTATACGGGCTTATGGAAGTCAACTTTGGGGCTGTGTTAAGCAGAGTAATATAGCGATAATACAACACTTCCAAAATAAAGCACTAAGAACTATCACAGATGCACCGTGGTATGTAAGCAATCTTACATTGCACACGGACCTAAGGTGTTACACCTGTGAAAGATAAAATACAAGAAATAGCTAGTGAATATGGTGATAAACTGTATTATCACCACAAATACTTTAGCTGTTGCTCTGCTGGATAACTCGACAGAAATCAGACGATTAAAACGAACAAAACCTACGGATCTATTATGAATAATCAGCAATAAACACAAAAAGTCTTAAAATACGTTCAGCGAAAATCCTTATCGCTGGATAAGGAATTTCACAAGTCAATCGCTGTTTCTTCAAAAGTTTGCTAGATAGCTTAGAGCTAGTGGTGCGGAATAAAGAAAAAAATTGCAAACTGTGACTAACACCTTCGAGCTTCAAATAAACATTAAAAAAAAAAAATGATTATTAATAAGGAGGCAGAAGTTTATTCAGATATAAATGGATTCCAACTAGTGAAAGATTTCATATATTTAGTTTCTTTAATATCCAGTGATGGCTATTGCATAAGTGAAATTAAAAGAATAATTAATATGAGTCGCGCTACAGTTCATAGTTAACTAAAGTATGGAATGATTCGCAGTTATCGATGGAAGAAGATACACATGTTGGGGGAGATTATTATATTCAACGCTTTGAATCTATTATCAACAAAGTTTTTTTTTTTTCTTCTATATACACTCCGACGTAATTCTTAATTCCTACATCGGAAATTTTTAGCGTTGTCTGTTCGTATGGCCGTGTGTCGGAAAAATTTGAAATAACTTTTCCATATAAGGAATTGAAAGTGAACGCGTGTAACAGACAATTTGCAATAAGATTGAAAGATTTAAATTCGTATATGAACGATGATGAAAAATCGTTAAGTGGAAAACATTGTATCGATCATATTAGCCGAAAATATAAAATTTTAAACCATTATAAAAAAAATGAAAAATACTAAAAAAAAAATGGAAATAATAAAATAAAGAGATAAAAATAACATCTATTATACCCACTCCTACGTCATTAAAGATAGGTTGGAAAACTATTTTTGATCCAAATGATCTAACCAATTCCCTCGCCCAACACTTTGCAAGCCAATCTTCATCCCTGACATATTCGGCCGCTTTTCTGGATACAAAATCAGCGGCTGAAAAAGAGCAAATACATTTCCAACAAGATCCTGCTGCACCATACAACTCTGACTTCAATATCTCAGAACTAAACTTTCAGCTCAACCAACATACACCAAACACTGCACCCGGTCCGGACTTAGCACATCCTTATATGTTAAAATACCTTCCGCCAAGTGCAAAACTATTCCTTTTAAATTTATACAACCAATGGCGATCCAGCATCATTCCCAAAAGCTGGAATTCAGCTATAGTTATTCCAATACTAAAACCCAATAAAAATCCCTTCTTCCCAGATAATTACAGACCAATATCTCTTTTGAGTGTTCTTTCAAAAACGCTGGAGACGATGATTAATAGGCGTCTCTTATTTTTCCTTGAAAATAACAATCGCCTTTCTCCTTTTGCAAGCTGGTGGGCGTAAGATGAGATCGGCTATAGATCATCTGCTCACTTTACAGAGGCAGATACTAGCATTACAACATGATAAACAATACTTATATGCTGTTTCCTTCGATTTAGAAAAAGCGTTTGACCACTTGTGGCGGCATGGACTATTGCTCTTATGGTATCTCCATTCCCCAATAAAATCGCGTAACTTTGAATTCTTTTCGAAACTCTCTATGCACCGTCGTGATCGATTCACGCCGAAAATAATGCTCCACGCAATCTCGTTATAAAATGCCATGATAACTGAGACCAGATAAAAACTAATCCCACGTGTGTACGCAGCGCATGGTGATTTGCGTTGTAGCAGTCTTGCCAACTGCGCTATTCAAAAAACAAAACCGTCCGTCTTCTTTGGGTCACACTATATATTTAACAATTTAGGCGATTTTAACTATTTGGGTTAAGCTGATAACTTAATGCGGTATGTTACTACTTTATTACCTGCTCAATCAGCACTACTCATATTTATTCTGCCTATTTTTATAAGGAGGCCGCACAAATTATATGAATTTGGAATCTTTATAAATAAATAAATAAATAAATAAATAAATAAAATATATTTCATTATTAAATATTTTATGAAGAATAACAAGTTTACACTATTACAAACGTCTCTACATGTATACTAAAAACTTTAAAATTTTCAATTACGTGTTAAATTCAGGCTAAAATTCCAAGCGTGTATTTTTTATTTTCTAACTATTTATACACGCATTTACTCTGTACAGAGCTGCTATCCTAAGCATATAGAGCAGCTAATACTTCGAGGGAATAACGTCTTCTATGCTGGTATCAGATACTTATATTTGTATTTCCACGGTAAACATATTTGTAAGGTATTTTCTCCTATAGCGGGATGTTTTTTTGCGAGTAACACTTGCCTGTATATGACGGTCGACGATTATTCTGAAATTTGTGTTCGATGATTACAGTACACGTTAATGCTGTGAATGATGGTACTCGAGATGCGGCCAGCTAGATACCACGCCCTAACTTTAACTCCCATCTCGGGAATTTCGATTCTTCTTTATTCTATTATAATTTCACTTATTTAATTAATTTACGTTAAATAGTAAATCATACTTTAAAATTCATATATTTTTTCCTATATAATTAAATTGTCATTATCAAGCGTACACAAAAATTTTTATATATAAATTAACTTTAATATTTATATAACAACTTATATATTTCATATACATTTAACTAGCCAGAGATAATTTACTCTTAGATTTATTTTTACAATAACCTTTATTTATAAAATCGCTTTTAAAATTAATTTTTTATCAAAATTGATTTCATTATTTAATAAATTATTACTATTTCTATGTTTTATAATTTTCTCAAATAATTTTACTTTTTTAAATTTTATATATTATCTGTTATATTTTCTACGCTATGTTTTTCTTCTATGCAGTGCTTGTCATAAAGTAACTTATCTTACACGAATTAAAGTTAGTCTATTATTTATAAAACGTGTTACATTGTGCGCCGCAGTTTATTCGGTATACACCAGAAACCCGGTTTTTAAAAATATATATGTATAATTTATTTTTACCGTTTAAAATAATTATTAATGAGTTTTTTAATAACTAAAACTTGCAAGGTTGAAAAAAGTAGGTATCGGTTTTAAAAGATTGAGATATTTTTAAATTACATTCGTGAAACAGTTTTCTAAAACATTACTTACTAGTAATTATTATACGCTGTTACATTTATTATATTAACATTTACAAAGTATTTTCTATATTTCATTCCAATACTTTTTGCTAGTCGTTCCACCGGTCCTAATATTCTTTTTAATATTAAGATATTGTCGTTTTCTGTTCATTACGAGGTTTTCACATCTAATCACTGTTATGTAATATCTTAGTGCCACAATTTATCGAAAAACCTTTACTCGTGTTATAACACATTCATACATGCATAAACATATTAATTTATCGAGATATAAGTTATGATTTTATTATTCACAAATGAAGGCAGCTGTTTTATATTTAATATAAATTTTAAACATTTTAATAAAAATTTAATTTTTTTAAAATAGATTTCAGTTTTGTAACCAACGAAATTGAAAGTGCTCTAGAACAGAAGGGGACATCTATAAATTTATCGGTTGCACGACCGTTATTATTTGTGACGCTCATTTTTGCTATTTTCGTAAATCAAAATGGTTAGAAGAGGGACACGTAGTAACTTACGTGTATATATATATATATCAGTGTATTAATATATACTCATATTATATGTATAATTTATATAATCATTTTTATCTTGTTAAATTATACATTTTCTTTTATGATGTTAATAAATAATTTTTTAATTTTATTTGTCGAATGTTATTATAATTTTTAAACTATTATAATTCCTCGAAAAATAGAAATATTTTTTGCGAAAGCGATGCTAATTTTTTTCACTACGTGCCGACAAATAATTACAATTTTCATTTGCATACATAACTGATTGCGATTAACGATTAAGAACTATATTTATGTATTTTACTGTAGTAAAAATAAAAATTCAGATTCTGCGATAGAAAAAAGTACAATTAATCTTTTTTGATTATGTTCAATAATGAAAATGATAATTATTTACGAGACGTTACAAACTGAATAAATTAACGCGCGGTTGTCATTGTGTAAGGTAATCGAGAAAGGCTATATTAATAATGAACACATTTTTTAAATACGGACAATTGAGAATGACATAATTCACTTTTATTCGGTTTACTGCCCACCAAACAGCACTCACTTTGAACGTGACATATGCTCATGCATTCAGCTAATAAAGTCATAGTCACAGGCGATTTTAATGCCAGAAACACCATTTGGAATTGTTATACCAATAATAAATTGGGCAAAATCTTACTAGATTCATCATTTAACAAAAATTTCACCGTTCTTTCTCCAAAACATCCCACTTATATCCCATCTACCAATCAAATGAGACCCAGTGTAATAGACCATGTATTATGCAAGCAATTTCCTTATGTCACGAAACCTATATCTCTTTCATGTTTAAGCTCGAATCATAATCCAATTTACTTCGAAATTAATAAATCCTTTAACCCGGAAAAATATGTGTATGACTTTAGGCATGCAGACTGGAATAATTACAGAAATTATATATACAACACTCTAAAGATACCTACACGTCCTCACTCTCACAACGAGATTAATAACTTAGTTTCATTTCTTAATAATGTTATCTTAAGATCCTCATAACTACACATTCCGCAGAAAGCTCTTGACACTAACCCCATGCCTATTTCTTATAGCATAAGAATGTTAATAAAAATCAAAAACCTTTTTCGTAAACAACACCAAAAACATAAAACAACTCGTCTGAAAACAATCCTAAATTTTTTGACACGTTTAGTAAAAACTAAGCTCCTAGAACATCGTAATGATGTGTAGAATAATAAATTAAAATCATTGTCTACCACAGATAAAAGCCTCTGGAACATTACAAAAAATTTCGCGCATGTACATGTTAATATTCCGCCAATAACACACAATAAAAACATTGCATATTCTGATAAAGATAAAGCTGAAGTTTTAGCTCAGCATTACTATCAAGTGCATAATCAAAACATAACCCTCTCCACCATATGTCATACAAAAAAAGTTGATCTCACTGTGCGTAAATATTGTAGTGTTTCACCGGCGTCTGACTCATCAATTAAGCTCGCCACACCAAAAGAAATAAATTATTTCATAAAAAGACTTAAATGCAAATCATCTACCGGGCAAGACTTAATACACACGTTAATGATCAAGAACTTGCCTAAAATAGCCGTAGTATACTTAACAAATATAATTAATGCTATCATAATCACTGGTCATTACCCTAAAATATGGAAAACTTCTACTGTTATTCCCATACCAAAAGTGGGGAAAGATAGCTCACTAGCCAAAAACATAAGACCTATTAGTTTAATCAGTAACATTAGTAAAATAGCTGAAAAAGTAATACTTCAAAGATTAAAAAATTTCTCAGATGAACATAATATTATAAACGAAACTCAGTTCGGATTCAGACCCCAACTCTCAACCGTTATGCAACTAGCGCGCCTTAGTGATCACATACTGGATCAGTTTAATCTAAACAAACATACTGGACTATTGCTATTAGACGTAGAAAAGGCATTTGGCACTACCTGGCACCATGGCATAATATATAAAATGATTCATTATGACTTCCCCAGGCAACTTATAATGATTATAAAATCGTATCTAGCCGATAGACAGTTCGCTGTTAAGATAAATGACACCTATTCGAGTAGTAAAATATTATTTGCAGGAGTTCCGCAGGGTAGTATCCTAGGACCTTTCTTATATATTTTATATATTAATGATTTGCCGCAATTGAGGGATGTTGATACTTCTCTTTACGCAGATGACACTGCTTTATTTACATCTTCATATCGAATCGATACAATAACAAACAGACTCGTCAATAGTTACTATAAAATATATAAATACTACAAAAAATGGAAAATTAAAATTAACACCGAAAAAATGGAAGCTATCCTATTTACTAGACGTAGACCACAAGTAACTCATCACATTGAAATAAATAATACACACCTATCTAGGAAATCCCGATTAACATATCTTGGTTTCACCATGGACAAACGATTGCCGTTTTATGATCACATCAAACATATCACGGACAAAGCGCACTTCCGATTATACAAAATTTTCCCTATATTTAACAAACGGTCTAAAGTCAGTGTTAAAAACAAGCTAATAATATACAAAGCGTACATATGCCGATATTATTATATTCCTGCCCAATTTAGTCTGGTGTTAGTAAGTCCACCATTAATAAATTGCAAACTGTTCAAAATAAATGCCTACATACTCAATGCTCCATACTAGATAACAGACATGCATACAACTTTAAACCAGCCTTCTATCTTTGACCTTGTACAGGAAAAAGCTAACAGATTCTATAGCAAATGCCTGACTAGCCAGTACCACATCGTACAGCGTATGGGAAATTATACTCATGACTCACTGACCCGGAAATATAAAAAATATAAACACAAAAGGATTAAACATTCGCTGCTTTAGCACCAGGTTGTCTAACTATGCAGGTCGTTATAAATTAGTCTCGTTTTTAAATTAATGTATCTCTTTATTTCCTTATTCATTTATACTATTAATATCTAAACCATAATTAATTTCTTTATCTTTTCGGCTATGCAGGGTTTTTAGTTGTATTTTTCCCTGTAAAAATATAGCATTAATGTATGACCTCGTTGTACACTAACTTTAAGACGCGTGGTAAGAGCGTTAACGCTGCTCGGTATGCGCATTTTTATTTACTCGTCTTTTCTGTAACTTTACAAATTATCATAAATATACTTTATTTGTATTTGTATTATTATTTGTACTCCGAACATGTAAATCGTCTAAATGTTAAATCTAGTCCACAACCAAACTGGTTTAAATTTGTTACATTTATAAAATCTTAATTTTCTCGTCTCTTCTTCAAAACTAGTACCTTTTTCCAAACTAGTTAGAAAGGACTATAGAATGATTAATAATAATAATGTACTGAAATTAATAAATAATAGTAATAATATATGAAAGAATACGATTAACCTTCAATTTCATTTTTCAAGATGAAATCAGAAGGAAAAGTACCTGATCGTTGATAGAAAAAGAAGGCTTATAAGAAGGGAAAAGGTTTCGAGAAACATCATCTCTTCAAAAAAATACATCGGCAGTTCTCATATTTATTACAGTCAAATAGCAGGTGACTGATGCCATGAAGAGACATGTAAATCACGATTAGGAATTGAGAAATACCAAGTAATTAAAGTAGATGTACATTGTGATAATATTTGTCTTCATTCTGGATATTTATAAAGTAGTTACACATTCAACGCGATTATCAGATTTAATCAGTGACGGAAGATTTAACGAGAGGATAAACGGCAATGAATTACTTTCAAGTCAGCTTCTTTAGCCGCCGCTGTTTCATTCATAACAATGCCACAGTGGTTAGGTTCCCCCAACACAAAAAAAAATATTATATGCGCTCGTTTACTGAATATCTTAACGTATTCATATTTAATTTTATAAACTAAGCGGCGTGTGACATTTGTAATGAAAATTACCACTATCGAGATTCTTTACTTAAATTGTCGAAGTTCATTAAAAATTTTTGATCAAGTCTGCATGTATTGAAAACTACTTTCAATGCCTTATTGACGGCTAAAAGCTCGGAAGAAAGAATTGATAATGGCAATTTATTAGGCCTGAATTTAATACATGCGTGGGGTTTGTAGGATTTTATTCTTTTTGAAAGTCTATGTGTTTGATCCATGTGAGTCTATAATATAAGTATTAGTCTAAAACTTATTTAAAGGCATTGACTCGTTATTTATCTGAATAATTATACTCTGAATGTTACGAGGTCTGGTAGTAAAAAGGGAAGAGGTTGATTAATGAGACAGCTTTCAGATTATCTAGAAGACGATTATCTATATCATTGTTTTTATTATTACGGTGTTTTAAGAGATAGGAAAGGTACGCAAGAAAATTAATAATTATAAAAAAATAATCTAAAATTTAAAAATAAAAATGTTGGAATATTTCATATTTTTATTTAAGCAAAGACAACTCTCTTATTGTTATTATCTGTGCCAGGAATTATTTATTGCGTACTACTTTATATGAATGAAAAAGTGCGCATTCGTTTGTTCACTTTCTTTTTCACTTTTATCGTGTATTATTATAATAAATAAAATATACAATAAATAATTTTATTAACTAACTTTTGGTTATTTAAATAATAAATAACATGGTAGCAGTAGTGATGGGAGTTAGACAAAATAAAGATAAGGATCGAGAAATAATAAAATTAAAATCTAGACTAAATCAGATAGAACAATATATATCGAAATACACGGTATGAAAGAAAATGACGAAGAAAAATTGGAATTAAATTTACTAAAAATTGCTGATAAAATGAATATCGCATTAAAACAGGAAGAAATAACAGCGGCCCATAGAATAGGAAATAAACAGAGCAGAAAACCGACGGGTTATTATAGCAAAATTAAACAGGAAGAAAGCAGACGAGATACTTCCAGAAAGAAGACAATATTAAATAAGGATATATTTTTAAAGAACGATGAGACAAAAATATACATTAACGAATCAATGTCACCGGAATATAAAGAACTCTTTTGGAAAACAAAAAATGCGGCAAAAATGAATATAAATTCGTATGGTTCAAAAGAGGGAAACTATATGTTAGGAAAAATGAGGGAGCTCCGGTAAACAGGATTTACGTAGAAGAAGATATAAATGTGCACATAAAAAAAAGATGCATAAATATAAAGTAAAATATAAACTATATTTTAAGTGAAATTATAAAACAAAATGCGAACGTGATGTAAATTAAGATATAAATGTGGAATATCTGAATGTGTTAAAAATACGGAGAAAAATTGATAAGGAAATGAAAACAAAACAAAAAATAAGTATAGTTTATGTAAATGTAAGATCGTTGAGGCGCAAATGGAATGAGGTGATGTTACACTTGTCAAATAAGAGAAATAGATATATTTATATTGGGCGAAATAAATGTAAATGAATATGAAATAAGTTTGTATAATATAGAAGGATATGATAAAGTGCATAATTTGGGAGGTCAAGGAAAATTACGCGGACTTGTAATTTATATTAGACGAGTGAATAACGTACAAATTACAATAGAAAGCAAAAATATGTTGAGTGCAGAGAGTATAATATTAGCGATAAAAGTAAATGACATTCGATTTTATGTATGGGCCTTATACAGGTCACCATCAAAGGATGTTAAAATGTACTTAGATGAAATTACAGATATTGATCGAAAATTGTTTAAAAATAAGAATGCAGTATACATAGGTGATATAAACATAAATACGAAGCGTGAGGATCCTGAAACTAGAAATTATAAAAAAATTATGGCAGAAATGGGTTATGAGACCAAAATGGAAGGTTATGCGAGAGAGGAATGGAAGGGAGATATTTTTAAAAAAAAACAGAAATCGATCATCTGTATACAAAACAGGTAACAAAAAATGTACAGTTTGAGCATGAAAAAATATCGGACCACAATATAATAAGATGTGAAGTAATGTTAAAGACAAGAGAGAAAACAATATTTATAAGGAAAAGGGAAAAATTTAAAGGAAAAAAACTTTCATCGATGTTAAAGAAAGCGACATGGATAAAAGAAATCAAAAATCAAAGTACGTCAGATATATATAATGAAATAAGAAAAGGTTTTGGAAATATTTATAAAGAATGTAAAATAGAAAACAGACCGAAAAATGAGCAGAAATCAAAGAGGACTTAAGGAATGGATGACAAAGGAAATATTGGCTTTAATAGAGCAACGCGATAGGATATATAAAACGCATAAGAAAAAGAATTTGAACAAATCAATCAGAAAAGAGTATGAGATAGTACGAAATAAAACAACTGCAAGAAAACAGAAAGATAGCTTTGCGAGGAAAGGTTTCGAGAATGCGGAAATGATATTAGGAAGACATGGCAAAACGTGAATAAAATAATTGGAAAAGAAAAATCTATGGGAATTGATGAAATAATACAAAAATATATATGTAAAGATAAAAATGCAAAAGAAGTAGCAAAAAATTTTAGTCACGTATTTAAGATGATAATAAAGGAAAGTGAGCATAAGTGCGAAACAAAGTTATTAAAGATAACAAAGACCAAGGAAATGGTGAATATGTATATCTCACAAGCAAAGGTTGAACAGGTTAAAAAAATTATAGATGAATTGATTGCTGAAAAAGCGCATGGCTATGATGGAATAAGAATTAAAGATATTAAAATGGCTAAAGCTGGGGTGGTCAATGTAATTACCAAATTAATAAATAGGTCTATAAAGAATAGCGAAATACCAGAACAAATGAAAATATCTTGGATCAGGCCGGTATATAAAGCCGGAGATCATGGTGACTACAAAAACTATAGACCAATAGCAGTGAGCTCAGTTATGACTAAAATATTAGAAAAGTATATAGCAGGATGCCTAACCAATTATATTGAGGAGAATAAAATAACAGATAAGAAACAATACGGGTTTCAAAAAGGAAAATATCTATATCGAAGGCTTTAGGAGATTTTGTAGATGAAATAAAACAGAATTTTGAAGTGGGAAATAAAGTTATTGTTACTTTCATTGACTTTACACGAGCGTTCGATATGGTAAATCATAAAAAATTATTACATAAATTAGAGGATATAGGCATAAAAGAAAGAGCAAACAAATGGTTCAAGAGTTACTTAGAAAATAGGAAAACTGTGATCAGTATAATGGGGGAATTAGACGAGAAACAACATGTGGAGATGGGATTGCCACAGGGTAGTAATCTAGCACCATTATTGTTCATTATATACAGTGGCGGCTCGTATGTGTAATCGCTGTACTCGCCGAGTACAGTAGAGAAATGGAAGAATACAGCTTATGAAATTTTATTATAGTTTTCTTTTTCTTCAAAATGAAACTAAATTACATTTGCGAATGCAAAAAGTTTACCAGTGCGGATACATAATAATCTTTAAGAGTAATGGCGCATATACAGTATACACGTTTACCTTACATTTTAAATGATGCACTGTACTCGTACTGGCTGGCGATTATAACAGAACGCAGTTCGCTAGGTTGAAACGCCTTCAATTTGTGCTGTAGATTATAGGATCGATCAAATCATACGATGTATTAACCTGTACTCGTTTTGAAACGCGAGTACCGTATAATAACGCATGACCTTGTCAATACACCAGCCAGAGGAAGCGGAATGTACATCGGCAGTAATAGTTCTCCCTCTTTCTAACTACTTGGAGCATATTTCAGTTATTTTGTAGGAGTTATAATCGCTCTCCTTTAGCGAGTATACACTATAGACGTACATTGTTTGGATTTAGAGACGCGCGCCTGTACATGGTTTGTTTGATTTTTCGTCGTCTTGTAGTGCCGTTTGTAAAAATTTCGCGGTATTCGAATACGATTGTGATTTTTTAAAATTATTAACTATATAAAAAAGACATAATTATGGAACCTTTATTTGAAAAACCATTTAGTTCTCGACCATTTCATGAGAAACTTGCAATAATAAAAACTGGTAAGCCTGAACCACATTTAAGTTTAAAAACCGAAGTAAATGATGGTAAAAAGAAATATTTTCGGAATTTTCGAGTGCAGTCGTACAAAGATTACAGTTGGTTATGCGGATGTTTAAACCCTGAGAAGTTATATTGTTGGCCTTGTTTATTATTTAATACAAAAGAAGAAGATGCATTTGGAAATCTGAATCAAGGTGTTGTCGATATGAGTAACTTTAATAATTTAAGAATCAGACATGAAAAGTTGGTTTCCCATGTTAATGCTATGATTTCTCTAGTTACGTTCGGTAAGAATACAATAGAATCTTGCTTTAATAAAACTCATCAAGAAGAAATTACTAAATTTAATGAAAAAGTTACGCAGAATCGGTATATTCTCAAGTGTTTAATAGATGTAACGTGTTATTTGGCACAACAGGAAATAGCATTTAGGGGCCACCATGAAAAAGTGGATTCGAATAATAAAGGAAATTACGTCGAATTATTGAATCTTTTAGCATTACGAGATGAAAAATTGGCGCATCATTTAAAATTCTCTACTGTTTTTAGCGGCACGTCAAAAACTATTCAAAACGAATTGATCCAGTGCATTAGTACAGTTGTTAAAAATGAAATAAAAACCGAAATTAACAAGTCTACCTTCGTATCTATTATGCTGGATGAAACTGTTGATATTTCTAAAAAATCTCAGCTATCTACAACGGTAAGGTATATTTCGGATGAACATCAAGCTGTTGAAAGATTTATAGATTTTTCAGACGTTAGCAACGCTCGTACTGCTGTTGCATTGTATAATCATATCACCAAGTTTATAAGTGAATACGAATGTGGATGGAAATTAATTGCGCAGACTTACGATGGAGCTGCTGTGATGGCTGGACAACATAATGGATTGCAGAAACTGATGACGGGTAAATATGAACAAGCTCAATTTGTACATTGCTATGCACATCAACTAAATTTGGTGTTAAAACAGAGCGTCAATTCTATTCGTGAATGTAGAGTTTTTTTTGAAACTTTAAATGGATTCTCAGCGTTTTTTTCAAATTCATCGAAACGTTGTCATTTTTTAAATGAACAAATAAAACGAAGATTACCTTCTACATCTGCTGTTAGATGGAACTCTAATAGCAAGTTGGTTGAAGTAGTTTCCGCAGTAAAACAAGACTTAGTAAAATTGTTCGAAAATATGATGGATGAGCCTGATGTGTGGGATAGCGAAACTAGAGCATGCGCTCGAGGATTTCACCATAATCTTCAAGATTTTGAATTCAATTTTGTACTAAAAATTTTTGAAAAGATATTTCCACATGCCACAAAACTTTTTGATATCCTACAGAAAAAAATATTCGATATTCAGTTAGCTTCTAAAGAAGTACAGATACTGAAAACTTTTTTGAACAAACTACGAGATGAATTTCAGATAATTTATGATCAAACTTCGAATGAATGCATCTCCACTATTGGTGTAAAAAGACGACGAACTGGAAATTTTTCAAATGACGAAGATCCGGCTGTAGGATACCGACGACTTTTTTATGAAATCATGGACAATATTACAATGCAAATTGTGGAAAGATTTTCAGAGATTAAAAAACTGGAATATTTAGCGTTATTAGATAAAGACATGTTCATTCAATATGAAAGAAAGTTTCCTGATAATTTATTCAAAGCATTAATGAGACATCCTCATGGCAAGAATTTTGACATGACCAAGTTAAAATCCGAACTGATTGTGGTATACAGCACTCCGGAGTTCCGCCATTATTCAGTTCACGAACTGTATAAACATTTAGAAATTTCTGGTCTTTCTGTTGCTTTGCCAGAAGTTAAAAGATTATGTGCTCTGATTATCACTATACCAGTTACAACTGCAACGACTGAGCGCTCTTTTTCAGCTTTAAAAAGAATAAATACGTATACACGATGCACTCAGAGAGAAGAAAGACTTTCCGAATTAACTGTCCTTTCCATTGAAAAGGATGTCCTGAGCAAGTTGCGTCGCGACGTTACATTTCACGATCGTGTTATAAACGAATTTGTTAAAAATGGTAGAAGAGTGGATTTCATTTATCGATAATTTTTTAGATTAAAACCTGCCTACTTAATTGTTAGCATACTTATTATTTTTTAAATTATTTATTTGTAATTAATTTTGTAATGTCCAAATTTATTTATGTGTAAATTTTTGTATTGAAAAAAATGTTTAGAGTAAATACTTTTATTTCTTTTATGTTCGTGAGGGGGTTGCAGAATTTAAGCGAGTACATGTGAAAAAATTCACGAGCCGCCACTGACTATATATACAAATGGCTTAAAAAGTGTATTAAAGTATAGTAAAGTATTTGCATTCGCTGATGACCTAGCAATAATAACAGCGCACGTAAATATAAAAAATGCGGAAAAAAATATGCAGAATGATTTATTAATAGTAAGTAAATGGGCACATGAAAATAATTTGATAATAAACACAACTAAAATAAAAGGTATGACATGGTATGACATTGAAGCCAATGGCAGAATTTGAACCACATAAAACAAAAATAATAATGCACTCAAATGAATGTGTGCATTACATGATTGAAACTGATAAATGTAGTAACATAAAATATGGAAAAATAGAAATGGTACAGAAATATAAATATTTGGGAGTAATCATAGATAGATATCTAAGGTGGAGTTTACATACTGAATATATAGAAAAAAAATAAGAACAGTGATACCAGCAATGTACACATTAAGAAATTATGTAAACAAAGGTACATTAAATATGGTCTATTATGCATTAGTCGAATCGAGACTAAGGTATGGTATACAGGCATGGGTTCAACTAGTAAAACGTACTTAGAAAAAATTGACAGATTACAGAAAAAATGCCTAAGACTGATTACGAGAGAAGAAAAAAAATCTGGATATGAACTATTGAATGAAGAGAATGTATTAAATGCGAGAGGCTTGTTTTTAATGACGAAAATATGGGAATATTTAACAGTACAGGAAAATCAAATAGAAATAGATGAAAAAAACCTAACCAATTATATGCTAAGAAAGACGTTAAAATATAAAATACCGGTAAAGAGGACAAAATATGGTGAGCAAACAAGTAAATATATTATAATAAAAATTTTGAACCAGTTACCAGATGAAATACTGCAGGAAAAAAATTTAAGAAAATTGAAGGGAAAAATTAAAACTTGGTTACTGGCTGGAGATATTATGAGCAAAATTAAATCGGTAGGGATAGACATATAGCACATGACCGAAGTGCAGCTACTATATGTATACATTTTGTTTAAAATGATATTGTATGTGTGATTGGGAGAGATAAATGAGGGTAAAAATGTAGCAAACGGGACAGAGTGTATATGAGTGAGTGTGCGAATATGAAAACTGTGAATTAATATATAAAAAAATAATAAACGCGCGATAAATGTTAGTGAACTAAACCCGTCGACAAGCTTATAGCTTGACGGAAGTAAAAAAAAAATTAACCTATAAGGCATGTGTTGTGAGTGAAATTGTGCATGTATTTTTATATGTTATATACAAATATACGATTTAAAAAAAAAAGTACTCAAATACTGGAATCGAATACTACTAGGTTTTTACAAGAATCGTCAGTACCCGATTCCTGTACAATAGTACTCGACTACTAGTTGTGTAGTTGTTCTCCAGTATTCACTGTGTAAGTTTCAACAAACGGGCTATTACGCATGCGCGCCACAGAATCGGAAGGTACAGCTATTAGTTACTCGTACTATCGGAATCGGTATCGACTAGAGTAACTGTATAGTGTATAGTAACTGTATACCAGTTGTAAGCTTGTTAGTTGTAACTGTATACCAGTTACTAGTCTGACTATTGACTACTTTTTCAGGAATGAATACTTCAAACATTCATTACAAATATCATAATTTTTTTTGCAGTCAAACTGGTTATTGATAGTGGGTGGGTTACTGGTTACTTCATTTAGAAACGATTCTCAAAATATTTAGAGCAGTACAGTAAAGTGACTTATAATTTTACCACGTTTTTTTATCATATAAATTCTAGTTTTTGTTCTTTAACCAGTATATATTTATATTTTGACAATTTTAAATAAATTTTATCCTGTGTAATTATTAATTACTAGAAACCAGCATATCATTATATTTTATCTAAAAGTAAGTTATACATCTTTTTTATTTTTAAAATAAAAATTTGTATTCTCACAGAAGTTAAATTACGTTGTAAAATTATATAAACATAGATGCTGCTTTTAAGTATTATAATCAAAATTGAGTCTAATAAATTGCATTTTTTGTATTAAAATGAAATCCATAGTTTGAGACTATTTTACAAAAAAAGATGCAAACTTGGCTAAATGTATAATTTGTAAAAAAGATTTTAAATATTATGGTAGTACCAAAAATTTAAAGAAACATCTTTTAAAAATACATCCTGTTCAATATAATCAGGCTATTGAAAATCCCACAGCACCAAATGAATTATAAGAGATTGATGAACTAGGGGAACTCAGAATATTAAAGAGTCTAGTTCTTCAGCGGATATTAATAATAAAAGACCATGCAGTATCAAAAACAGACATAAAGGAAATAAAAAACAAAAACAGCTCAAGCTTTTTGGTGGACGAAGCAATACAGAACTAAGTGAGCAATCAAAAAATGATATTGAGAACAAATTATTGAAGATGATTGCCTTCAATTATTACCCACTGTCAATTGTTTCAGACACGGAATTTATAAAATACTCAAAAAGCCTTAATCCATTGTACACGTTGCCCAGCCGTAAACATTTAACATATAACTTATTAGGAAATAAATATATAAAAGTAGCAACCGAATTGAAAACAATTCTTAAAGATGTAAAATATGTTTCAGTTACAACTGATCTATGGACTTCCGATTCAGGTAAATCATTTATAACTTTAACCTGTCACTTTATTTATGATAAAAAATTGAATTCATGGGTTTTGTCAACAAATGAAATATTAGGTCAAAAAACAGGTTTAAACATTGCAAGCACAATATCTAATATTTTAAACAAATGGGAAATTATGGATAAAGATGTTACCGTAGTTTCAGATAATGGAAGTAATATAAAAAGCGCAATAAATGATCATTTAAAAAAGTACCATCATCCTTGCGTGGCACACACTTTGAATTTATGTATTGGAGACAGCATAAAAGCAAATGACGAATTTATGTCTATTTTAAAAATATGCAGGGCTCTGGTTTCTTATTTTAAGGTTAGTAGTACACCATCTGAAAAACTTAAGAACACCCAGGAACAGATAGGATTTTCTGTATTAAAAGTAAAAGAAGATGTTTCAACACGTTGGAACTCTAGTTTAAAAATGTTGGAAAGACTTATGCAAATTAAACATGCAATTACAATTACATTGACCAGTTTACCAAAAGCTCCGAATAATTTAGATGGTACTGATTGGGGTATTGTTTCAGACTGTATACCTGTTCTTAAACCAATGGAAACACTAACAGTGGTACTATCTGCGGATAAATATCCGACTATATAAATGATTGTTCCTTTAATTACAGGTCTACAACATACTTTAAAACACATAAATACAATTACTGAAGTTGGAACAAAATTAAGATACACGCTGTTAGATGTAATTGGGCGAAGGCTTGCTCCTCTGGAACAAAATAAAATTGTATCGAAGGTATCATTCCTTGATCCACGTTTCAAAACTTTAGGATTTGGAACAGAAGAGAATGCAAAAAATGCAGAATTGTTGGTGACAGCAGAAGTTCAGGAGTTGGTAAACAGGAATAACGCAAACAGCAGTATTTCAATAAACCCAACTGAGGAACTTAAAGAAATTTCGGATCCATCAAAAAGATGTTTGGGCATACTTTGATAATAAAGTCAGCGAAAAAAAAACAGTCATTACACCATCAACCACAGCGATGTTAATAGTAAGACACTATCTTCAACAGCGAAATTTAGATCGAAGTAAATGCCCGTTTAAATTTTGGGAAGAGCACAAAAATATATTTCCAGAACTTTACGAAATGGCTCTAAATTATTTATGCGTTCCTGGAACATCAGTTCCTTCAGAAATGGTGTTTTCGAAGTCTAGACTATTGACAAATGACCGTCGTAATCGTTTATCTCCGGATCATTTAGACCAAATAATTTTTTAAATAGCTTTTATTCGACTTCGATTTTTAATAATAGTTAAGCATTTATATATAATTTTTCAATTACATAAATAAATTTTAAGAACAAAATAATTTGGTTTTAATATATATATGATTTTTAGTTATACAAATTATTTTTGGATTTTATATATATATATATATATGATATGGATAGATAATAGATATATTCAATGTTTTTATGGGTTTGGATTATTTTTCTTTTACTAATTTTTTTTTTAACAGAGACAAACAATAATGATTAAATTTATCGTTCTAAACGTGTTTTATTAATAAGGGCATCGTCATGTGCTTCTTAAATCTATAATAGTGTATACTTTTAATTAATACACGCACATTTATACTGAGTACTCAGTACTCAACAAAGTAACCGATTCTCGAAAGTACTCGATTTGATAGTAACCGATTTTTAAAAGTAGTCGGTTCTGCCCATCACTAGGTAGCAGAACTAGTTTTTTTTTAATGATCTGCTGGTTAATGGGTAGTTATCGTTTATCGTTATTTTGCGGTTAGTTTACTTTTAGAACACGGGTCTAAAAAAAGAAAATAGTTAAACATGGATCAACAATTAATAGCTATTCCGAAGTTAACGTTAAGTGGAAACTATTCACTATGGAAAATCCGAATTTCTTCACTTTAACAGTCAAGGGATGGTAAAAATCTTTAAAAGAAACAACGGATCAAGACTGCAAAGTAAGAAATAAAATTATTTCTATACTGTAGATGATGAATTACTTGCAAATTGTAATACATCATGCGAAATGTGGAATAAGTTAAATAATCATTTCACTTGTAATAATGAAAACAAGAAATATCTGATATACAAGAAGTTCAGATGTATGAAAATTGAAAAAAACGAAACTGTAGAAGAATTCGTCAAACGGTACGATGAAATATTAAAAGAATCATCGAACCTTGAACTAAAACTTGATAAAGAATTTATTTTTATGAACTTATTCGCTGCGTTAGAATACAGAGAAAATCTAAAAACCATAATTACGGTATTAGAAAACGAAACGGAAATGGATTATGTAAAAACGAGATTAAGTATTGAAAACACAAAAGGTAAGCCAACAATTTTACCTATTTCTGTTACTAATAAAGTAGCCGCATGTAATGTAAAATATAATATTTGTAAAAAATCAGGGCATAACTTTACAAATTGTTATTTTAAAAATAAATTCTGTAAAATATGCAAACAAAAAGGGCACATTGAAAAGTTTTGTAAAAGAAAGGAGAACAAAAACATTTTCAAAAAAAAACAACAAGATACTAGATCTTGTCAATTAATGTCAAACGACCGGCTAAGAAAAAAATGAATTTTAAAAGTGTAAAATTTATTTTGGATTCAGGAGCAACACATCACCGTGTCAATGATAAAACTCTTGAAAAATTATAAAAAGTTTGAAAATCCTGAAGAAGTAAAAGTATCAGATGGAAAAAATTTGTTAATGGCTTATGGTATAGGTTCTGTTGATGTTGATAATACACTACGTTTCATAAATGTATATGGTACGTTCCAAATCTAAGAGAAAATGTAATTTCTGTGATACAGATAAATAAAAACGGATATAATGTTTTCTTTAAAAATAACTACAAATGTGTAATTTACGGTATAGATTCTACAGAAGTTTTATATTAGATGAAAACTGTGGAATGTATTTAATAAAATTATCACCTAAAAATATGGTAAATTTGCTAATATGGCATAATAGATTAAACCATGTTGGAAATCACGTTTTAAAATATTTAAAAAGAAAAAAATTAATTAAAGAATTTTCCGACGAAATAGATAACTGCTAAGCATTAGATCAAAAAATTTTCTAAACCTCGTTTTAAAAACAAAAGTATGCAAAACAACCGTTAGATAATATTCATTCGGACGTGTGCGAAATTAAAAAGGATGGCGAATATAAATATTGTGTAACATTTATTGATGAATGTTCACACTATGTTAAAGCATATGTACTAAAAACTAAAAATGGTGTTTATGATGCTTTAATTGAGTTCACAAAAGAAGCTGAAACATTATTTGAACGAAAAATAAAAATGTTTACACGTGACAATGGACGAGGAGAATATATAAATGAAAATATAATGAGGTTTATGTCAAATAGGTACTATTATAAAACCATCAGCACCATATACCTCACAACAAAATGGTATTGCTGAACGAATAAATTATCGTGGAGGAAAAGTTGAGAGCAGTTTTAATATTATGGCATGAATCACTGTATCATGTTGTGTTTACACTAAATAGAACACTAACAAAAGCGATAAATAATCAAATTCCTTACGAATTATGGTCAGGAAAAACAGTTAAATACAAATATTTCAAAACTTTTGGTTGTTTAGCTTATGCTATTATTAATAAACAATTCAGAAAATGGAAATTATCAGAAGTTACTGAAAAATGTATATATTTAAATTATACACATAACGCTTGTCGTCTTCTAAATATAAAGAAAAATACGATTATAGTATCTAGAAATGTGAAATTTATTGAAAGCGTATTCCCCCTGTTTGAAACAAGTGCGAGAAGAGTCACAAGCAGTAAATGACACATCAGATATTTGTTTAGAAATTGAAGAAGATAATGAAGTAATACAGAACATTCTGATTTGGAGGAAATTGAGACTATCTATGAAGGATCAAAAAGAATATACAAACAACCTACCTATCTCAAAGATTACGTTACGACTTTAAAAATTGATAAGGATAATGCTAATGACTTAAATCCAGAGTGGAAAAACGCCATGGAAAAGGAAATAGAATGCATGGAAAAATATGGTGTCTAGGAAATTGTTAAAAAACCCAAAGATAAGAAATGTGTAGATTCAAAATGGATTTTTAAAATAAAAGATGATGGAACTTATAGAGCAAGACTGGTTGCAAAAGGTTTTCAAACAAATAAATTTGATAAAACCTATTCTCCTATACTCAGATATGAAACGCTGAGAATTTTATTATAGCAAACAAACGAAATTTACAAATTACTCATTTAGATGTAGAAACAGCCTTTCTAAATGGTAAATTAGAGGAAAACATATTTATGAATCCTCATGAAAAAAGATAATTATGTATTAAAATTAGAAAAATTAAAATTAAAAACAGATGATCCGCATAGATGGAATTCTAGATATTTCATGTTTGAGAGATTAATTAAAGTTCAAGAGTCTGTAGAAGCTGCACTTGGTATGGTTCATAATTCTGTGGAAACTTTAACGGCTGAGGAATGGAATTCATTAACTCAAATTAAGAAAATTTTAAAACCGTTCGAGCAAGTTAGCACCGAGTTAAGTGCCGAAAAACATGTAGTAGTTTCAAAAATCATTGTAATGATAAACGGAATATATCCAGCATTGAAACGAATAGAAAAATAAATAAGCAATAAAACCGCTATAGAATTTATACAAAGTATTTATAAATCGATTAATGATCAATTTAATCATATATTTTTAGATTCACGTTTTAAAAAAAGTTTTAAAGATTCAAGTGCTTTTAAAGAGATGGGCCATCTAATAAAGAAATCTAACCAAACTCCTACTGATAATTTAGAACATTGAAAATGAACTCGAAGAAGAAGAAGATACCGGGTATGATATTGATAGGCATATACATACACATCAAACAAATCGTGGAAGTACCACAATAATTGAAATGTGACAATATATTGCAGAAGACAATATTCCTCGAAAATCTGGCCCACTTCAGCGGTGGAAAGAGAAGTGTATCATTTATCTGAATTTAAGTAAACTACCAAAAAATATTTGCATGTTACAGCAACCAGCATACCGAGTGAATTCATTCAAAAACTGGACAGATGATATTTGAAAAAAGGAGTAGACTAAGTACAAAAACTGTACGGGATCTGATCTTTTTAAACAGTAATAGGCACTTGCTGTAACATGAATTTAATTTTTGAATTTTTTTTTTGTCCATTTGTTACTATAACAATAAGTTATTAAATTTAAGCTAATTAAAATGAGAATGTGTATTTATAAAATGAATTTAGCATATAAATTGTATTAAATATTTTTGTATTCGTGTGTTTGTTTTTTAAAATTAATGAAACGGTATGAAACTGTAATTTTTTACACAATTTAATTAGAAATTCGTGTATATCGTTTTATATATTTAAAAAAATGTTATTAACCTTTTGTTACACTGTTGCAATTTCATCTTTTATACATATAAAAATACCTAAATTACACTAAAAACACAAATTATTTCTTTTTTCTTATTAACACATTGTTCGCTCGGATCGAGGCTGTCATGAATTCGCGTCCACTTTGTTACGGTCAAGTGAATCAACATGATGCGGAAGTTATAACATCAGCTCATTTCCTGATTGGTGACTCGTTGATGTTTGCGCCTTCGTTTGATTCTTTGGATGTATCCTTACCAAAGCGGTTGCAGATGTTGCAAACACGACTCTCAACATTTTGGAATAAGTGGAGCAAGGATTATTTGAATCAATTACAACAAACAAGAAAATGGAAGGTTACTGTCGAAAATTTACATGTTGGCCAAATTGTCTTAGTAAAAATACCGAATTGCAAAGTATATCAATGGCCGTTGGCAATAGTTGTTGCTGCACGACCAGGCAAGGATGGCATTGTTCCTGTCGTAGACGTAAAATTAAAAGGGTCCATTCATAGAAGACCGATTTCATCGTTAATAATTCTACCTACCTCTGAACAATAGTTCAGCTGGGGGAGTATGTTACAATTAATTTATCTATTTAAAATTTAATATTTAAATCTTATATTTAGAATAATATTATTCTATAATTAGTTTGTGGTAACACTGACAATTGTCATCATCGCGTTGAAGTTAATTCATTGTTAACCTTAAAAAGATAAGATAAGAAAAAGTGGTTGTAAATTGTGCTGCTGGTTTTTGTTTTTATGTCGTGCTAGTTTTTTTTTTGTTTCTCGTTTTAATTTGTTTTAAATGTAATTAAATGTTTATTAAAATGGATTTGTCGTAAATTAATATATTTTGGTCGTAAAACATATTCCACGAATATTTCTTCTAATGACGACCATCATGTAAAAGATGTGGTCGGAAAATATGGTCTTGGTGCACGTAATGAGAAAGAATGTTGCACTTTGCCATTGAGAATCGATTAATGATAGCAAATACTATGTTTCAACACCACGCGAGAAGGCTTAGCACATGGAGATCTCCTGGTGATCTATATAGGAATCAAATAGATTATTTCTTTGTTCAAAATCGTTGGAGATCCTCGTGCAAAAATGTAGTTGTACGTCCAGGAGCAGAATGCGGATCCGACCATAACCTTCTGGTAATGGACATGAAAAGGAGATTAAAAGTAGCCATAAAACCTCAGTTAAATCATAGAATGGAAATTGGAAATCGCAACATATTTCAAAAAATAATGAGCGATTCAAAAAAAGATTACAAAACAACCACGGCTGATGAACAATGGAATCAGCTGAAACAGGATATTGTAGCGGCAGTGAATAAATCAACAAAGAAAAGAAAAAGCGAAAAAAGTAAGCCGTGGTTCTCGAATGAAACAATGAATTTAATCGAATCGATAAGAGAAGAACGATGAAACACAGTGGAAACAAATGAATAAAGAAATAAAAAAAAAGCTGTAAAAAAGATAAGAATGATTATATGAGAAAAATTTGTGAAGAGATACAGAGACATGCGAACAGCAACGAATCGCATGATCTATATAAGAAAGTAAAGTTACTATCCATAGACTTTAAGATGAAGAACTGGACAGCAGAAGATAGAAACGGCAATATAAGAACGGAATTAAAAGAAGTCGCAGAAATTTGGAGAAAATACTGTCAAATTTTATACAATGACGCTCAGTCCAATGATATTGATGGCAGGATACAACATGAAATGGCAACAGGCCTTGAAGAACCTGAACCGGAAATCCTGATGAGTGAGGTAGAAGAGGCTATTGGGTATCTGAAAAATGATAAAGCCGTAGGAACGGATGAGATACCTGCAGAGGTATATAAGCAAATTGGAAAAGAAGGGATCGCCAGAATTCATTCGATATGCAACACTATATGGATAACCGGAAACTGGCCAACAGATTGGTGCCAATCAGTATACATACCTTTATATAAAAAAGGAAATAGATCAAGATGTGAGAATTATCGAACGATATCTCTTTTATCACACGCGAGCAAGATATTTCTACGAATACTGAACAATAGGATGTACGCGTGTATGGCTAAGGTAATATCCGCAGAACGGTCAGGCTTCATGAAAGGATGGGGAGCAGATTCTCAACATAAGATTACTAATAGAAAAAGCATGTGAATATAATGTACCCGTAGTATTGTGCTTTATTGACTATAAAAGGCCTTTGATAATGTCCAATGGAATAAACTTTGGACAGTATTAACTGAAATGAGTGCACCAAAGCACATTGTACATCTTTATAAAGAAACTCTACGAAAATAATAACAACATTGTGCGTATTGGAGTTGAAAAATCTGGAGTCTTTAATGTTCAGAAAGGAGTTAGACAAGGCTTTGTCACCTATCATCTTTAATCTATACGCCGAACATATAATGCGATTAGTCCTAGAAGCATGGAATGGTGGAATATTGGTAGGAGGACGAAGAATAACAAACCTTAGATTTGCAGATGATAACAACATTAGTAGCTGCGAATGTGGATGAAATGGAAAAACTTTTAAATAAACTGAAAGATATTAACGCAGAATACGGATTAAGTATAAATAAAAATAAAACAAAAATAATGATAATTGATCGAGCAAACGTAATAACATACGATAAAGGAACATTAACCGACTATGAAATTGTTGGAAGCTTTGTGTGTCTGGGTTATACAGAATAAAGGTGGCTCTCAAGCCGAAATAAAACGGAAGATCGAAATTTTCAAAAGTGCCATGACGAAATTGAACAACATCTGGAAAGATAACGACGAAAAGTGCGAAAATACGGCTTGTCCAAACGATTATATTTTCTATCATGTTATATGCGGCGGAGACAGACAGAAGAAGAATTGACAGCTTCATGGTGCTGGCGAAGACTCCTTCGAATTCCTTGGACGGCAAGGCGTACAAACGAATCAGTGTTAAAAGAAATTGGCGTTTAAGGCTGTCAGCGATTGTCGTAAATAGAGTGCTGAAATTCTTCGGTCATTTAATACGTAACCAAAAAGGTATGGGAAGCACCATGATTATGGGAAAAGTTAAAGGAAAGCGACGGACGTACACCTATGAGATGGACGGATATTATACTGAAAACGACAGGCCTGTCATTCGTTGAATGCGTACACCAAGCAGTAGATAGAGATGAGTGGCGGAAAATTACACAAAAACGGACCGTTTGTTAATCACGATACCCTATTTAGGGTAACGACTATACATGATGATGATATGTAAAAATGTTATTAAGCTCATAGTGTGTTATAAATAAGTGAAGTTTTTTTTTTTCGAATAAACTAAAGCTAAAACTGGTGCGCAATTTATAGGATATGTGACTTTCATAAACTGTGAAAAACATTTTTTTTTCAAAAACTGTGGGTCGTAATCTATTTACTTAATCCATAACCATGAGTTTAATTTTCGGTGAGCATAAGTTAACTAAAAATTCATATATAATGTATACAATATTGCAGAATTAAATTCACCAGTCATCATCACAATAGGTACTACTTTTCAAATAAATTTATTATATGTACCATGCACGATAATCAACACTTTATTTAGAACAATGTAACCTTATAACAAAAAATATATATAAATTGTTTCGAATTAAAACTGCTTAATAAGTACTTAAATATTATGAAACAATAAAAAACGGATTCCATATTTTCTTAAAAGATGAGATCTAAAAATAAAAATCTGATAATTTTAAAAACACGAAAAAAACGTCTGTAAAATTTGTATAAACATTTACCGTGATTAGACTTGTGCGTTTTGTAATCTCTATATTATACTAGAAAGAACGAATGTAATCATTAACCGAAAGTAATCAAAGTAACAAATACAAAGTAACGAATACTTGTAAATCATTCAATACCCGATACTGAAAAGTAACAAAACATGCCCGTGGAACGTTGTTGAATAAACGCGTCTGCGGGGAAAAATATGTCGATAACATACCGACAAAATGTCGAACACACAACAGATCGCGAAGCTAACTGACCAAGCAAAAGATCGAATCGAGAAGAAGCTAGATTTTGATTTATAACGTTTAAGTTAATAATTAATTATTAATTTTCACTCGAAAATATACAAAATAATAAAAAAAATTTTACGGCATTAAACTCATTCCGTCTCAGACTTTATATATATTTAATATCTGATAGATTTATAATTTCGTATTTCGTTCGAGATATCGCATAACGGCTGACGTCTGGTACAGTTTGATGGTTTTCTTCGATTCTTTTATAGGATCGTTATCGCGACTATTACTACGATATCTTTCTAGATCGTTTTTCATTTCATTTTTAGTTTTTCCAGCGAACTTACCGGCTACCGTTTCCAATAATCGATCGATTTCCAATTCGGTTAAACCGAAATATCGGGTATACGGATGATCGCCTAAAAATTCGCAATCGTCTACATCGCCAGGCACACGAGAATTCCGATCTTTAACGCTGGTTATGCCGAAGGCGATAGCTTTTTCCAGATTTTCCTGATTATTTTCCAACAGCAATCTGCGCAGACCGTAAAGTAAACTGGTTGCTTCTGGTATTTGCGAAATGTCTAAAAATACGATACCGCGACAATCGGCGTCGTAATTATCCTGTACAACGATTACGCGTCTATCGTGATGTTGTCGCAATAATTTCGATAAATAACGAAAACTGTGTTCGACGTCTAATTCGTCAATACCGCCGATCGTACTGTCGAGACAATGTTGCGCGAAACGTACAGCCGCTTCCGGTTGCCGATACAAACTACGATTATAATGTAAATAGGAATATCTACCGAAAGATTGCGCTACTATCGATTTTAACGCATCGACGGTCGATTCGTAATCGACGATATTTTTTAACGGTTCGTAATCGATACGGATAACCGGATAACGTCCGAGATGTTCGTCGACGAATTTCAAATCGTCGCGACATACGTCTAACGGCGGATCGCAGAATAATTTGTAATTTTCCGTTCGATTCGGAAGAATCGGTTCGTCTTTATCATTCAGAACGATCGAAGCGAATTTATCTATCATGTCGACAACGGTCGATTTACCATAACCAGACGGAGCGCTGATCGTTTTTATTAGCGGTCGCGCAGTGTCCACAAAAAATTCCTTTATCAGCGACGTCTTATCGACGTAATAAGGCGATTTCGAAATTACGGAAAAATCGCTAGCCTATTATTATAGTAGTAGTAAAGAAATGCGCTGCATATAAAATATTTGTGCTTAATGATTAGAATGATGGACTAAGAGATATACTAATGCATCAAATACCAAGTATGGAAACCCGATAGATAAATATATATATTAGTTCAAATGTTTAATTACCGGGAAAAAAAATCACCGATGAAAGCATGGAGATTAGAATTAAATAGTGGCTGTAAAATGAGAAAACTATTGGAAAAATACTGAAGCAGAGAAATTTAGATAACATAATTTAAAAATAATATTAATAATAAAGATAAAAAATAGAAAGATGAAATATGGGTGCTACAACAGGATGAATGGAAAAACAATAAGGCGCGAGTTTATACGAGAATGTAAATGAAAATATATGGGAGTGAGTAATGAGGAAACATGTGAATGCAAAAGTGAAATGTGAAGAAATAAGTTATAAGTAAACGATAAAGTAATTGTATAGTTCGTGTAAATATTTATATTAATAATATGTAATAATACTACAACGTACAAAATGTAAAAATACCTGTCGACAAACGACAGTTCGATAAGTAATTTTGATGATATTTTTGTATATCGAAGTATGCTTAGTGTGTTTTGCATTTTCGTGCGTGTCTATTATATGCACGTGAATATGTTTGTACAAGTATAAATTATTATTTGCTCCTATCTTAATGTTGATAATTCGTGCGCCTGTCAGGCCATTATTTTTAAGACATTTTTATGTAAAGGATTTTGATATATGTGGCCAAGACCTACTTAAGCAATGGTGAAATTCCTATTAAAAATAATTACGTATCTTATATTAATAATCAAGTTGTTATTATAGGAAAGGCGGATCTCCGCATTCTTTGCTGTAGTTCAATTTAATTTCGATCAGGATCCGCAATTTATAATTGTTGTTAGTCTGCAATAGTCGATGTTCTCAACACTTAAAGCCCAAGTGTTTTGTAACGAACTATCATAATGGACAGTGCCAACCATATACGGAGACGTTTGTCTGTTTACAAAATGGATGTGGCTCTACATATGGTAGTTGTAATTGATGTAATTCATAATTACATCGGTAGATAGTGTTGTCAGCAACATCTAGTTAAAACAGGTTTCATTTTCATTAAGAAACGGCTATGTTACGGGCGTTTTGGTTAACTTGTGCGGTTTTTGAATGTATTATGGATGCAGTGATTTTAAGAATTTTCGTAGTTTAGACTTAATTTTCTATATTATCACGTATTATTTGTAATTAGAAAACTTGTTTATTTTCTAGTCTTTTATTTGCTTTTTTCCTGCAGCATTTAACGTTTTTTTTTTTTTTTTATTCTTTATATTCTTACCGTGCTATTGTGGTAATCCCCGGTATACAATGTTTGTAACTCGCATTATATTTTCTTTTATGTTTATTACTTATGCAAATATACTTTGTTGTTGTCATTGTTGCTGCGATTATTGTTTGAATATTCATTTTATTTCTATTATTGTAAAATTAATCATTAGTAGTTATTTGATATGTCGAAATTGTTGATAAATGATAACGATATTAGAGGTGTATTAGAAGAATCGGACGATGAAAGTGGTAAGTTGAGTGTTTAATTTATTCTCACACGGTATTTAGTTGTTATTAAACATTATTTCATTTCTCTATCTATATCTATCAATCTATCTATCTATCTATCTATCTATCTATCTATCTATCTATCTATCTATCTATATATATATATATATATATATATATATATATATATATATATATATATATATATATATGCGTGTGAGTGTGTGTCTAATGAAACATAAAATTACTGATCCTTATATTGTAACACTATTCTTTGTTTGATTTTTCAGATCATTGCAAATTTAGCAAAACGTTAATGTAAGTTCAATTATAAATCATCTGCTTTATTCATTTGCCATGGTAATTTTGTCACATGTAAAATAAATGTAATGAATTATTTGAATAAATAGAAAACGCAATATAGGTATTAGTGTAAAAAGTAAAATATAAATTTACATTGCAACAATGATCTTTTAAACATTCGAATGCGGTCATTTATTTTTAAATTTTACATTTCAATTTTTGTAACACTTTAACTGCCATATGTATCATTCTGATACATATATAAAGGTATTCTTTTGGCGCAATGTATACGTTGAATACATACTTTAGATGTATTATACATGTATATTCAGCTTCCTCTGACCTCTGGTTACACAAATCAGTCATTGGTTCACCAATTTTTTTACTGTAGATAGCGCTACCGGGGAAATGAGAAGTTGCTATTTATAAATGGAATATTGTTTTGTTTACACGAATGAAAATTGTGTACTGTTATTATTTTGTGTTAACGAGGTGAATTTTTATTTTTAACTGTTTTAAAATTATTAATTATGAGCAATAAGAATGCTGTTAGTGATGAAGAAGTAATGAGATTGCTGTATGAAGCTAATGTATCCTCTTCAAGTGATTGTAAGTAAATACTAATGCACATTGTGATTAGTATGCCGTATATAATAGTAGAAGATATAAATGCAAATTGGTTTAAAAAATATTTAGTTGTTTTCATAGGCTAGAAATATTTTGATATATTTATTTCAATATGTAAACACATAAATGCATTAAATAAATCTCACTCATTGCTCTTGGTGGCTGTTTTATTTACATAATATTTGTGATGTACAATTTGGTAATCTGTATGAATACGAAATAAATGTGTAATACTGTTTTTTAGAGAATATTTTATGTATTATTACCGCAATTTTTTATATAATATATCAAAAAAATATTATTTGTGACAGTTACAATGAGTTCTGATGATGATGAATATAATCCTGCATTAAATGAAGCAAATGCTAGCTCAAGTGATACTGAAGTGGATGTTAGAATTCAGGCTGAAGTGTCAGATTGTCATTGGAAAAGCCCTACAAATGATCTCCACGATTTTCCATGTGATAAAAATAACTGTGTTTCTGAACACTGTTTCCAACTGCTGAAGGATTCAAATATGAAACCAATAGATTTCTTCAATTTGTTTATAGATGATGAAATATTAGATTTTATTGTTACGAATACAAATCTTTATGCTGAACAAGTAATTAATTATAAATAAAATAGTGAATGAAGACATTTCAAACAACAGCAGACTAAATACATGGAAAGATACAGATGCTAACGAAATTAAACTATTCTTAGCTCTTTTTATTATTATCGTATCAATTACGCGCTTATTTAGAGATATCCTGCATTATAAATTCACGTTCGACAGTCAGTCTTCTGCGCCTTCTTCTAGCGAATGTGGCCCAATCAGTCCTTTATTAAAGCTATTTACTTTACACGAATTTATAAAGTGTGACATCGTTAAATATTTGCAACGACCCTGGTTGGTTCTGACGCGATTTAAATTGCACCATGTTTTTCTGTTGAGACCAAATCCTGGCACCCTGCTAGCCGGATTTGATATTAATTGTCCGTTTGTTGGAGTCTGCTTAACCCATATTTCCTTCCATTTCGTAGGTGCGTCGACACTGCTCTGTAGCTCGTTAGCCGTCAGCCATGCTGGTTTCTTGCTGCAGAGACGTGTAGGGGGGATCTTTGACAAATTTTTCTATGTGAGAGTGCATACTGTTGTACTTAGCCCATTCTCGTTTGAATGTTGGTGGAAATATATTTGCCAGCACAGGAAGCCACATAGTAGATTTTAGCGTACCGGTTACTAAGCATAGTGCTACGTTCAGTTGTGTATCGATCTTCTTAGCATGCGAGGGGCAGCAATATTCTGCAGCTGAAAACACTAGTGCCAGTGTAGCAGTCCTGATGAGTTTTGTCTCTGCTCCCCAAGCTGTACCTGCAAGGCGAGCGATAAGGTTTACTCTTGTCTTCACTTTTTGAGCTATTTTTTCGGAGTTCTCTTGGTATGTGAGAGTTCGATCAAGAACGACGCCTAGATATTTTGGCGTTGGGTTAAAAGGTAAATCTTTACCGTTGAGTTTAACATGTATTTTAGCTTTTGCCATCTGTGAGTTGAGGTGAAACACCGAAGTTTCTGTTTTTACCGGGTTTAACCTGAGTCTCCATTTAGCACAGTATTCATCCAAGCTGTGTAAATCTTTTATGAGTACGTCCTCGCCATTTTTTAACTGCTTGCTTTGAGTTGCAAGTACAATGTCGTCTGCATACTGGAAATTCTCTGCTTGGAGGACCGGTATATCATGTAACAATGTGGATCGGTTTATGTAAGAAACCATCGATCAGCGATTACTGGAGTAAAAATGAATTATATAAAAATGAGATCAGCCGTTACATTAGTCGAAACAGATTTGATTCTGATAATGAAAAATGCCACGTAATAAGATTATATAAAATTGAATACTTGTTGGAGACGTTAAACAAAAAATTTCGGTTGATGTGTGAAGCAGGACAGAAAGTAACAGTTGATGAGTCAATGATACCATTTAGAGGGCGTCTAAAATTTCGACAATATATACCAAATAAGCGACACAAATATGGAGTAAAAAGGTACAAGATTTGTTTAGGTACGGGTTATACTTGGTTCACGAAAATATATGTTGGCAAAGAAGAACGAGAGCATAGTAATTTATCAATAACAACACAAACAACACTGGAAATTATGGAACCTATATTAGACAGCGGTAGAACACTCTACACAGATAATTTTTATACTAGTTTCCAGCTTGCACAAGAACTTTTACGTAGAAAAACACACCTAGTAGGGACTCTTCGAGCTAACAGAAGACACAATCCAATCCTTCTTCAGTTATAAACGTTAAATTACAAAGAGGTGAAATGAAAATGCAGCAACATGAAAAAATTATTGTAGGAAAATGGAAAGATAAACGTGATGTGTTATTCTTAACCACAAAAGAAGTGCCTAAATTAATTAAAGTACAAAGTACTGCAGGAAGGGATAAAATTAAACCATCTGTTATAATTGATTATAACAGCGCAAAAGGTTATATTGATTTATCAGATCAACTATCTTCATATTGTAATAGTCTTCGTCGCGGTATTAAGTGGTATCGAAAAACATGAGCACCAGAGCATATAGCAAAGTAGCTGAATCTATAAAATTCCCGGCTCATAAACAAGGATATCGTCAACGATCAGTCTAGTTACTGGTTATCATTTATTAGTATTCCTAAACCTATACTATTATTAGATGTTTGATATTTTGTATACATTTGTATTTTGTAATTGGTCGTTTTAATGTTATATTAATTTAAATTTTTAACTTTGTAATTTTAGCGGACAATACAGGAACTGATTTATTTCGAATTTTTATTACTATATGATACTTGTTATAAGCCTATAAGGTAATTATTGTTTTATGGTTTGGTTATTGAATATTAAATTATTTTTAAGGTTATAACCGATAAAAATATATATTTTCTATCATAACATTACTAAATGATGGACTATATTATTTATTATTTTATAAGTGTAATCATGTCATTTGCGGCATATGTTATTGTAAACTGTTGTATACAGTCGAATCCGATAAAAAAGGACACATTGGGCGGAAGTCATTTGTCCCTTATAACCAGTTGTCCTTTAAAGCGAATTTTTTAAAATCTCTTATTTTAGCGTGTGGGTGTTAGAATATGTACAGTTTATTAAACAATTAACATACTTATAACCTTATTAATGTGTAATATTTATTTATATGGAAATGTAAGAGAAAAATACAGGAGGCATGAGGTAAAAGAACCTGACCTGATATTTGTAAAAATTGTTCATTTACTGTAAAAATGCGCTATAGTTGTTTGGTGTAAATTCTTCATCTGCTGCGTTTGAACAAAATCTGCACAGTTATCTAATGATGCCGTAGGAGCACCTGACTGCCCTTTTCAGTACTACTCCATTTTTTATGTAAGTTCTGTTCATCTGTTTTTAAATGGGAGATGGTGTTTTTGGAGACGCCCATGATTTTTGCTAACTCCCGAATAGGCATATTGGGAGGTTGAATTTCGATTTTGTCTAAAATAGAATTTTTTTCCTTTAATGATAAACATTTACGCGACATTTTATTTATATAAAAAATTTACCAGAACTAAAAAAAGAAAAGAAAATTTTCGTAAGAAAAAAATAAATAAAACCGCAGGACGCATTACAGTTTTTGCAGAACTAAACTAAGAACGTAATAAGCTATCGGAGAGTGCATAATTAATAAACGTACAGAGCAAAAATCAGTATAGCGTCAATAAAAGAATGTCAACACAAGGACATCTCAAACAAAATGAAGAAAAAACCAAAATGTTCAGTTAAAAAAAAAACGAATTGTAAAAATGACTAAAACATTTTTATTCAATTTTTGTTTATGTGAATATTTTCGTTTTACGACTGTAAATCGCCCGTCTCACTATCTATTGCCTTGAAAGTCTATTAATCTTTGTCCGTTTTAACCGAGGCGTTGTACCACTAAAGCGAACTAAAATAACCTTCATTTGATACGTTTGATTCGAGGTTTTGCTGATTGTCCCTTATAAACGGCTGTCCCTCTTATCCAGAGTCCATTATAAGCGGATTCGACTGTATAAGAAAGTAAAAATAAAGCTTGGTTTGATTTGATTTGATGTATTAGGAAAAATAATGCAGATTTGAAATTGAATTTGAGATTCATAAAATATGATTTTTGTATGCGTGATTAGAATGATAAAAAGTTATGGTATTAACTCAAAAAGAGCTCGCACCATTTGAATTTTGAATATATTTTATCATATGTTAATATAGGTGTTATGGAACCATTGAATAAAAGAATCAAAAGAAGTGTGTGGATTTTTTATTACATAAACCGATGAACAGTTTATTGCTAAATGCAATATGTGCAAAAAAATTCAAACAAAACTCAAATTTGAGGAAGCATGTTACTTCAGCACATCCAACAGTTGTAATTGGAACGGAAAGAAATAATAATAATTCAGGAAGTAAATTAAATGAACCCGATTATACAACCTCTACACAAGTATCATTTTTACCCAAAAAAATAAATGTGCAGAATAAAAAACAAATCTATGATAACTTGTTAAAATTATTTTATATTGATTTCCAACCGTTTAGCATTGTAACAGATGAAGGATTCAAAGAGTTTGTAAAATCATTGAACCCATCATATGAAATACCAAACCGAAATTACATAACAAATACATTAATTGCAGCAAAGTATGAAGCCGCTGTTAATAAATGCCACGAGTTGTTACAGGATGCTAGAAAGCTTTGTCTTACAACTGACTGTTGGACGTCAAAGAACAATGAAAGCTATATCGGAATAACAGCGCATTTTTTAAATTCAGAGTTTACTATGAATTCTGTATTATTAAAATGTTCAGTTTTTGAAGACAGACATACAGCAAAAAATCTTGCTAATAAAATAAAGGAAGTGACGGATGGTTGGAAAGTTACAGATAAAGTTATACTAACTGTAACTGATAACGCCCCCAACATAGTTAATGCTATTACTGAACAACTGAAATGGAAACATTTTGGTTGCATGGCTCATTCAATAAATTTAATAGCTAGGAGCAGTATAAGTTCAGAAAAAAATATTAATGAAATATTAGATAAAGTACGACATATAGTGACGCATTTTAAACGCAGCCCTACTGCTAATACTAAATTATTGAGATATCAACAGAATGAAGGGGGCGAACAATTAAAACTAATACAGGATGTTCCAACAAGGTGGAATTCCACTTTTTACATGTTGCAACGGTTTTCAAAGTTAGAGAAAGCTATTAGGGGAACGCTGGCTATTATGGACAATAACCTTCCATCATTGGAAATTAATGAATGGAAAATAATTCATCAACTTGTTGAAGTACTACAACCACTGGAAAGTGTAACACGATTAGTAAGTGGAGAGAAATATTGTTCGGCATCATGTATTATACCTCTTATAAATGGAACAATAAGTGTATATGGAAAATTAAAAAAAAGAAATTATGAGTCTTATGTAAATAGTGTGTTGGACCATATATATAACCGATTGAATAATGAATTTAATAAAATTGAGTATAGCTCCACATTATCGTCAGCAACCTTCCTGGATCCAAGGTTTAAACTGGCCGCATTTAATTCACCAATTACAGCAGACAGAGCAAAACAAAGTATTCTAAAAATGTTGTCAGAATTAATTGCTAGAGAGCGTAGTGAAACAGTGCCGAATACACAATCAGAGCATGCTACTGAGGGTGCAGATGAACTATCAGTATGGAATTATCTAAAGCAAAACATTTCATCTCATCAAAATCAGCGCAAAAATACATCTTCCTCGCGGGCATTCGCTTATGACGAATATACTTGTCTTGTAAGAACTTCATTTTATTGCGCTCATGAGGTATATATTCGCATTTCAAAAATTCGGGTGAAATACAGTGGCCGTGTCGTATATTTCCGTCCTGACCAGCGTATAATATTGTTTAGACATTATGACGTCATGTACTTTAACTGGTTTCCCGTTTTTTTTTCTCCCTATCGCCGTGCTAGGTTGCCTCTTTCAACGATGGGCGCTTCTGTTTTGTTGTTCGAACTGTATTTGACGTTTGTTCTTCATGCGATCTTTTTTGTCGTCTATAATTTTTTGTTCGGTTTTGTTTTAATAAGTAATGTCTAAAAGAAGATTAGAAAATTCAGATTCTGATGGAAGAGTTTACCTCATCAGAATGTGATGAAGAGTTTACTTCATCAGAATGCAGCGACAATGAGGATGTCAGTTTTTCTGGCAAAGAATCTGATTCAGAAAATGTGGTAAGTTCTGATGATTTTGATCAAGTTGATCTTCCATGGTGCAATCAAGGAATTTCGCGACCACAGTTCCCTTTCACTGGTAATTCAGGTATAAAAATACACAAAATTTGAACAAAACAAATATCGTTGATATTTTTGAATGTTTTTTTACGGATGATCTTATATGCATCATTGTGAATGAAACCAATCGTTACGCTCGACAGTATATCGCGCGGAACACGAATACAATTAAAAATAATTCGAGAGTAAAACAGTGGACAGACACAAATTCGAATGAAATAAGAACATTTTTGGGTCTCCTGATTTTACAAAGCGTTTGCTCGAAACCTGACACAAAGATGTACTTTTCAAAACGCGAAAGTATTGAGACACCATTTTATAACAGAATTATGTCAGAAAAACGGTTTTACCTCTTACAAAAATTTCTCCATTTTGCAGATAATGAAAAATTTATGACGGTTTATGTACCCCAGAAGAATGTGAGCGTGGATGAATCATTAATTTGCTGGAAGGGTAGATTAAGTTGGAAGCAATATATTCCTTCAAAGAGGAAAAGATTTGGTATTAAATTATTTGTTCCTGTAAAAGTACGACAGGATATACGTATCTAATTTTATAATTTACACTGGTACCAATACTATATACGGTGAATGTAATTATGCTGGTGAACCTATATCTTCGCGAGTGGTTTTGGAATTAATGCATCCCCTCTTAGATAAGGGATACTGTTTATTTCTCGATAACTTTTACACAAGTATAGACCTCGCTGATAAACTTGTAAAACAGAGAACCGATTGTGTTGGTACAATTAGACTTACCAGAAAAGGTATTCCTAACGAAATAAAAAAAGAAAATTACAGAAGCATGAAAAAATTTCTGCATTTAAAAAAAATTATGGTATTAAAATGGAAAGACAAAAAAAGATATTGCCGTTATAAGCACAATTTCTCATTGAACTGGGGGAGCAGATTATAGAAAAATATGCTACATCAAGAATTAGTTCTGAAAGACGATCAAAAACGCAAAAACCTACAAGATTGTTAGAACGTCATTTTCCTGACACAATTCCACCAACGACAAAGCAAAAGCTAACGAAACGATGTGTTTTGTGTTACGAAAAGGGGATTCGTAAAGAGTCTCGTTACTGGTGTGCAGATTGTAAAACAGGACTTTGTCCAGCTCCTTGTTTTAAACTATATCACACAAAATAATGGTTTATTTTATAAATTAAGTTATATATCCCTGAACTATTGTATAAAATTTTATTTTTCATATATGTATTTTTAACGTTTTTATGTTGATTATATTTTCTTGGGTGAAAGTAATTGTAAATTTATATATATATATATATATATATATATATATATATATATATATGTATGTATGTATATATGTATGCATGTATATGTATACATGTATATACGTTCATTATAGCCGTAAAAATGCACCGTGTATATTATTTTTTTCATTTATTGGCCATGACGAGTACATTTTTTCAGATAATGGCCGTGACGTATATATTCGCATGTGAGAAAAATTACAGGTCACTGCGGTATGCACTTCTGATTCTTACACAGTACGCTTAAGAGGTTAATAGAAATGCAGAGATATCAAGAAGAAGAAATTTTGGACAAAGACAACGATCCTTTAAAATGGTGGAGACAAAATAAATGCAATTTTCAATTTTTAAATTGTATTGCTCAGGAAAAATTAAGCACTTTAGGTTCCTCAGTGCCTTGTGAAAGATTATTTTCAAAGGCAGGCTTAGTGATATCTGACAGAAGAACCAGTCTTTTTTCTAAAAGTGTGGAAAAATTACTATTTTTAAGTACAGGAAAATTTTTGTTGAACATACTACTAAATTTGTTAATTACTTTCTAAGCTGTCTTGAAAATGTTATTACCTTATTAATCTAAATTCTAAATGTATTTCTGTTTTGTTTTTTTTTTAAGATTCTTTTATTGATTATTTCCAGTCATATATATATATATATATATATATATATATATATATATATATATATATATATATATATATATATATATATAATGTAAATATATATTTAGTTTATATTGTTTTTAATATTTTTTAATACACACACACACACACACACACACACACACACACATATATATATATATATATATATATATATAATATGTAAATATATATTTAGTTCATATTGTTTTTAATATTTATTTTAATAAAATAATTCTAACTTTAAAATTACTTACTACTAAATTTGTCAATTACTTTCTAAGCTGTCTTGAAAATGTTATTACATTATTAATCTAAATTCTAAATGTATTTATCCACTATTCAATAACATATACCTGCTAGTTATATGAAAATATCGAAAAAACCAGATAATCAGCAAATAAATTAAATAACTGTTTTTATAAAATAACAGTAATCAATTAACTAGTTACTATGAAATAACCGGTAAGAGCATCACTAAAATCAGCTACTATACTCGATGCAGTAGATAACATTCCGCTCAACAATTACCTTGATGTTGGTTCCTATATTTTATTTTCCTCTCGTATTTTAAATAATCCTATATGTATGTATCTATCTAGTATAAATGTAGCTAATCAATTCATATTATCTCATCGGTCACTATTTATAAACAATATAGAGATAAAGACGCGTAAATTACTAAACCCAACCAAACGTATAGTCTTATCTAATGTTTTACCACATATTCCGAACTATATTCTGGAACAAGCTCTTACTAACATAAACCTAAAATTAGCCTCCGCAATCAATTTTATTAAAGCCGGCCTTATCAAATAAAAATATAAACATATCCTTAGTTTCCATTGCCATGTTTTTGTAATATCTGATAAGGTTGAACAAGACGCAATACTGGATTCAATAATTATCAAATATGAAATTTCGTATATTTATTACAACTGAAGAAAAATGGTGTAAAGATTGCGAAACACACCTTCACAATGAAACTACTTGTCCAAAAATAAAACAGGCTAAAACTAAAATTCGGGAAAGTTACCAGTTTAGAAATTCGGACATTATCCCACCCAATGAAAAAGTAAATAAGATGGTAGCAGAGGAACAAATCGTACGTAGTGAACGGAACTTGGAGCTATTAATAGTACAGGGGAAGATCCAAGGAAACAGACCGAAGGGCCGACCACCGCAGAGGTGGACAGATATAATAAGAAACTGGAGTGAATTGGGCACACAACAGAGAAGCATGGCGCAAAATGACACAGTTACTGTATGATCACGATGCCCCTTGAGGTAACCGATTCAGAAGAAGATTATCCTCATGTTTGGAAATTAGGTAAAATGGTTATCATACCCAAAAATTTGTCAACTTCCTACAGAGCTATATCACTATTATCAAATCTCAGTAAAATTTATTAAAAATGTATACTTAATAAATTCAACGGATTCGTTGACAACAATGGAATAATTCATGAAAATCAATATAGCGCACTGCCGGGGGGGAAGATCGTCCAAAATGGCCGTATACAATATTTTGCAAATTATAAAAATGTACACATTTTTTTTTCGCGTATCCGGTCGATTTATATACCAATATTTTTCCAATAATCTATAAATTTTAATGTGTCTTCTCCGAAATCACTATAAAGTTTTGATGGATCAAATACTCCAATTAATTTACAATTGAATAAATGGTTCCCATCTTGCATTTCAACACATTGACATTGATCATCTTCTGCCAAACCCCATTTAAATAGATTGTATTTCGTTCGCGCCGTACCACTTCGTAATCTATTTAGTGTTCTCCAGGATGAATAATTCAGGTGACAACCTGCTGGAAGTGATTCTGCTGCCTGGTTGTTGTCAGCTTTCCACATTTGGAGTCTTTCTGCGTGGTCTGTATTTTTTAGTTCCTCCAATGTTCCAAGGAAGCTGCGTCTGGATTTTAATCGGCTTTTGGCTACTCCTGTATAACAGTGTAATGCGTGGCGCTCATCATGAATTGTCTTCCATCTTTCCTTCTTCGCTGCCACGTGTCTTGTAATTTCTGGTGGTGTTATGCCAGCAAGTTCATATAATTTGGATAGAGGCGTTGATCTTAAACAGCCAGTTACTGCTCTGCATGCTTCATTTAAAGCAACGTTAACTTTCTTCGCGTGTACGGAACGGCTCCAAACTGGACATCCATACTCTCCTACAGAGTAACAAAGGGACAAGGCCGATGTTCGTAATAGATGCGGTTTAGCTCCCCATCTACTACCGATCAATTTTCGAATCAAGTTCATTCTTGTCATCACTTTCATCTTTGTGGCTTCACAGTGCTGCTTGAATGATCTATCAAGTAAGATACCTAGATATTTATGATTATCAGAGTGTTTTAGTTTTGTGCCACGCAATTTTATGCTTAGTTTGCGTTTTGCTTCCCTATTTCGAAGATGGAAAGCGTAGGCTTGAGTTTTCATTAGATTGATCATTTTATTTAAAATTTCTTCGTTTTGTTCAAATGTGTTATTTTGAGCTGTTACTACTAGATCATCCGCATACAGAAAGTGTTTTGTATCGATTCCTATCTGTTGATCATTGGTATAAATATTAAAAAGAACAGGATTTATCACGCTGCTCTGCGGTAGTCCATTTTTTTTGTTTTCTCCATGTACTATCTTTACAATTTAAGGACACATAATAACGTCTATCTTTTAGCAGCATTGATGTTATCTGAATAAATTTAAAATCTTTGGTTGTTTCATACACTTTATTAGCCAAAATTCGGTGCGACACTGGTTTTGTTTTTAATCCATAAGTGTTTTCGGGGAACAGCCATGGCAACTATAATTAATGGTTTCTTTGCACAGACTTCAAGTGGTGATATCAAGTTGAGGTTGGTGGTGATGAAGGAGATTTTTAAGTGTAAAAGATGTAGTGGGGAAAGAATTTATAGCAAAGCTGGTGTCGTGTCTGTGTATAAAGGTTTTAATCTTGGATCTTTTCAGTTATCTGGGTTTAATAAGGTAATTATACTTAATGGAGATACTGATGGATGGCTTCTTCCGGACAGTGAAATAATTTTGAATATTAAATCTTTATTGACTGCTTTGGTAAAAGGTAGACTTGGAAAAATATCGAGACAAAGAGGTTTTGAAACTAAAATATCGAGTGAAAATTTTATTTCTGATAGCTTACCCGTTTTTGTAGCAAATCTTGAAACATTTCAAGGATCTGATTATTTAAAATTTGATTTAACAAAAGTAGCGGGTTTGAAAATAACTGAGGATGTCGTTGACGTGGAATCAGTGGCATCTAGTTCTTATAGTACAATAGAGAAAACTGCTATTTCGCGAAAAAAGGGAAGTATGATACAAAAGAATAATTATATGAAAAAAGGAAAATAATTAGATTCAAAAGTTAAAAAGTTTGATAAAGTGAATGTGGATAATACTGAAGAAAGTAATGATACAGTTGAAGATAATAACAAATTTATAGTAGAAATTAGTTCTAGAAAAGGAAGAAATATATGTTTTAATTGATTTTAATTTCTTTGCGTATCAAAGATCAATAGATAAACCAGTATTAAAAGATGATAAAAACCCGGCTAATACAAGAATTTTGGAATTAGATGAGATAGATAAGATCATTAGACATAATGATAAAAATTATAAGGGTAAATATTATTTATGCGTTTTTGATGAAGGGAAAATAAAATTGAAAACATTGAATTTTCATATAAAACGAACTGATTGTTTTATTTATTTTTATTTATTCGTATGTTTTCGGGTATAAATAGAAGTTCATACACAATTATCTTATAAACTAGTATACAAAAACATTATTATAATATTTTATAAACTGATATCTAAATCTTTAATCCATTCTTTTGCTGATTCGGACAGCTTCGCGATCTCCTTCCAATCACCGGTTAATGCACGCGTTGGGCAATTCTGTACGATGTGATTGATTGTTTGTTCCTTTTCTCCGCAATCACATGCCGCATTGTCTCTGATTCCCCAAGTGTTCAGCATTTTCCCGCATCTTCCATGTTCCGTTCTGATACGATTAAGTCTCGTCCACAGTTTCCTTGGAAGATTAAAACCTAGCGGTTCAGCACAAGGATCTTGTATGAGTTTGTGTTTATCCGGATTTTCAGTCGACCATTTATGTCTCCAAGCTTGCATGTCGTCGAATTTATCAGCGATTAGTTGAGCCGAATACTTGTATGCAGGTTTCCTCGATCCGAGTCGTTGTACAGTATTTGTATCGAGATGTACTGCGAGGGCTTTGTTGTTGTTATATTTTGTCCATTCTTTTACAGCGGCATTTTTCCGTCGTATTTCCGGAGGCATTATATTACTTAGTACCGGTAACCACGCTACTGGAGTGGACTTCACAGTACCAGTTATTGTTCTCATCACAGTGTTGAGTTCAACGTCAATTTTCTTGACATGTACACTGTTGAGCCAAACTGGAGCTGCGTACTCAGCTACGGAGAATGCCAATGATAAAGCTGATGTTCTTAATAATATTTGATGTTAATGGAATGTCATTTCCAGCTAACTTAGACATAAGCGTGGAGTCGTGCGAGGCTTTTGCTAGTTATTTTGATATTTAATTTGAACTTAGTTTAATTAAATACCATGATGTACAAAAATAAAAATAACTGTACATGGATGTGTCTAAAATTATGACGCGAAATCGTTTTGAAATCATTTTGCGCTACTTACATTTTGCAAATAATGAGGCGGCATTGGGAAATAAGGTTCATAAATTTAAAGAATTGCAACTTTTACTTGAAACAAATTTTCAAGCATCACACACTATTGGTCAACACATTATAATAGATGAAACGATGGTCCCGTTTTGTGGAAGAGTTTACATACCGAGAAAACGTCATAGGTACGGAATTAAACTATTTGAGATGTGTTCTACCGATGGATATATGATCAAATCTATTATGTATGCCGGAAAAACTGAAAGACTTAATGGCATTGATCTAGCAGAGAATGTTGATCTTGAGTTAATTGAGGATTATCTCGATGCAGGCAGAATTTTGTACTGCGACAATTTCTATACATCATTGTCCCTTGCATCAACTCTTTTAAGTAAGGGAACACATCTTGTGGGTACTCTATGTCGAAATCGCCATGGTATAGCTGTAGGTTTATTGCAGTCTAAAATTTCCAGAGGGGAGATGAAAGTCGTACAAAATAAGGAAGGAACAATTTTATACAAATGGAAAGATAAAAGGGATGTGCTTCTTTTATCAACATATCACAAAGTGGATATGGTTCCTTTAAAAACCAAACGTGGAATCATAAAATGTAAACCGTTAGCAATACATGAATATAATATCCATAAGTCACGAATAGATTTGAACAATCAGTTAGCATCATATGGAACTGTACAATGTAAAGGCGTCAAATGGTACCGGAAGGTTGCTTTGGAATTACTGCTAAATATTGCTGTGGTAAATGCGTACTCATTGTATAAAAAATCATCATCTAAAAAAATGTCAATTGTTAAGTTTAGTGAATTAATCTGCTTAGATATTTTTGGAAGTGTTATTAACACACAGAAGCCACAAAAGCTTAAACATAAATTAATAAAAGCGAATAGGTCCCACTGTAGCATGTGTTACAGAAATTTTAGAGCAGAATGTAAAGATTGCCTTGAGTGTAAAAACTAGCGGAGAAAATATTTGCAAGGTGCAAAAATTGTACAAATAGACCAGCGATGTGCTTATCATGCTTTAATTCTGTACATACATAAATTAAAATTGATTTTCTTACTATTTATTGAGCTTTTATAATTTTTATTCAATTAAAATATTCGTAAAATTTTTAGTATTTCTACTTCACTTATTTCTTTTGAAACTATATGGTATATACATATTTATGTACAAAAATATGCACTAAATTTAATGTTTTTTTTTTTTGTTAGTATAGTTGTAAACGAGCATTTTAAAATTAGGTATTTGTAGTGTATATATATGTAATAATATGGTGAATATATGTGTTATATCGTTTATTATCATAATTTATATGAATTTTATGCTATTGCACATGCAGTTTTGTATTATAATGTGTTGTTCTAATTTTTAATATTTTTTTTTGACATCTGTAAATTTATATGAAACTTAATTTGGTACAAGTATATGCGCCAACAGCCGACTCAGACGAAGAGGAAATAGACTCTCACTATGACGAATTGAATATGGCATTAACGAAGCTACCGCAAAGGGAAATTTCGATTATTATTAGAGATTTCAATGCAAAAGTGGGTGATACCTCGTTGGATAACCATATTAGAGCCACCGTTGGAAACTTTGGCACAGGAAGACGAAATGAGAGTGGTGAAAAACTTATTCAGTTTGCTCTTGATCATCAATTATGTATTGCTAACACTATATTTAAGCACCATGTACGCAGACTTATTACTTGGATTTCACCAGGAGACAGATGCCGTAATCAAATTGATTACATGCTAATAAGTAGTAGATGGCGGTCTTCATGTAAAAATGTAAAAACACTCTTCCAGGAGCAGAATGTGGTACTGATAATAAATTATTAATGATGTACGATTACAAACTCACAACAAAATTAATGATCTAAAAAGAATTACTATCACAAAGCCGGAATTGTTTGAAAATGCAATCGAAGAAAGATTGAATACAGTAAGAGGAACAATTGAAACTGCATCCCCGGAATTGTTGTGGAATAACCTTAAAGGTCATATAAAAGAAGCGTACAGAATAACAATTGGTTCTCGCAAGAGGCAATAGAAGTGATAGATAAGCGACGAAACTTGAATCGGGGAAGGGAAAATTATGCAGATGAAAACAGATTCTGGAGTAAAAAAATAAAAAATCTCTGTAAAAAAGATAAAAACAATTATATATCATCTATATGCTCAGAAATAGAAAAACACGCTGAGCAGAATGAAACAAGAACTTTGTTTCAAAAAGTTCACCTTCTGAGCCGTGAATTCAAGCTAACCAGACAAGCAATTAGGGCCGATAATGGTGAAGTCAAAACAAATGCGGAAGAAATAGCTGAAGTATGGAAAAAATATTGTACTAAATTGTACAATGCGGAAGTCGACTATGCAGATAGAGATCAACTACTGTTAATCTAAATGATCGTTCAGAAGTACAAGAACTGGAACCAGAAATATTGTTGAGTGAAGTACAGAATGTGATACAGCATTTTAAGAATAATAAAGCTCCGGGACTAGATGACATACCTGCTGAGTTTCTAAAAGTAGCAGGAAATGGAATGGCCCGTGTCATGAATATGCTATGTAATAAGATATGGCAAAGCGGGAGTGGCCATCAGATTGGTGTCAATCAATTTATGTAACAATTCACAAAAAAAGGACCAGCTACTGAATGTGAAAACTACCGAACAATAGCACTAACATCACATGCAAGCAAAGTGATGCTTAGGATTATCTATAATCGATTGTACACTTTAGTGGAAAAACAAATTCCGCAAGAACAGGCTGGTTTCATGAAGGGCAGAGGTACGAGACAACAAATCCTCAACGTGCGGCAGCTTATAGAGAAAGCAAGAGAATATAATAAAGAAGTTGTTCTGTGTTTTGTTGACTGCTTTCGATTGTGTCCAATGGAACAGATTATGTTGATTCTCACAGAAATGGGAGTTCCAAACCATTTAGTCACATTAATAAAGGGACTGTATGCTAATAACACAGCCACAGTTAAAACGGAAAAATCAGTATATTTAGACTATTTCAAGGTGGAGAAAGGCGTTAGACAAGGATGCATACTCTCGCTGCTTCTTTTTAATATATATATATATATATATATATACACAGAATATATTTTAGTGAGAAATGATGGAAAACATACAATAGAATAGAATGATGGATTTTTTGGTGGATATAACATAACAAATCTCCGCTACGCTGATGATACCATCCTGATAACCACAAGTATCGGAAATATAACACACTTATTACGAAGACTGGAGCAAAATAGTAAAGATCATGGATTGTTAATTAACAGGAAGAAGAACAAAATAATGATAATTAACCGTTCCAAAAATAAGGCCTCATTGTCAATAAAAGAATTCTTGATCTGGTCAGTGAAAATAGCAAAGAAAATTTTTACTTCGAATGGCCTCTTTGTACTAGACTACTCCAACTCTGCTGCTTGTGTCATCTGTAGGGCTCTCTTACAGGTGAGCACAGGTAGTTTGATGTGGAATTGAAACATTCTAACTTACTTGAGAATATATCAGTGCAACCAAGTACCAATGCAAATTTTAAAAAACATATCATTTCTCTATTATTAGCGATGTGGCAAGGTAGGTATACTTTCTACCAGATATATCAACACGATTAAAAATGCTGAAGTTTGATGTCAACTTCTATAGTGCGCAGGTGCATATTTGGATCCTATCTTCATAGGTTCCGGCTTGTTAGTGATCCGTTCTGTATGTGTTGCACCGTAGGCGAGGTTAACTATATTCAACATACTCTGTTTATCTACCCTGTGTTCACTAACCTGCATCTTAAATTTTCCTCTTGATGGGGAAGCAAAAGAATTCCTCTTGCTGGCGGAAGGTAATGCGATTTAAATTTAAAATTTCCTAGTTTGCGATTAACCTTTGTGACCCCCAGGGACAGTGCAGTTCTTATAGCATGGTTAACTATTCTTTATTTTTATTTTAATTAACTTTAATCTTTAAGTTTATTCTGACTAGTGCTTAAGTGTTTTATTTAATTTTAAGTTTTCTTTTATATTGAAGTTTTTCTCGTTTTATTTTTTTTCTCTTCATAAAGACATTGTTTTCTTTTATGTTGATAGTAGCAATACCGGACTTATAATATAATTAGGTATAAGATGATACTATTCTTCTATTTATTTATTATTTTATAATTTTTTTCTTTTTATTTTCTATTTCAACTCAAAGATAATTATTATTTTAGTTGTGGCGTATTTACTTCATTTGTACAAATGTTTTGGTGTTTAATTTTTCTTTCTTTATTATATTTTATTATTACTATTTTAAGTTTTGCATAAAATCTCATGCCTTTTACCGTCACAACAAGTTAATTTAAGTGTGGAGGTCATTGAATTTGTGGCGGGATCTCCATCATTATATCAACTCTTTTTTGTTTTATAGAGGGATGTTTTTTTTTTAGTGGATAAAAATCCCACACGCTGATTTTCGTTCCCTATCAGTGCATGCTTATATGCACTGAGTTCATAAAAACTAAAAATTTACTGGAGAATAGCTAGATGAGATAGAAATCACTAGGTTTATGTAGTCTGGCTACAATCTCTTACTCTTGTCATTACTAGAATCATTAATGTTGATGTATTGGGGAGTAGTGATTTTATGAATTAACAATACAAAAGAAAAACAATGTTAATCACTATAAAATTTATTTTATTTTCGCAAAGCTTTTCGATTTTTACACCATTTTCAAGCTGTACAGTGAAAGTTTTTGTATAGCTTGAAAATGATGTAAAAATCGAGAAAAGCTTTGCAAAAATAAAATAAATTTTTTAGTGACTAACATTGTTTTTATTTTGTTTTGTTAATTACTAGAATCATTAGACACTTAACTATTCTTGATCGATGCTTCCCCAGACTCTAAGAAGTGTGTAGTACTCCGCGGAGTGTTATAATATAGATGATGTATACATTGACGCCATAAAATATGCATATTTTAATATTAGATAAATATACATAGTTTTAGACTCTATAATATATATATATATATATATATATATATATATATATATATATATATATATATATATATATACACGATCATGAGATTACTCGTAAGACAAAATGATAAAATAAACATTTTTTTTTAAAAAATAATATAAAACAAATTTTAATAAAAAAAAAAAAAAACGTATAGAAATTATTCCAAAAATGCTTACCTTATGATTAATTTCTACAGATGTACTCACTACATATTTCACTATGGTTACTATAATCACAATAATTTTCAACATTTTTTAATATTTGTTTTTTAAATTATAGTATTATGTAATAACAATAAATAATGAATAATCGAGAATCTTAATTTTGGAAGGCAGCTTCATTCTGGTTAAATTATTACTCGCGTGATTTTCATTACCAGAAGATGAATAAAAATTTATATATCGATAGGGTCACATTACATTATGGTAATCTTTATAATTATGCTGATAAGCTCGTTTTCATGTGTGTGTGTGTGTGTGCATGTGTAGGTGAGATTGTTAAAATTACTTTCAAACAAAATATAAAAATTATTTTAGCTTTTTAAACGAGTGTAACCGTTGCCACCGAGATAATAAGGCCTGATGGCTCTGACGTCACACCTACTTGTGTCGAACGAAGTAGTCATAACAAACTAATCTCGTTTTGAAGTTTTTGTATTCCTATTTCCTACTAGTGTGTTATGTATCCTTCATTCTGATGTTTGTTTTAGTAATTTTTTAAATGTTAATTTGGGATTATAAATTTTTTATTTATAGCTTTTGATATGCTTAATTAAATACGTACTATAATTGTTATGTACATTTTGCGGTTCTTAATTTCTTTTAATATATAAGTAAACATTGTTTAAAATAACTTTTGTTCGGTTTACGGGAACATTAATAATTATCTTTTTACATTTTTTTATACGGTTTAGTGTTTTTAAACTGCTTTTTATTTGCTTAACGTAATATGTTTTAATTATTCGTACTGTTAATTTGTTTTAGTTTATATACTCTTTAAACGTTTTGTTTTCTTTAAAATAGAATTTTATATAACATTAATAACTATCTTTTTACATTTTTTTATACGGTTTAGTGTTTTTAAAGTGCTTTTTATTTGTTTAACGTAATGTATTTGTTATATTTTTCTGTTCGTACTGTGTTAGCTTGTTTCAGTTTATATATTCTTTAAACGTTTTGTTTTTTTCGAAATATAATTTTGTATTATAGTTACTGTGGTATAAAACAAATTTAGCTTAAGATGCCATTCCTAATTGTACCGGAAATTATAGTTACGGTGATGCGCCAAAGGTAACAGTTTTTTCATTTCCCGATAATGAAGATTTAAAAAAACAGTGGCAGACAGCTATTCCAAGACAAAATTTCTTACCCTCTAAATGTAGCAAAGTGTGTGAATTACATTTTAGGAATGAAGATATTGTTCGAGTTAAAGTTGTAAAGGACAAAACAGGTAATATTCAGAATGTACCTTTAAAGCATGTTCGTTTAAACAATAATGCTATTCCATGTATTTTCTCGAACTGCCCAAAATATTTATCTCAACCTTGTCAGTTTAACAGAAAAAGTAGAGATGTAAAACTACAGGAGAATGAAAACGTACAGTTGTTATTGGCCTTAGCCGAAAGTAAATCTACTTTTGACGAATATCAGAAATCAAACTGTTTCGAAGATTTTCATCAATTAACCAATATTTTGGAATGCTTTTCTGAACCAAAGACATGGTTCCGTGTAAATAGTACAACAGACATTTCGTTTTTTAAAATAGATTATGAACCTGGACCTTGTACAACTTACACTGTACTTATTAACAATAAGTTAGAATTAAAAACGTTTTTATTTGGACACGAATTTTCGGTAAAATTTGAAAAGTTAAAATCTCCTTGTAAAATAAATGGCCGCATATCCGAACGTACCAATTAGCACTGAACAATGAAATCACATGTGGTAAAACGTGTATCTGAATCTCCGAAATGAGAGAACATCAGAATGTGATAAGAAGTGTATCTGAATCTCCGAAATGATGGAAACTACCCGTGTAAAAGGGGTTCCCAAACACACAAAAAATATACTGTTGATAATTTAAGAAAAAGTACTTTTACATGACCGTGTCATTCTCGTGTATAGATTTTGTATAAATTTGATCAAATCGTCAATATTTAGGAATTGTGTAATATTAAATATTAACCTCTTATCTCATTATTTTTCTTTATGGCGACACTGTAACTGTCACCGCATGCGAATACTAAAAAGTTATTTCTTTCTGGAACATTTTCTATGACAGACCGCATGGTTATTGGTATATATTGTATCTTGTATAAATATTGTTGAGTCTCGTGTATTATTTGAAATACAATTTTCGTTTCGTTTTAATTTATGCGAAAGTTGTCTTTAATGAGTTTACATTTCTGTTGAAATTATTTTACTACGATGGATTCGATTAAAATTATTTGCTCTCGTAAAGGAGAAAATTGTGTGACTATAAACAATTATAAATATTGTAAAAAAAGAGAAAATAGTGATAGCACTGTTTGGGTGTGTAGTAAAAGAACATGTAAATCGCAAATATGGACAAATAGTTCCATGAAAATAATTAAAGGAGACATCAATCACGGTTCCCATCCACCTTTGACAAAAACTGAACTGGACAAATTGGAGGTAAGTTTTTTTTACTGAATATGTTCTTTTGATGTTAGTATGTTATACCTACGTATGCATGTACATATTTATTAAACTATAAAAACATAAATATCAATATTATTATATATACTTTATGTTATATCCAGAAGAAAAGTTAAATAAGTGAAATTTTGTCAAATGTACATTCAGGAAATTGGTACATTACATTGATATTTATAAAAAGAAATATAAACAACATACAACAAGTCTAATTTTCACGGGTTTTTTGTGTTTTTATCAGATTATTGAAAGTGTAAAAAGAAAGGCCTCTAATGATTTGTCACAACCACCAAATAAAGTGATCAGAACTACAATAGCAAATTATGAATCAGTTGAGCATAAGGATATTTCTCGTTTGCGTCAAGTCGTGCATCGGCAACGTAAAAAAAAAAATTCCCAAAATTCCTAAAAGCATTGAGGAAGCAATTCAGCTCCTGAAATCGAATAATAATTTGTTTACTACGAATAATAATGAAGAATTCATCTTTATCAACGAAAAGGACCAGATTGTCGCAATTACTTGCGTTAAAAACTTACAATTATTTCAGGATGACGTTTTGCTGTTCGCCGATGGAACCTTTTCATATTGTCCAAAGCACTTTTCACAAATGTACATACTTCATGGATTTAAAAATGGTTTTTACTTGCCATTAGTGTTTTTTTTCTTGCCGAGTAAAAGCAGAAAAACGTACGATGCCATGTGGAATTTTCTAAACGAACTATGCATCAAATACACTGAAAAAGAATTGAGTGTGAAGAAAATTTACATGGATTACGAAATTGCGGCACACGAATCAGTCACCTCTTTTTCAGAAAACTGTGTCGTGAAAGGATGTCGATTTCATCTCAGCCAGTCGTGGTATCGGAAAATTCAAAAAGATTTACCTGTTATCAGACGAGAATACGAGAAGAAAGATTCGGAAATCGGCGACTGGATCAGATGTTTTTTCGGACTCTCGTTTCTCCCACCGCACGACGTTGAAGAAGCTGTATCTGAATTGATAGACGTCGCACCTAGCAGTGATGCTGTACAGTTTTCAGACTACATCGTAGATAATTACATTCTACCCGATTCTTCATTTCCACCAGAGCTTTGGGCAGATACACCTGATGATTTACCACGCACTACCAATGGGCCCGAAGCTTTCCATAGAGTGTACAACTCCATGTTTTCGGCTCCTCATCCTAATATCTGGCGTGTCATTATGGCGTTACAGGAGATTCAGATTGAAACTTACTTGAAAATAGAAGATGTTAGCCGGAATAAAATTCACAAACCAAGGAAAGAAGAGATCGAAAGAGTTAATTTTGTCCTGCAGCAATGGTCGAAGTATTTAAATAACGAAATTACTAGGTTGAATTACGTCAACATATTAGGCCATAAGTTCAAAGGAATTAAATTGTGATATTTTTCATGTTTTTCGTTTTTAAATGTTATTGCATGTTGAACTTATTCTATTTTTTAAACTTATATATGGTACGTTGTTTTAATAAGACACTTTTTGAGAACCACTGGTAGAATATTTATTTGATCGGAGATTCGAATATACTTTTCTGGAGAAATACCGGTCACTTCACATCGGAGATTCGGATACACATTTCAGCAGGCGTTTTTGAATGACAGCGACTAATTGGTACGTTCGGATTTGCACCGAAATAAATAGCTTAAGTAGTATTAATAATTGTTTGAATAAACTTGATGAATTAACTTCTGAAAAAATTAATAGAACGCATGACGTTATTAATCATGTTATAAATATACTTGATTCTATGGAACAAAATGACACTAATGATTTATGTATGTATTTTTTATCAGAACAGTTGAAACTTAAAATTACACCAAAAGAAAGGTATCGTTATTCCAGTAATACACTTATATTTTCATCAATTATGTCTACAATAAGTCCTCATGCTTACAAGTATCTGAGACATTCAAGTTCTGTAATTTTACCTCATTTTTGTACGATTAAAACTGCAGTAAATTTTTATCTGACCCTACTTTTTAAGATAGGCACTTATTTCTGACACATGCTCGTAATGTTTTCAGATTTTTAGATGACCATGAAAAACATGTAATGTTACTTATGGATGAAATTCATATACAACCTCATTTAGATTATAAAGGAGGAAATATCGTAGGATTTTCAAACGATAATAAATCTCTGTGTACTTCTGCCTACACATTTATGATTTCAAGTGTAACGTCTAATTTTAAGGAGGTTATTCATGTTTTTCCAACAAACGCGTTGAAAAGTGATAAACTTTTCGACTGCATTACTGCAGTTATAACTAAGTTAGAGGATATCGGTTATAGAGTATTATGTGTAATTAGTGATAATAACAGCCTAAATGGAAAAGCGATGTCGAATTTTTCTCCAACGAAGAAGATATCTGTATCATTCCCTCATCCGTGTGATGATACAAGAACTCTTTTCTTTTTATATGATCCACTTAATTAAATGTGTCCGTAATAATTGGCTCAATTGTAAGTCAAACATGACTTTCACATACCCTGATTTTGATACAGGTGAAATGAAAATTGCCGATTTTAATTCTCTCATATTATTACATAGATTAGAGCAAGATAAACTTTTAAAATATGGTTACACTTTAACTTTAAAATCATTATTTCCCGAGCAGTTTAGAACGCCAGAATGTTCATCTTGCATTAAAAATTTTTAATGAATTCGTCAAAGATGCTCTTGAAAAATTTGGAACTAACATTGAACATTCAGTGGAAACAGCTAAATTCATAAATATTATTTTAACATGGTGGAAAATTGTCAATGTGAAAACTCCATTAAAAGGACAACGTTTAAATGATATTTTTCAAGAGCCAATTTTATCTACTGCTTCGGACGATCCAAAATTAACCTTTTTAAAAAAAGTTTGACTGGCTTCATATATGGAATATAAGCAATTTTCCTAACAAGTTAACACCGCAAACACATACCGCTCTTTGTCATACCATCTCTGGATTTTTGGAGATCACACAATATTGCTTTAATGAACTTGGGGTTAAATATGTACTATTGGGCAAATTTCAAACTGATGCTTTGGAACATCGCTTTGGACAGTATCGTCAGTTATCAGGAGGAAATTACCATGTTTCTATTAGACAATTATATGAATCTGAAAATAAACTCAGAATTCAGTCTCTTCTAACGTTGTCGTCCAAAAAATTTGGTGACATAAAAGTTACATATTTTTCCGAAAATTTTGAGACGTTTGAGGAACAACAAAAGCAATGTGACGACTCGTTTAATCCGGATATATTTATTTGTGAAGACGATTTTGAAGAAGTTGAAAATTTGTTACCTGTAATTACATATTTAGCTGGTTATTGTTGTTTTAAAATAATACAACATTTTAAGTGTGAAATATGTAAACGTAACTTAGTAACCGATAAGGAATTAGTTACAGAAGAACATTATAATTTAATATCAACTTTAAGCAGGGGTAGTTTGTTATTTCCTAAAAATAACATTGTGTATATAGTTTTAATTACTTACATTATCTTTAACAAAATTTTGCAAGTTCATGAAGATGAATTTTTGCGTATTCATAACAAAAAACATTTTTTTATTAATTTAGTATTTAATTATTTTTACGTTCATGAATCGGTAACTGGTGAACTTAACTATTGTGAAAGTCATCAACATGAAATTACTTTACGGATGATTATAACAAGTGTAGTAAATACTTTACTAAAGAATTATTGTGAAAAATCAAATGATGTACAAAGTAAAAATAAGAAACGGAAACTTCGGACATTTGTTTGTAAATAAATACTATCGGATATAAATTTTTTACAATTCTTTGTGTTTTATGTTTTTTTGTGGTTTTTGCTTTGAAATTTCGTTTTCCATAAAAAATAAAGCGAATGGGGTGCGACTGAAGGCTCAGTTCATGGCTGGCAGCCCCGTTTAAACAGGAAGCCTTCAATTAATTAAAAAAACATCGACTGAATTCGCAGTTCACAATTAATTCATATAGCGTATAGCAAATGAGCGCTAGTGTCGCAGTTTTATAGTATGACTACTCCTGAAACGGGAGAAATCGAGTCATCAGGCCTTATTATCTCGGTGGCAACGGTGTAACATATTTTTTTCCTCGTGGTAGTAAATTCACACACTTCATTATTCTTTATGGGGATGATTCAAATTTCATATTTTTCAAAATAACGATCGATACACACACACATATATATATATATATAAATAGATAAATAAATATGCCCTTGTAAATACAAAACCATCAAAAATATGATTTTGAAAACAGAAACCAAATCAAACGCAGATTGCCTCTGTAAAATGCCTGCGACATCACAACTCTTTAAAGATGTGTCTTGTCTGGAAATTTCTGATTCAATTAACAGATCATTAGGGATAGATCAATTTCAGCTCTCTGTTCACGATGTGGTAGCCGCCACCACAAATAAACTTCCAAAGTCTGAAGTTGAAGAAGTAGCTGATATGTATGTGAAAGCAGTGGAAATGAATTCAGACACCATAGAATAATTTTGCAATCATACAGCCACAGACAGGAAACATTAATATATACTAGAATAGCCATCAGCACAAGTGACCGTTCATTTTTACGTCCGTAGATTGATTCCAGTACATCAGTTTTTACAAGTAGCTGGAATAATAGTTTGCAAAATGTGTCACATTTGACCAACTCACCTTATCAGATGGATTTTAGAAATAAAGAATTGCAAACTCATATTGTTGGTTTCGGCAGCAGAATGGTCTATAAACCACGTTCTCGTAGAAAATCGTCTGAAAGACTGAATTCTGGAATAAAACAGGTAATAATCTAATTATAGAGACTCATCTGTCTAAGATCTAATCAATGAATTACAGCCTCTTTCATTAAAGCATTATCGGTAGTATTTGGAGATCAACGTTGGGAATCGCAGCGCTTAGTCAGATGAATGCTATACCTTCAGTCATTTAACTTAAAAATAGATTTCATAAAAGGTAAGGAAAACGTAGTGGCTTTATCATGATATTTAAGCAGTGAAGAAAAAGTAGATGCAAAACAAATTTTAGTAGATAATATAAAAAGACCAGACCGTAAATCGTTTGAAATAATACGATAGAATAGGAATAGCAAAAAGAAATAACGTGCAATTTAGTGATGAAGAAACTGAGTACTGATCGAAAATTAAGGTTATACTGTAGGATAAAAAATGATATACTGTTTATAGATACGAGTGGACAGAAAACCAGTTGGAGAATTTATATTCCTTCATCTGTGAAAATTATTTGGCTTTATCATAAAGAGTTTTAGCATGTATAAATCAATAAAACTGTAGAACTACTTAAGAATGTTACTTTCACAAAATGAAATTACTAATACGAGAACATACAAACAAATGTGAAATGTGTAAAAAAATAAAATATGACTATATGGGTAAAAAGATAGAATATAAACCCCACATTGTCCAAAATCCCTTAAAATTGGTTTCAATTGACATATTTCGGCCATTGCCAATGTCGAGAGGTAAGGACAAAATATTGATCGTATTTGATGTATTTTTAAAATTTGTGAAGTTGTACTGTATCAAGAGATTGTCGAGTAAAGTAATAATTTCGAAACTGAATGATTTCATGAAAAATTATGGGAAAATTAACGCGATACTGTCTGATGATGCTACTATATAATTCACAAGTAATGCGGAACATTTTAAAACTGAGAATATAAAATTAAAACATATACCTCCTTATTTTCCACAAGGGAATCCAGTTGAGAGATGTAATCTGGAGGTAGCGAAGTTTATAAGATTGTACAGTCAATATAAACACACCCAATGGGGATTTCATATAGAAAAAATAGAAAGAAACATACCCCACTCTGTCACGAAAATTGCGCTTGTCACAGTGCTAACGGGTAAAAGATCAGATCGTTTATTTTAAAACAATATAGTCTACCCAGTCGAAGTAGTTAATCATGAGCGGGTCATAAAAGAAGTAAGAAAACGACTAGAAGAGGGTGATGTAGTATATTTAAGGAATCACTGCCTATCGAACAAGGGAAAAAGAGAATGAAAAAATTAGAGAATGTATATGACGGACCTTACATTATAAAAAGAAAATTGGGAGTAAATACATACGAAGTTTATAATAACAAAAAAGAGAAATCGTTAGGAATATAAAACTCTAAAAATCTGAAAACAGGAGATTAAACTAACTCCAGATAAATTAAGAACAGTAATATAATTAATAATAAAAGGAGAAAAGAAGCTTTTTGTTGTATTAGATAAATAATTTTCATTTGTTATAGTTATTCTATTACAAATGTCAATAATAATCATAGTAACGATAATGATAACAGTTGCATTCGCCGAAGACGTTGGGCTGATGGCCGTCCTCCTGCTCACCGCAGGTACGCGTGCGCCACAAATCAGCTGACTTTGATTTCGTTTATTATTACTTCGTTTGGAATAATTTTATTTACTAATAAAGTCACTCTTAGCTCGCGAAATGTAATTTCAATTTTAACAACGTATATAAAAATAAATTAAACAGTCTTATTTACGTAACTAGATTGATTTGCATGTGAACTGAAAATCAGTTACGATATATATATAAATGATCGATACTTAATGACTATGAACGACTAAATATTTTCAAAAATCACGGACCTTATATAAAACAATAATCATCATCATCATCGGTGGCTCGTTTCGAGCATCGTGACTCTATGAATCCTCATAAACGAACGTTTTTAGCCGCCATGTAGTTCGATCCGCTGCCCGGTCCATCATTTCTCGTATTGATGCGGTGCCTGCGATTCTTTTAATTCTGTCTATATATCTTGTTGGTGGCCTGCCTCTTTTCCTACGACCTTCTACCATACCCGTCATAATCATTTTTTCCAATCCATTCTGTCGTATAATATGTCCTGTGTATGATGTTATTCGTTTCTGTACCACGGTTTGTAATCTCTGATCCACCTTAATTTCTTGAAGTATTGACAAATTAGTTTTTTTCGCAGTCCATGGTATCCTTAGCATTCGCCTCCAGCAGTGCATTTCAAACGCATTAATGCGTTGTGTATCGCTCTTTTTCATTGTCCAGCATTCTGATGCATATAGGAATACAGAGAACACCAGCGAGTTCATAAGACGCATTTTTATGTGTATTGTTATCTCATGGCTCTTCCATATTTTCGTTAATTGTAATAGCGCCATTTTTGCTATCTTTATTCTCCGTTTAATTTCCTCTGTTGAGCTTCCGTCCTTTGTGATTAGCGTTCCTAAGTATACAAATCTATCAACCACTTGTAAGCCATCTATACTTTGTGGATCCTGTGATTGACTGTTGCCATCTATAATCATTATCTTGGTCTTTTTCCTGTTTATGTATAATCCATGTTCTTTACTTATACTTTCCAATTTTTCAAGGAGGCTGACCATTTTTTGTTCTGATGAGGCGATTATTACAATATCGTCCGCGTATCGCAGGTTATTGATTGCTTTTCCTGCAATTTTTACACCATCTTCCCATTCTTGTAGGACACTTCTCATTATCCACTCACTATAAATGTTGAACAATATCGGGCTTAGTATGCAGCCCTGTCGTACACCTTTTCCTGCTTTGAATTCATCCGACAATTTATCACCTACTTTAACTCTGCCTTTGCTAGATGTATATAACGATTTAATGAGACCAATTAGATGACGTGGGATGCCGAGGTTGTTTAATATTTGCCATAGGTGTTCCCATTGGATGTGGTCGAATGCTTTACTATAATCAATGAAGCAGAAGTATGCTGTGACATTGAATTCTCTACATTTTTCGATTATTTGTTTTAAGTTCATTATTTGTATTCGTGTGCCTTTGCCAGGAATGAACCCCGCCTGCTCTGAAGATATCTGCGGCAATACGAATGATTTTAATCTTTCATGAATTATGTGAAGCATTACTTTACTGGCATGCGATATTAATGCTATTGTTCTATAATTTTCACATATATTTCATTCTCCTTTTTTATGGATTGGTATATATATAGATTTTGTCCAGTCATTTGGCCACATATTTGTGTCCCATATTTTCTGGCAAATTCCATATAGGACCTCCACTGCTACATTGTCTAGTTTTATGAACATCTCTGCAACAATTTGATCTTCTCCTGCTGCCTTTTGGGTTCTTAGCTTCTGCAGAGCTAGCCTGATTTCATCTTTCAGCAGTGGTGGTTCTTTTTCAGTTATTGTAGTTTTCGTTTCCATTGTGTTATTTTGTTCACGTTCCCCTTTCATCAGTTCTTCACAGTATTCCCGCCATCTGGATATTATTTTTTTCCCATCTATCAGTAGTTTTCCTTCTTTGTTTTTTATTATCGGATACTGCGGTGTAAAATGTCTTGTTATTTGTCTTATTTTCCGAAACATGTCTCTGGTCTGGTTATTGTTCTTATGGTCTTCGATGTCCTTACATATGTTGTTTATAAAATTGTTTTTATCAACTCTGCACATTTGTTTAATTTGCTTATCTACCTCGCGATACTTCCTGAGATCTTCTTCACATTTCCAGCCATTAATCTTGATTTGTTTCCTTTTATTTATTATCCTCCATGTTTCATTACTGATCCATGATTTCCTTTTATGGTACGATGCACTGTATCCTTTTGCTACCTGTTCCAGAACGTTCTTTGTAGCTTCCCACATGGTGTTGGCATCTCTCCATCGGTCTGATGATTGTACAATGTCTGCCAATTTTTGTGTTGCTTGTTGTTTGTACTCTGTGCGGGTGCTTAGGTACCATCTGTTCCGTATAGGTTTCGACGTTTTGAGGTTTCCCGTTATTACGAGATATGCGAGCAACACAGACTTTTACGAACCGCGTTAACGAGCTACTGTCAATGTAACCGTTGTAACTAAATGATATTCAGCTCCTCATCAATACAGGTGCGCAGTGATAAATAGTTTCACCAACTGTAATTTTGGAATATGACGCTGATGAATGAGGAAATCTCTCATGGAATTAGGGTATTATGGACAGAGTTGAATATCATTTGAGGAAGAAATTTTGTCTTGAATTTTCATATAATAAATATCAAATTCACCTAGACTGGTATTTATGTTCTTTCTCATCATAAAAGGAGATTCTAAAGTCGAACTGGAACATGTTGCAAATGTTACATAAGTTAGAAAGATGGTTAAATGACGTTAATCTACAGGTATCTGTCGATAAATGTTTCGCTTCACTTTTCAATTAAAACTTAAGAGAAACAAAAGTCGTATACCGAGGCTCTCAAAGTCGTTGAATACTTTAAATACTTAGTAGTTATAATTGACAACAAACTCACTTTTAACTGTATGATATCAAAAATGAAAGGGAAATATCACAACTGTTCTGCGTATATCCAACAATTAACAATAAACATTTTCACAAAAAAATAATTTCATTACGAAGAAAATTTTTAATTAACGCATGCAGAGGATATAAAACTATCTCACACAGTGTTTTAATCGCTATTTGTGGTGTACTACCACTCGACTTACTAATGAAAAGCAGACCTGTCATATTTGCGTAAAGAATAATGAATTTCAGTTTGTTAATGAACATATTTTTTTTTTCATTTAATACACGACCGTGATGCCAATTGGTTTAGTCACGATATTTGTGGAGTACAATCTTAAATTTAGATTATATATATAATATATAAACTATATTCTAATACGCTTTCTCATAGCACAATTAACGTAGTTAACGAACGAACAACAGTTTGATAAGTTTAAACCTTTTCCATCATTAATAATTATTTCATTATCAGTAATGTAACCATTTAAATTATATTTTAAACGTACGTCGCTAGTATAAGTACATTCAAACAAGAAATGACAAAATTTCACCCTCCAAACAGTTGATGGAATTCAAGTGAATTCTGAATTATTACATATTATTTCGGAGAAAATAAGGCAAGTTCAATTTCCGAGTGTAAATAATGTGCCAACCGGAATTAAGGGTTCAGTAGCACAAATCGGATACGTAATCTACGCAGCAGGACAAGAAGATAATGTTCTTTTAAGAACAACAGGTGGAGAATTAATAAATTTCTCCCAACAACAAATGTCCGTACAAGTCTCAAATGCATCCGCGGTATTTAAGTACCGGTATAATAGAAGGATAATGAATCGGATGTTTATGTTTAGAGGTCAGCCGCCTGGGGTTTGGGGCGCCACCTTAAATAATAATTTTATATTTGGAGACGTTGGGCCTCGTTTGAATAACGGAGATATGAATACAGGCCAATATAATGAACAACTAGGTCGAGAACTAAGCTCTTTATCACCAATAACACAAACGGTTAGCCCCTGCAGCATCCTGTAACAAACGAATTTAAAACTGTTTAAAAAATTATTACAGTACAATTTGGCAACCGAAATTGGGAAAAAGATACAGTTGGGCGCCACACTTTTGAAATAATTCCTAACTTTTTAGATAGACATAACTTTATATTTTCACCAGATTTTTATACGACTCAACTATGAACTGGACATGGGAAAAGTGCCGCATACTTATGTCGTTTTGGCTTAAGCAAAAATGATAAATGCTCCTGCGGGCTACGAGAAACTTTAGAACATTATTTTCGAATGTCCAAACTACAAAACCACAAGACACTTCAATAAAACAAATCTAAAATTCGATAAACACCAAAAATTTCCATAAATTTGCTTCCCACTTACTTCGTCCTAGATTTCAGAACACTAGCGTCGTCATATAATGGTCCGTTCACATATCATCATGCGTCTCTGTATGTATCAGAGTGTGTGTTTGTGTGATATGCACATAATATCAAGAAACCTAGTTATGTAAATAAATAATTATTGTAGTTTTTCAAGTGTACATATTCTATATACGATGCTGTATTTTGTAGATATAAGACCATCATTATGTCACCTTTTAACTTAAATATAATTTTAATGCATGCGAGAGTAATTGTAACAATAGTACACAACCCGGGTAAATGCGAATGAATGTGAGAATTTTATAACTATCAATTATGACAACAAATTGTAAGGAGCAGCCATCCTGATTAAGCTTAAACGGTGATGCAGGCGAGACAACTCCAATATCAATAAAAAAAAATATTGTAATTTACATCACAAATTTTGACAAATAAATTATTTAATGAAAAAAAATATATATATTTTCTCTCATTATCGTTCGTGATTATCTGTTATTGCATCATATGGGTGAGATAGTTCCATGTTGATATTTTTCGTTATTATTTAAAAATTATTTCGTTTATTTATATATATACATGTATGTATATATATAGTTACCTTAATATGAGTTTAAATTCACATCGATTTACCATTATACATTATTAGAATTTATTGATATTTTTACAATGTTCTGATAGATAAATTTATTATTTTGTTATGTAAAAAACAATGTAAATAACTTTTTAATTCTGTTTATTTTTGTTTGACAAATGACAAATTTATATTGATAATTAGATGACATAGCAATATTAGGAAAACATCAAAAAGAACTTGAAGAATCGGCAAAACAGCTGACAAACTCAGCAAAAAAGTATAATATGGCAATAAATGAAGAAAAAACGGTAGTCATGAAATGCGATAAAAAACAAGGCACAGTAAATATAAAAATTAACGGAAGACGATGAAAACAAGTGAAGTCGTACAGGTACCTAGGAAGCCTAACCACTCAAGATGGAAGGAGTGACAAAGAAATATCAATTAGAATTAGTTTAGCAAAAATGGCTTTTAATAAGAAGAAATCTTTATTAACTTCGAAAAACATAAGATTAGAAACCAGAAAGTACTTTGTTAAGACATACATATGGAGCATACTGCTATATGGGCCAGAAACTTGGACGATCAACCGCCAAATGTATAAAAGAATGGAAGCTTTCGAAACTTGGTGTTGACGTAGTCTACAGAAAATTAGTTGGACAGAAAACGTAAAGAATGAAAACGTTTTCAAAAACATACACGAATGTAGAAATCTAATTCAACAGTTAAAAAGAAGAAGGGTTAAATGGATAGCTCACTTATATCGACATAATCCAAATTTGACACGGGAGTAACAAGTTATGCAAACCTAAAAAAGAAGGACAGAACGAAGACAATTTTAGTTCAAAGTTCAGTTTAGTCACTAGGATCGTGAGTCATAAAGGTTATCCATCAATCTATGGATTAAGGAAATGAAGAAGATATATTCAGCATAACAGAAGTGGCTGAAGTTTTGTACATATATGTAATGTATAAAGTAATTGAAAAAGGTCTGTAGAGAAATGACAAATTTCGAAATATTTTATTATCATCGTTTTTTCTTGATGATACCTTCTAGCTCGATCCCATTAACCATTCAAATGTCAAAAGTTTAGAAATTTGCTTTTTGCTGTTTGTGTTGGTAAATATAATTACAATTTTATATGTTGGGCACCATTTCTATTTAAATTTAAGGTAAGAGATTTTCGGGAAATAATTTTTTAATCAATGAAAGAATTATTTCAGGGAAAATATTTAATAAAAAATTTAAAAAAAAAAAAACATTACCGATGCCAATTTTGATTATGAAATGAAATTCCACACGATTGAAGTAGTTATAGTTACGTATAAAATGGTTTTTAGTGATTCTTATCGAAATACATTTTCTCAATAAACACGATTCTACAAAAAAAAAAAACCCCAAGGGTAATACATATATGTATATATATATCTCTCTATATAAAAATGAATTGCCACATGTTTATAACGGCTCCACTGACTTTTCTGATTATTTTTTGTTGTGTTCATAATTGTAAGGACAGTGCATATATTATGACGATCTAAGACGATGGGGGTAGGAAAAAATAAATAAAATTAAATTAAAAATAAAATTTCGACAATAGTTAACGTAATATAAAATATTCTTTAATAACCAAGGTATTTCCATCGTAAGAGTCTTAGATCGTCAAAACTGATAAGTTACATCTTAAAGCCGTAATAACTAGAGGATGATGATAGTAATAATCTGGAAAATAATAAGTACAATTAAATTAAATACGAATTGCCAGGTTATGAAGGGAAATCCGGAGTTGAACGGCGCGTAGAGCCAGCAACCGGTGATCGCGTGTTTGTATATATGTGTCTAAAAAGATATCGCTATCGATAAGTCGTCATTAACGTGAAGCTCGTGGCTATTCGAATATTATGTTTAGTACGAGAAACATTGTAATGGCTGGTCGAATTTTCGTGTCTTTTTCTATTCGCTAATATAGGAGGATTGCTCCATGTGTATATTGGAATATTGGAGGTATACTTCGGACCGAATAAAACCGTATTCGAAGTAAAATTTAAAATAAAAATTAAATACGTATTTATTCACAAAATCCGATGATCGTTAAAATATACGGAGTTACGAGGACGGTGTACGACCAGTAAATATCATCCCATCCGGAAGCAGCAGCAGCAGCAGTTATGGTACCACAGGTCGTACGTTTTTTTTTTTATTTTTATTTGTTTGACAATATAGTATGGTTTGAATCGATTGTTGAGCATTGTTTTACAGATCGTTTGGCTGTTGGAATCTTTTGTGGATTTGCTGGGAGCCAGTTAGATGATTGGCTCTTTATATTATCTTTCATTACGGAAATTTGTCCTCCATGTCTCAGTGTTTGAATTTTTTTATACACTTCAACATCCTTTGTAACTCGCAGGATGGTTTCCTTGACAATTAGCACATTTCGCTGTCTGATTAGGCTGTTTATTGCAGGTATGTGTAGGATGACCTTCACCACACTTTACACAGACAAATGCCCTATTGCAGTAGCTTCTAGTGTGGCCAAATTTTTGACACCGAAAACACTGAGGAATACCCTTTTTTTTATGCGGAGGTTCAATTTTCACCTTCATATTGAGAAGTGCCTGAATGTTATATATATCAGTATTATTTTTTTGAGGCTCTAGTTTCACAAAAAATATTGGCAAGGGCTGCTTGCTTAATTTATGTTTTACGTTTATTATATTTCTCACTTGATGTCCGTAATTTTCCAGAGCGGCGGCGATTTCTTTTGTGTCAACGGAGTGATGGATATGCCTAATTACAGCTCTAAAGCTTCTTTCTGATTTTAGTTGATATGTGTGATGTTCAATCGCTTCGTCTCTGAAATATTTAATTAACTGTCGATAGTGTTCAATTTTACTTGTTTTAATTTCCACCCTTCTATAAGATAATACTTTACAGGATATATGCGTAGCCGGAATGACATGGGTAATGTCAGCTAACATTTTTGAATAATCATTTACTTCATACACTGTTATTGGACACTAACAATGCTAACGATAATATTAATAATAATGATAACGAAAATTGTACATCGCATAATGAACAACTTATTAAATATGCACAAGATTCAAAAGAGGTGGCAAGTACAAGCTGCTCTACTCATGTTTACGCTCCAATCCCGTCAAGTTTGTATCCCATGGAACAAATGGAGGAAAGTAATTATCAATCAAACACACATGCAGATCATAGCTGGCAAGAAGCCACTAATAGAAAAAGACAGAGGGATTTCGTAAGAAGTATTTCTTCCGATATAAATACGTATTTATTCACAAAATCCGATGATCGTTAAAATATACGGAGTTACGAGGACGGAGTACGACCACGAAATATCATCCCATCCGGAAGCAGCAGCAGTTATGGTACCACAGGTCGTACGTTTTTTTTTATTTTTATTTGTTATTTTCCTATTATTCTATTAAAATTTTTATATGTTTTGAATTATGTACAAATGATACCTATATGTTTGTGAATGTTTCGTGTTGCTTCGCAACAATATCACATAAGTATTTTTTTATGTTTATTAATATTTAAAATGTGCAATAATATATAAATTAAAAGAATTCGCAATTGAGATTAAATTCTAGTCTATGTATTGTCGTGTCACCGGCTGTGGGTTCTACAAGCTGGGTTCAGGTTAGGCACGAAATTTAATTACTCAGTTAATCTCATTAAAATTTTAAAGAGCATGTCAAAAAAAAAAAAAAAGGAAAGAACTTGAATTAAAATACAGCAAAATGTATTGTCTAATTGGTAGAACATCTAAACTCAGTATTCAAAATAAACTGTTGTTGTACAATCAGATGTTGAAACCGGTGTGGACCTATGGCTTACAATTATGGGGTTGCACTAAACCAACAAATATAAATATTATACAAAAATTTCAGAATAAAGTGCTGCGATGTATTGTCAATGCACCCTGGTACATCTGAAATACGGATCTTCATAGAGATCTTAGTATAACGCCTGTCAATGAGGAAATCGAGAAAATAGCGGTAAATCATGAAAAAAGGTTATCCAGACATCCAAATCCTGAGGTTATCCAGCTCTTGGAAACGGAGAACCTCCTTCGCAGACTCAAACGGAAGAAACCGTTCGAACTCTGCCACTGATGTTATTCGTATTGGAGTTACACAGAGGTGCAGCAGTACCGACCAAAATGATGATCTAATCCTATGGGAAAAGATTATTTTACTCATTTTCTTTTTTCTTCCTATCCTATTAAGTTAAATAAATTAAGTAGTTAATTAGTATTTACTCTTTATACTAGGTACTATGTAAAATATATATATATATATATATATATATATATATATATATATATATATATATATATATATATATGAAATTAATTTGTGCACTATAAGGCACTGGCGACCGCGACCACATAATTTTTCTTTATTATCAATTACGGAATACTGTTACGTGATAAATTGGCCGATCACCACAAAAAAGGGTATTTCGTAATAAATTGGCCACCACGACAGTCTATTTCGTGATAATATATATATTTTTTTTTAAATTCAGAGCAGGTGTATTTTTTTGGGGGGTCTCTTTGAATTTCCAGTTTTGTAAAATTTCGAAAGAACCGATTTAATAAATAATGATACGTTACATGCGAATTAAAAAACTGCATGTAGAGATGACGTTGGAAAGTGGATTAGAAGGGATGCCGAAAAAGCAGAATTCTTTGTTAAACATCTAGTGAGAGTCTTTCATCCTCACAGTGGCGTACCCAAGGGGGCTATGGGGCTAAAGCCCCCTCCAAAATCCCGAGATGTTTAAAAATTTTTTGATTATACGACATTACAGCTAGTGATGAGACGAATATATATTAGTAATGGTTACAGATATGATAAAAAGGAATAACGCTCATATTATGTTATGAACAATCCGTTCTAATAGTATAGTTCAGGGGTTTCCAAACTTTTCAGCCTTAGGGCCATACTGATTACTCCAGTAAGTTCCGAGGGCCAAAACCATATTATCATTGTTGCCGCTGGTAAAAAGTGAAATAGTCCACTGATGAAAAAAAAAGTTCGAAAAAGTACGCAACGTTTAAAAAAGGCTGCAAATCGGACTAAAGTCCGCAAAACGGCAACACTGCATATTATTAATTTTCCTGTCATTATCTGTAATTTATTAGTCCTATGAGGAGTAACGTGACACGACATCTGGTGGACACAAGCGGAAATAGGTAGTACCTTCTATCGCTAACTGCTAACAGATGGCACTAATAGCACGTACAGAATCATCTCGTTGGTTCGAGAATGTTCTAGTGTCTTCCACTCACTTCTACATGAGAGTAATTGGAATATATAAGAAGGCTAGTGGCGCAACCACAAGTCAGTTCCTATGACTCTGTTGTGAAATAAAATAGTGCGTATCTCCTTAAAACGTGTTTGTGCGTGTTTAAGTTTACTTTGTAACAGTATTTTGATTTGAATTATTGCTTTTGTGTGTGATTTAGTAGTATGGAAAAGAAGCGAAAAATTGATAGTGAATGCACAAAATTCAAAGATCAGTGGAACATTCAGTATTTCGTAATTGAGTCCAGTAACAAGGTGCTATGTTTGATTTGCAATGAAAGCATAGCCGTTCTCAAAGAATATAACATCAAACGTCATTATGAAACAAAACATTTTCAAAATTACTCAAAATATACAGGAAGTTTGCGGACAGAAAAATTCGAAGCTATGAAGCGCGGATTGAAATCGCAGCAATGTTCATTTACAAAACTCAAAACTGAACAAGAGGCTGCTTCGTGTGGCTCTTGAAATTGCAAAACGTGGAAAACCATTCACCGATGGAGAAATGATCAAAGAATACATAATTGCAGTAGCCGAAGAAATGTGCCCTGAAAAGGTAAGTTTATTAAAAACTGTCAGTATGTCAGCAAACACTGTGGCTCGAAGGGAAATATATCCTCTCAACTGTTCGACAAAAATTGACATGTTGAGTGATTTTCTTTGGCCTTGGATGAGTCAACATACTGCTCAGGTGTTAATTTATATTCGAGGAGTAGATAAAAGCTATGAAGTGCATGAAGAACTTCTTGATATGTATAGTATTCATGGCACAACTACTGGTACAGATATTTTTAAAGGAGTTTAAATGGCCATTAATCAAAAGAACCTCCGATGGAAAAACTTGAAATGTATTACAACTGATAGAGGCAAAAACATGAGTGGGAAAGATAAAGGAGTGGTCGCTCTTGTGTCAAAGGCTGTAGAAAATGACGCTGGTTCAAAACTATTAGTCTTACATTGTATCATTCATCAACAGTCTTTGTGCGGAAAATGTTTGGATATGTCTGAAGTTCTGAAACCAGTCATATCAACTGTTAATTTTATCAGATCTTTTGGGCTGAATCACCGACAATTCAGACAATTTATTGAAGAGATTGGAGAAAATGACTTACCTTATCATATTGCCGTACGTTGGCTTAGTTGTGAGAAAGTCCTTCAGCGCTTTTTTGAACTTCGAGCAGTGATCGAGATTTTTTTGAATGAAAAGCATCGCCCTCTTACTGAATTACAAAACAACTCATGGCTGTGGAAGTTAGCATTCTATGTTGATTTGACAAAACATGTGAACGAACTGAATTTGAGATTGCAAGGAGAAAACCAGCATCTTCCTGATTTATACACTAATATCAAATCATTCCGGAAGAAATTGATACTGTTTCAATCACAACTACGAAGTAAATGTTTTTCACATTTTAAAACATGTGAAATATTCAGCCACACCACTGAGACTGAGTTTCCTATCGATTTTGCAATCGAAACTTTGAGTGCTTTGAAAATAAATTTTGATACTCGTTTCTCGGACTTTGATGCCATTGCGAATCAAATTAAGATTTTTCAGAATCCTTTTGATACTGACATTGAAACCCTAGCCCCGGAACTTCAAATGGAAATGATTGATCTACAATGCAGTGATATAATTAAGAACAAATATCAAAACTCATCTTTGTTGGAATTTTATAAGAGTTCTTCCACTGACACAATTTGATAATTTGCATAAATTTACTCGTGGGCTATTTTCTGTTTTTGGTACTACTTATTTGTGTGAGAAGACCTTCTCCAAAATGAAGTACACAAAAAATGTTTACAGATCTAAATTAACTGATGAGCATCTTAAATCTCTTTTAATAATTGGTACAAGTAACATTAGTCCACAACTACAAAACTATTGTCAGTGGAAAATCTCAATTACATAAATCTCATTAGTATTTCATATGTCATTATGCTTGTTATAAGTTATGTTTTTATTTAATAAATGTATAAAATGTTGGTTGGATTCCTTTCAATAATTTGTTAGTTATTATATACTGAAGTTAAATTTTCTGCATATTATACATGTCTTTACTCATTACAATTCTGTGTTTCTTTATCCAACGTATCACAAAAACAATAACAATAAGCCTACAACAATATTATGAGTAGTTAGCCCATGACCATATCAATGTAGATGTCATATTAATAATTATTCAACATAAAATTAGAATACTTCAGTAAACTAAATTTAATTTGCTATAAAAAATATGTTCTCTAAAAGGAGTTTTCAAGTATGCTAGCTCTCCGCGGGCCGGACAAAATCTGTCCGCGGACCGGATGTGGCCCTCGGGCCGTAGTTTGGAGACCCCAGGTATAGTTAGTGGCACATTAGTTTTCTTCCTAACGCATACTGGTTTAATTAAGGAACAGTCAGCGGAAAAGGAATAGCGTACAGTTACAAAGTCAGTGCGGTGCAATTCTTGCCGTCTAAAAGCCTATTAGAGTGTATAGGAAATATCAAATATTGACTGGTTAACTTTTAGCAGTTTTTATGTTCGTTTTAACTATTTTCTTTGCGACTCGTTTGGAAATTACTGTTTTTATCGATGCGACGTGTATTTTAAAAAAATGAATCGAAAAAGAAAAGCTGATCAAGGTACATTATTGAACTTTTTTTCCAAAAAAGATAAAACTCCAGTGGAAGATCAGTCCAACCTGTCCACAACTAAAAATGTGAGTACCGTAGATCCGTTTAATGAGTCAATTCAGCCTACTCAGTCTGTTTTGGCAAATATAAATGATTCGAAGTTACCTGTAAATGTAACTGAAATTCCGATCACTTCTAAAGAATTTAACGAATTCGACATTTCGTTTTATGTAAATAAAATATTGTCTGATGATGAAAAAATGAAAGTGTTGAAAAAAATATGGAAGTCATCCTCGAATTTTGATTTTCCAAAAGTTACACAAGGAAAACAAATTAGACGCTTTCAATATGCATGGTTAAATTCGTTTTCTTGGCTCGTTTATTCAAAAGCTGAAGACGCCGCATATTGTAGAAATTGTGTTCTATTTGCTCCAAATGAAATTACTCGAGGTCATCAAAAATTAGGATCTCTTGTTTTAAATGGATTCAATAATTGGAAAAAAGCGTTAGACACTTTCAAAGAGCATGCTTGTTTGGAATATCATAAATTTTCCACGATAAAAGTTGATAGTTTTCTAAATGTCAGATCCGGAAAAATGTCATCGATCGATGTTTCTTTAGATGAATCAGTTAAAAACTGAAGCTGCTGAGAATAGGGCAAAACTTATTCCAATCATCAAAACTGTAATTTTTGCGGACGTCAAGATATTGCCTTACAAGGACATCGAGACAGTGGCGCATTTAACCTGAAAATCCGCAAATTGAAAATGAGGGAAATTTTCGAGCATTGTTACGAACACGAGTTGATGCTGGAGATGATGTTTTGGAAAATCATTTCGCAACTGCTGCAAAAAATGCGACGTATATTAGCCCGAAGACACAAAATGAGATAATATCCGCTTGTGATACCATTATAAAATCAAAACTCGCTTTAGAAATTCAAAATGCTAAATTTTTTCTGTTTTAGCAGATGAAACCACTGATATATCTACAGTTGAACAATTTTCTCTATGTTTTCGATATGTAAAAGAAGCCAGTGGAAAATTTAGCATCTGTGAAAATTTTTTTCACATTTCAGCCACTAAGTGGAACTGATGCGGAAACTATTACAAATGCAATTTTGATCACTTTGCAAGAGTATGGTATTAATCCAGAATATATGAGAGGCCAAGGATACGATGGTGCAGCCAACATGAGTGGTAGGTTGAGTGGTGTAACAAGCTCGTATTGCAGAAAAATATCCGAAAGCCTTATATGTTCATTGCATGGCGCATAGTTTGAATTTGGCAATTTGTGATTCGTGTGACATCGACTACATACGTAATTGTATAGGCGTTGTAAAAAAAATTATAGATTTTTAATACTGCAAAAAGAGCGGATGTTTTGAATCGAAATATTGGACATCTTGATACAAAAATTCAAAAATTGAAGCCTTTTTGTCCGACTAGATGGGTTCAGAGACATGACGCTATTCTGGTTTTTGTGTATGTAATTGAAGCTGTGTATGCATCGCTAGATGAGATTTACACTTGGCATGATACAGATACTTCATCTTCGGCGGTAATGTTCAGACGGTCGATGGAGCAGTCTGGATTTTTGATTGCGTTACTTTCTACTGAAAAACTTCTTGGTTTCACCAAAACATTGAGTCAGTTTCTTCAAGCTAAGGAATCCGATCTAACTCGAGCCATCAATTTAGCAAAAGATATTATCAACCTCATTCGTTGCGAACGTGAAATTGCTGAACAAACTTTTCGATCAATTTTCAGGGAAGCGGAGGAAATTACCGCAAAATTTGAAACAAATATACAAATGCCTAGAATTACTGAAAGACAGACCAACAGGGCGAATATTCCTTCAACAAGCATATTTTCGACGAAGTTATTCCATGGATCCATTCTTTCATCAGTCAACTTGTTAATCGATTCGAAAAACATGAAAACGTACTCACAAAATTTCAAAGTTTAACTCATCCAACGAGATCAGAAGAAAACCAGTTTGTTGAACTTTGTGTTTTTTATCAAGATGATTTAGAAGCTTTTAAAGAACCCATTTTAAAAGCAGAATCTCAAATTTGGTGCGAAAAATTTAACTCAGAAAATGAAAACTCTCAGTCTTTTCCTGTTGATGCGATATCAGCGTTGAATTTATGTGATGAGGCAATGTACCCAAATATTAGTACGTTGCTAAAAATTTTTTGCACGATTCCAGTTACATGTACTCCTGAACGATCGTTTTCATCTTTAAGACGAATTAAAAGCTATTTAAGAAGTACTATGGGTGCAGAAGGATTGAATGGTTTAGCTTCATTGTACATTCTCCGTCATATCGAAGTCAAACAAGAAGAAGTGATCGATGTTTTAATAAAAAATAGGCCAAAGAGATTAGATTTTAGAATTTAGAGTATAGTTAGTAGATCGTTCCTTGTTACTTGAAGGTATAAGTTGTTTACATATATTTTTTAAATGAAATTTTGTTGAATTTTGAGCTAAAAATTATAAGTGAGATGTTTAACTAATTTTGTCTTATTAAATTTACTCCGTTCAGTTGATTTACATCCCCCCCTCCAAATAGGTAATTTCTAGGTACGCCTACGTTGACTTATTATTTTGTCTCATTAAATTTACCCCTTTAGTTGCTTCAGTAATTTCTGGGTACGCCTTTGCAGCCTCATGATATTGTATCGGATGTGACACCTACTACAACAACTTATCAAACAGATCAACTTCTGAAATACTTTACTCCAATTGAAATAGCGCAGGAAATTGATAAAAACATTAACCCGACAAAGGCTCCAGACATTGATCAGATAACGCCACATATATTGAAAGAGCTGGCACCTGTTTGGTGCTCGACTAACCAGAGCAACTTACAGAAACTCCAGGGAATTCAGAATCATTGCTTTAGAATTATATTAAATAAGCCGCAATATACACGTATTAAAACAATGCACGATTACCTCCATTTTTCGTATATCAAAGACAATGTTAAAAAGCGGGCAGCCAATTTCTTTAATTGCTGTAATATGTCCGACATACGTATAATAAATAATATCGGCAACTACGATTATCAATCCTTAAAGCACAGATATAAAAATTACAAACATAGAAGAATTAAACACCCACTACTTTAAACATCCCTTCATAATTTCTTTATAGTCAACATTTTGTTTCTCGCCGAACTGGCACAATCAAAATTTTTTTTAATATATATATAGCTGTTAAGTTTATTTAAAACTTCAATTTTTTTTCCTGAGACAGTTTTTTTTTTTAATTTTTCCTGTTAAAAAAAATGTAAGTACATATTATTTTGCATAAATTATATTTAAATACATATATATTAAGATTATCTGATAAGGAGATTATATATTTTCCGGTACGGATTTTTCTTATTGTTTTATATAATGTATGTAAATGAAGTAAAATATACGTTCTTCTTCTTCTTCTTATGTACTTCTTCAATGCCAGTGTTAGACTTGAACATGTACCTGCTTGCTTCAAAATAGCACAAGTGATTATGCTCAAGAAGCCTGGTAAGCCAGTCAAGGAGGTAACGTCTTATCGCCCTAACGAATGAGACAGTTTGTGTACCTTCCAAACCATCAGCTTGGGTTTAGGAACCAATATTCTACAATTAAACCGGTGCATCGAGTAATAACAGTTATCGAAAAAACATTTGAAGATAAACAGTTTTGCTCGGCCGTCTATCTTGACGTAGCACAGGCTTTCGATAAAGTCTGGCATAAAGGTCTTATCATTAAAATGTGTAACATCTTGCCGAGTAATCTATGTTGATTGCTAATTTCGTATTTGTCAAGGCGACTATTCCAGGTAGCACACAGAGATGCTAAATCATCGTATCACTCGATACAGGCTGGAGTTCCACAGGGTAGTGTCCTTGGACCTATCCTGTGCCTCCTGTATACTAGCGATTTGCCTACTGATGATAACACAGTCACAGCTACGTTTGCTGACGATACTGCTATACTGTCTAAGAGTAATAGCCAGAAGGAAGCAACAGAGAATCTTCGTCATCTAGATTGCATTGTTAAAAATCAAGTTCAACAAAGACAAATCGTAACACGTGGTATTCACATTGCAACACGCAAATTTGTCCCATCGTGCTCATATTGCAGGTCAGCTTATTCCACAAGCTAACTTGGCCAAATATCTTGGTATGCACTTTTTTTTTTAAAATCCGCAATCCGCACTTATATGGTGGGGAAAATGTATTAAATAATTTGTGTTTAATATACACACATACAATTTAAAATAGTGATTAAAAAAAAGTAATATTGCTAACATAAGGAGCAAGCCAAAGAAAAATAAATAAAAGGTTACGTCTAAATATCATAGAAAAGAAGAAAAAATTACATAATCAAAATTAAATTTATTATAAAACAAGCATGAAGGCGAGACTGAATGAAATAACTCAAGGAGTGCAACTGCAAACAAAGTAAGTATACACAAAGATATTCTTAAAAATACTAATAGAAAAATCGATTACGAACATGTTAACTATTCAATTAGGAAAGTGTATTTAAATATAAAAAATACAAAAAATATACATATTATATATATATATAAATTATAAGAAAAACAATTGTAGACAATGTTATTATTAATGTTGCATACAACGGTAGTAATAAAATGGATGGAGGTAATGACCATGGAAAAAATACGCATTCACGGTTGAATTAATATCATTAAAAACAGGACAAAAGGTTGCTAAAAATTTTATATACCAGTTTTAAACTTTCTCAGCATTGACAACTCAAACTCCATATATGACAGAAGACTGGCATGGTTATGTTTAGAAAATACAAGAGGCTGTCCTCTATGTATTTTAAATTTATTTCTAAGATCATCAAACAGGGGACAAACAAACATTAAATGCTCAATATCATCTACAATACCAAATGAGCCCTCGCTGGAACAGCAAAAGATACACCAAGAACTGGAGGCAAGATGGAACCTATGCAGATATGAACCAAACTTACCATGGTCAGAGAGCACCTGAGCATTGTAAAAGTTAATATTAATATTTTTAAATTTACAACACTCCAAAGCCTTTTGGAAAAACACAAAGGTTTTTCTTCTAGTCGAACAACTGTCCCACCTAGCTTGCCAAATATCAATAAGTGAGGATTGAATATATTTTTTTAGGGTAGGAACACTAGGAAATGATTCCAAGATAAGCGGATCAATATTAAGGAACTGGAAATTCTTGACACAAGCAACGTCTCTAACAACTCTAAATTCTGCGATGATAGAGGTGCCAATGACAAAAAGATTCAGTGGCATGATATTAGATATAACATTAGCAGCAGAAGTGGGACAGGTTCGGTATAAACATGAAATACTAAGAAGAAACTTTCTCTGGAACTTGATAAGAGAACATAAAACGTTTTTATTAATATAAATAAGATGAATAAAGTGACTGTATCAGCACCTTATACAAAATGACCCTCTCCCTATATTTAAACCCAAAAGTATTAGGCTGCAATCTTTTGAGCTTAAAGAATAATGAGCCGCATTTCCTGTGGATATACTCAATATGTGGAATAAAAGATAACTTGTGATCTAATATTAGACCAAGATATTTACGACGATTTGTATGGTTAATTGGCAGACTTGATATTAACTTTAAATTTTTAACAGGATGTACAATTCTCTGATCACCAAAAACAATAAAATTGCACTTGGGTACAGAAAAAGACAAACCTAAATCACTAATTATATTTTCTAAGAACTTGCAAACGATTTCAATTAAATTAAGATCATAATTCTTGTCAACCTTAGCTATCAAACAGATATCATCTGCATAGGAAACAAGTTCAAATTCCTTACAAGTAAAGAACAAAAACTGCTCCAATTTAAGATGAACCCTGGAATACAAAATATTCCACAGTGTGGTTCCAGGACAGAGCCCTGGGGCACCGCACACACCAGTCTTCTGCAATCAACAGAGCTACCAACTGCTAATGAAGCATATCTATTAGAAAAATAATTAATAATAGCATTTACAATGAAGGGATTAAAATTAAATTCTTTTAAAACGTCAATAATTGAGGACCATCTGCAGCTATCAAAAGCTCCCATAATATCGAAGGAAATGAGAACTGCAGACGAGCCAGACTCCAATGAGTGTTTTACACTAGAAACCAGCTTGTAGAGAGCATTCTCTGTGGAGAGACCTCTCCGGAACCCAAACTGATGACAGTGAAAAACACACTTATTGCCAGCTTCCTTTAACATGTACTCATTGATTACCTTTTCAAAAACCTTGCCAATAGAATCTAATAAAGATATAGGTCGATATCCACTAAGAGTACAAGGGTCTTTATCAACCTTAGATAAAATTTTTATATTGGCTAGTTTCCAACAATCTGGGGAAAGTTGAAAACTTTTATTGAAAATAGAACTAAAGAAACCAGGAAATTCATCATCAATATATTTAACAACTTTATTATTAATTCTGTCCAAAGAAGCAGCTTTATTACTGGCAAGGCCCTTAACAATATTTGTAACCTGATCACAAGTAACTGAGGGAACAACTGAACCTAGAGTTGAAGGAGTAATGAGTTGTGCATTCTGTAATCGTGGAAAGAAATGATCAAGGAAAGCGCTACACTTATCCTTATCATCAGAAAAAGTTGAATTTCCTACAATGATATCTGGAATCACAATAGGCTTATTTTTATTAAAAATATATTTGTAGGAGCGACCCCATGCAGTGCTATCCTGCACAAAATTCCTCCAAGAATCTAGGCAACACGACAATGGCAGAGAGTGCGTCAATTGCGAGTACTCCAAAGGCCCAAATTAGAACTAATACGGAAACCAATAACGATGACTTATTAACGAAAATGATGCACATGATGCAAAAGATCTCCAGAATAATCTTAATAATAAATTTAAAGAAAATGAAAATAATCTTAATAATACCATTAATAATAAATTTAAAGAAAATGAAAATAATCTTAAAAAATTAAAAGATGAAATAAATAATACCATAGATAATAAACTTAAAATACAAGAGGAAAATATTTTGGAAATAAAAAACCTATTAAATCAACAAGAAAAAAAAATTAATGAAAATTTTCAAACAAAATTTGATAATCTCGAGCGAAATCTAAATATGGTAAATACTAAACTAAACCAAATAAAACATGAAAATGAAAAACAAAATAATACCATTACAGAATTACGTACATAATTAGAAAATAAATACGATGAACAAAAAATAGAATGTAATAAAAAAATTAAAGAAGTAGATGAAAAAATCAACAATTATAAAAGTGAAACACAAGAGATAATAACTAACAAACTAAATCTATGCAGTCAGGAAATCAAAGAGGAAGTATAGAATATAAACAATATAAATAATTATAATATAGATGCAAGTCTAAAAACAATAAAAGCAGGATTAGAAAAAAACATAGATGAAAAGGAAAAGAAATTGATAAATCTAGAACGTGAAATAGCAATAATCAGGAATAATCCCAATACGCATTCAAATAAGGTTATGTTTGGCATGGATCAAAAGATACGAGGATTTGGGGGTAAATATGTGAAGATACATGTTGTGGAATTTATAAGAGAGTTAAAATTAATATTTAATAATTATTGTCTGGATGATAGAGAAAAAATAGACCTTACAATTAAATATATGGACGGATCGGAACAAGATTGAGGAAAAGCATCTTGAACAAGTGTAATACTTGGGAAGAAGCCAAAACGAAATTAAAAAATCGATTTTGGAGCCAGGATACCCAGCAACAAATACGATCGAAATTTTTCTCCCATGAAAGTGTCTGTCAGTCGCAGGAAAATTATGAAGATTTTGTGATCAACTGGATGAATGAACTAGAATATTTAGATAATCCAATAAGAGAGAAGGAGTTTGTCAGGATTATAAAACATAAACTGCCAACTAACCTTAAATTCATAATAAATTGTCAAAAGATGGAGACCAAGAAACAGTTGTTGATCTGTGCGCATGAATGGTACAACATGGAAGGAATGTTGAAACCAAAAAATTATAATAATTCAGAAATTTCATGGAAGAGAATAGGAATAATAATAATAATAATTGTAGAATTGATAATACATATTATAATCAAAAAGCCAATGGAAATGAGAGATACAGCAAATACTGATTATGAAGAGGAAAAAATAGCTGAATACAAAGATTATGAACTAATGGGAGACAGTCAGATGGTCCGCTTTTGTGAAGAGTATGGAAATATTGTACCTAGGAGAGGAATTAGGTTTAGAAACTTTCAAGCTGGTATGTGCATATCTGGCATAACAACACGAGGATTAAGAAAATGCGTCCACAGGAAACGGAGAAAACCGTTAAAAAAGGTAATTTTATTTGTAGGATGTAACGATATCGAGAAACCATATGAAATTGAGAGTGTAATTGAAGAATACAAATTACTAATATCTGAAATTAAGAAAAAGGGGCAATTGAGATCATATTAGTGACAATACCTCCAAGGATGAAGTATGAGTCGAAAAATGGTGAAATAAATTGTAACAAGTTAAACATTTTCATTAAGAGTCGAGAAAATAAACAAGAGGGCATAAAGGTAATGGATTTACATGGACTTACAAGCGTAATGAGAACCAACGTAGATATGAATGGTGAAGTTACAACTAAATGTAATGATGCTTATTTTGAGAGATATTACGGAGGATATGAGAGGAAAATACCTCCGTACATTCCCCACGGAAAACCCGGTGGAAAGGTATAATTTAGAAATAGCGAAGTATTTGAGATTTTTCTGCCAATATAAACATACGCACTGGGCATTTCATGTTGAAAAAATAGAAAGAATTATTAATAACCTTCCTCATACTGTCACTAAAGCCGCACCGATAACGGTGCTTACTGGGAAAAAAGGTCAAGGGCTACTAACAAATGTAATTCAATACCCGGATGAAATACCAATAAGTCATAATAAAACAATAACAGTCGTACAGATAAAACTAGAAAATGCAGCTAAAAAAAAAAAACAAAAAAAAAAAAACATACTTTTGAAAACCAAGGAATATCGAGAAGGAGATACAGTTTATATAAGAAATTACTCCTTATCAAACAGAAAGAAAAATCGAATGAAAAAATTAGAATCTGTATATAAAGGACCATATGTTATCAAAGAGAAATTGGGAAAAAATGTTTATAGGATATATGATGAAGTTAACGAAAAAGAAATGGGTATACAAAATATTAAAAATTTGAAACCCGGCTGAATCGGACCAACGGTATTGTAAATTTAATAATTGGTCGGAATAGAAAATTTGAAAATAGAATTTTACACGAAGTATGGTAAATAAATAAATGAGAAATAAAAAAGAATAGTATCTAAGGTTATCATATAACAATAAGAAAATAAATATAAGATACTAACATATGTATATAGCGATAATAATAAGATTTAAATATATATATATATATATATATATATATATATATATATAATTATAATAATGATATATTGTAATATAATATAAAATATTGGTATATGTATATATATGTATATGTGTATATATATTCTCGGAAATAGATCATTAGTATATAAGTAGTAATATATAATATTTATCGTTAATAAATAAAATAAGAATAAATAAAATAATCATAATAATAATGATAGTAAGTATTGTCTTAACAACTCAAAGACGTATAGCATGTAATAAAGGTCGTTACCCTTCACACATACACAGTAAACGGCATATAAATATAAGTCGATTTTGATAGTGGTGGTAACAGAGATTGAATGGTGAACATAGAATTACGATAAAATGGATAAAATAGATAAAACCACGGTCAATGCCTTTTGAATATAGGTCATTCCTGAACTGATAAGCATTTCACCGTCAAAATTGATCAGCTGATGAGAAAGTCGTTATCGCTAAGACATAGGATGGGAATTTGTTTACGTTTACTATGAAACGGACAAAACCATCCGATAGTGTATTCAGGGTACGGTATTCGAAAGATAAATGAGTGTAAAAACAAATACTATCGTGGTGGTAATAATGATGATAGTTAGCCTTGAACGATAAAGGGATAAAGAAAACAGCTGAATAAAGGTCGTTGATCGTACGTGCACACACTAAGATACAGATACGGTAATTAAACCGGTACGCCTGTTACGACGAGCGAGTTGGTTGTGTGTGTAATGCAATACCGATGTTACGTTACCTAGTCAAACTGCTGGTTCCGAGTCGTCCCAGAATGCGCGTGTGACGTAATCTACCCGTTTGGATTCGTAATAAAATTCCATGTAACTTTACATAGATATTTCCATGAATTGATTTTGCAAAATTTTACCATCCAAAATCAATTCACAAAAAGGGGGAGATATATGGTGATCTAAGGCGATGGGGGTACCGAGGGAAATATCAAATAAAATAAATATAAAAAGTAAAATTTCGTAATAGTTAATTTAACATAATATATTAATTTATTATAAAGGTATTTCCATCGTAAGAGTTTTAGATCGTCAAAACTGATAAAGTTACATCGGAAAGCCATAATAACAAGCATAATAAATAGTAATAACCTGGGAAATAAGTACAATTTACCTTAAAATGAACAATGTCTGAACTATTAAGGGAAAAACCGGGGAATAACGGCGGGTAGAGCCAGCAACCGGTGATCGCGTGTTGGTATGTGTGTGTATAGAGATATTGATAGATAGATATTGTAGTTTTAATCGAAGCTTCGTCTGGAGTCAGTCGCGTATTATTTTAATAGGATAAAGATCATAATTTTTAGTCAATTCGTACCAACGAGATATTCAGTCAAATACGGAGTTATACGTGCAATTCATCAAATAAATAACCGCGAATATATAGACTGTATTTGGATAATTAATTAAAATAATAATTAATTAATTACGTTCACATTTACGGAAATCGTGGAATCGTTGAAAATATACGGAGTACGACCGGGAAATATCAGCCCATCCGGAAGCAGCAGCAGCAGCAGATACTGTGGTACCACAGGTCGTACGTTTAATTTTTTTATATAATTTGTTATTTTGTAGCGGCATAACCGCCACAAATTAAATATTAAAGTAATTAATTATATTAATATCGATAAGTGAACTATCGATATGAACCGTAGTAGTCTCAGGACGAAGTAAACAAAGTTAGTCGTCAACCTGACGTTTCTCGAGTATGCACGCGCATCACGGTCTCTCTTTTCTTCCGTTCGTATGTATGCACCTTATGATCGTTTATTTTTATAGTTTTGGTATTATTAAAGAGTTTGGTTAAAAATTAATTCTCATTTTTAATCCCTGGTGGTTGATAAATGTTAGAGCTCTCCTGTAGTCATTGAAGGTAATACGAATTACAACAGTGACACAGGAAGTGCAACAGTGGTGACCCGGACGTGATTTGAACACGCAACCTTCTGATTTGGTCGTTATTTTTAAACGAAAACGAACGAATATCGTTTTCTGCTTACGAAAATTTGTGATAAGAAAAAATTAAAAATAACGTAATCAATAAGAAAATATTACACGAATCAATTGAAACGATTTATCAGTTCGCGTACCTCGCGTAAATTTATCGAACTCGAATATCGTACAGACGGGTGCATATCATAAATCAACATTTTTTTTTCTTTTTCTGAAGGAATTAAAACAATGAATGTATACGTAACTTTAATAAAAAAAAAAAATACATTCGATAATTATGAATTTTATTAATATTATTCAGATCAATACTTTCTAAATACAAAATAGTTTAAACAATTCTCTTATTTACAATAAACATTCACGTCTTTCTTATATTTCCCCATTAATTTTAATACGAACTATATTTTTAAAATAAGATTTTTCATACTTTTATGTTCTCTAAAATTGGGTATATGTCTATGTGTGTTCGCGCGTGTAAACTCACCTATAGATAATTAATACTTTCGTTTACACTTTTCCATCTATTATTTACTTTGTTTTTAAATACCAAATATTTTAAAAATCGTTCTTAATTTATTAAATTACAAAACGAACTATATTTTGAAATCAAATTTTTCATATTTTTTTGTTACTTAAACTTATATGTTTATGTGCGTTGTTCATTAGTGTACTAATAATATTTTTTGTTTTTCCATAAGATGGCTTCCAATAGAAAAAATGATCATCCCGAAATTATAATAAGTGTAAGTAAAAATTATTTCTTACAATCTCTTAAACTTGCTCACATTATATTACAATTTTCTATATAACCTTATAACTCGTTCATTCATATAATAATTCAACACAAACGTATTAATTATCTATATATACATATACATTTAAAACTTTTTAATTAATTTTTTTCAGCATGCACGAAGCATGAAAATTCGTTTTTACAAAATTTAGAAAAGGTATTTTTTATTTTGTTACTTTCATAATATTAGAACTATAAGGATGTTGACCTCGCTCTATCAAAACTTTTAAAGTTTTCAACAACTACCTTACTTTTTCATTTTTTAAAAAAAAAACAATCAATGTAGCACTAAAAATCAGAATTTATCTACCTTGTAACACTTCCACCATATATTTTTAGAGTGTATGTTATTTATTTCTGTAACTTATCTATATCCGATCTGTTTTCAGTTTTTATTACAACACATTTCAAAATCTATTAACAATTCTTTTCACAGCAATTACAAGAAATGAGGCACACAAATGCCCGAATTAAGAAAGTAAGTTATTTTCATTAATAATTAAACACCTGCCCTTATTTTTGAATTCCAATTTTCTTTTTAAACAGATTTCATTTTTTTTTCGATTGTACATTTTTACAATCATTTATTACAAATTGTAAACATATTTTTTTTTCTCTTCAGGATCTACATTTTTATAAGAAAAAATACCAAAAAAATATGATGTAAGTTCTTTATACCATATACGTCAACAATATCTAAAAATAATATTCATCCGACAAACTATGTTTTACTTTTAACTGAAAAAATACAAGGCACAAACCTTAATGTTACCACTGACAATTGGTTCAGTTCTGTAGAAATGGCAGATTTGTTATTAGAAAAAGGGTTAACAATGGTTGGTACATTGAGGAAAAACAAAGCTGAAATCCCTCCAGAGCTGATTGCAACAAAAAAAAACGAGAAGCACAGTCGTCTTTTTTTTATTTGACAAGTCAAAGCTTATTGTTTCTTACATACCTAAAAAAAAAAGAAATGTGATTCTTTTATCTACCATGCATACGCAGCCTGATATAGACGAAAACTCGAAAAAGCCAGAAGTAGTGCTTTTTTATAATCAGACCAAAAGTGGAGTTGATACATTTGATCAACTGTGTCACTGTTATACAGTTTCTAGGAAAACAAGAAGATGGCCATTACAAATATTTTAAGGAATACTCGACGCTGCAGCCATTAACAGTTACATCATTTGTAAAACACAAAAAGATATAGAGAGATCAAGTTTTTTAAAAAACCTATCTTTCCTCCTTTGTATGGATCACTTGAAGGCAAGACAAATAAATGAACGTTTACCAATAACACTGCGAGCAGCCATACGTGACATTTTAGGAACTGAAGTTGTCATTCCTAATGTCCCGGGGGAAAAATTAAAACCTGGTCGTTGTGACATATTCCCACGTTCAAAGGACAGAAAAGGAAGAGACATGTGCGAAAAGTGCAGTAAAAGTTTATGTGTAGAACATCGACGAAGTATTTGTGAAGATTGTATCGAACATTTATTGTAAATATTATATATTTTTTAATTAAAAGTAAATACAATTTATATATATATATATATATATATATATACATATGTATGTATGTATATATATATACATATACATATATATATATGTATATATATATATACATATACATATATATATATGTATATATATATATATATATATACATATATGTATATATATATATATATATATATATATATATATATATATATATATATATATATATATATATATATATTAAAATGGTTTATTATTAAAGTTTAATGTATATAAAATGTGAAAATTTTGTTTGATATAATTATAAATATAAATAGATGCATTAAACGAATAAAAGTTATTTGGGGTCGCATGCGACCCCACGTTGTAGTTAATGTAATGCATCGGTCACGTTGTTAATGCAGGGTTAAGGAACATTTTCTAAACATCATGGTACGTATCTGGTGATAAACAACGAGATTTAAAAGTAAACGCCAAGAAATGTTTCATTCGATTAAATGTTGTAGTCTCGCCTGTATCTCGTAATATAATATTCACACGTTTAAGAAAAAAATCGTTCCTGATTCGATTAAGTAGTCGTAAGTAGATAGTTTTAAATTAGCGCGTAAAGTGATTTTGAGGATTTCTTGAACTTTGAAATGGCACGATGTTATAATTGCTTGTTTCTATTAGGCATAATTAATAATGAAATTTCACTCTTCAAACAGGAAGTCGTTGAAAATATGATTTCCGGGAAAAACATGGACGACGTTTTGATGAAAACCGAAGAGAGCACCGTACGATTATTCGATATTAACACGTTATTTATTTCAAATTATTTAAATGATGAAGTAAGTGCTATATATATAATATAAATAATATAAATTTCGAATGTGTGAATAATTTAACAAAGTGAAAAAATTCTATTTATAAAATTATCTGATAATGACTGTGGTAAATATGAACAAAAAAAAGGATTATGTTGTTCGCTGAAGTTAAAATAACTAAAATTTTTCTTTATGAAACATCACAAAGCTTTTCGGCTGTTAATCTATTATCAAGTGAATATATATATATTTTTTTAATTTCTGCAATTATGCCACTAGCTCTAGGCGCTATCTAGCAAACTTTTGAAAAAACAGCGATTGACTTGTGAAATTCCTTATCCAGCGATAAGGATTTTCGCTAAACGTATTTTAATACTTTTTGTGTTTATTGCTGATTATTCATAATAGATCCGTAGGTTTTGTTCGTTTTAATCGTATGATTTCTGTCGAGTTATCCAGCAGAACAACAGCTAAAGTATTTGTGGTGATAATACAGTTTATCACCATATTCACTAGCTATTTCTTGTATTTTATCTTTCACAGGTGTAACACCCTAGGTCCGTGTGTAATGTAAGATTGCTTACATACCACGGTGCATCTGTGATAGTTCTTAGTGCTTTATTTTGGAAGTGTTGTATTATCGCTATATTACTCTGCTAACACAGCCCCAAAGTTGACTTCCATAAGCCCGTATAGACTTTAGAATTTGATTGTACAATAATATCCTGTTCACCAGCGATAATTCGGATTTTCTTCTGATAAGCCAAAGCATGTTCCTAAACTTTATATTTAATTCATTTCGTTTTGCTATTATGTGGCTTTTCCTGGTTAGATGTCTATCCAAATGGACTCCTAGATATTTTACTGATTTTTTAACTGGAATTATCACATTGTTGATATTAATATTTTTGATGTTAGAATTTTTTTATTTGTAAATATTACACGGGTTGATTTTTTCTCACTGATTTCTATACGCCACCGCCTGAACCATAATGAAAGTGTATTAACTGCTGATTGTAAATTAATTTTAACATTTTCTAAAGACGAATCGGAACAAATAATAGCTGTATCATCTGCGAAAGTTAGCGGTTTCTGTGTTATTTGGTACAGGTATATTTGCTGTATAAACTAGATAAAGCATCGGACCCAATATACTACCTTGCAGTACACCGGCTTTTATTGGATGCAATCGACATTCTTCATCTCTATATTTTACAATAAAATATCGTTCAACAATGTACGATTTAAATAATTCAAAAAACTTATATGGGAGGCGGCATCGGATTTTATAAAGCAATCCTTCGTGCCACACTCTATCAAACGCCTGTTTACTGCGTCACATAGTTTTTTAGACTCCAATGATTCTTCAATAATACTGACTATACGGCGGACTTGTTCTACAGTTTGACCAACTCTAAAACCAAATTGGTGTTCCGGTATTAGGTTTTTACTTTCTAAGAAAAGTTTCATTCTTTTTAGTATTAGCTTTCCATATACTTTAGAAAGAACTGTGGTTGGTATGATGTTAGTTCCTCTGCAGGTTTTTCTGCTTTCGTTACTATAATAATTTGCGAGAATTTGAATCGGATAGGAAAATATCGTAAACGAAGTATAGCATTAAATATATAAGTTAATAGGCCAAGGTCTTTGCGTGGTAATTGTTTTAAAACCCTGGTTGTAATTAAATTGTATCCAGGGGTTTTATTCGGATTCATAGTTTGAATTATTGTTTGTTCTTCATTAATTCAGTTAACATTGGCTAAAAACGTAAACAATTTATCTTCCTCAACATTTTTCAAAGTTGTATCTCCTTATTTGTACATATTATTTTATAAATTACTTTCTTCCCCATCACTCTCGAGCCATATTTCAATACAAAAATATATCAAAACTACACACACGCATTTATTGATAAATATAAGTGTAGCAAAGTTTTAAATACATTATTATATAAATTCTTAAAAAAAAAATATGCTCAATTATATAATGCGAATGTAATCGCCAACAAAATGTAACTTATATATATCCGATCTGTTTTCAATTTTTATTACAACACATTTCAAAATCTATTAACATAACGCAAATGCATAATTTCTTTTCACAGCAATTACAAGAAATGAGGCACACAAATGCCCGAATTAAGAAAGTAAGTTATTTTCGTTAAATAATTAAACACCTGCGCTTATATTTGAGTTTCAATTTTCTTTTTAAATAGATTTCATTTTTTTTTCAATTGTACATTTTTACAATCATTTATTACAAATTGTAAACATATTTTTTTTCTTTTCAGGATGTAGATTTTTACAAAATCAAATTTAAAAAAAAATATGATGTAAGTTCTTTATACGATATTCCTCATCAATATCTAAAAATAATATTCATAACTTATTATATTTAATTTAATAATGTTAATTCAACAGTTATTATATTTAACTAAATTTTTTAATTCAATTTTACTTTGCAGGATTTACAAAAATTAAAAAACATCCAAATGAAAAATGACGATGTAAATTGTTCACAATTTTCATTAACATCTTTAAAAAAAATAACAATACTTATAATATATTTACTAATAAAATTAAATTAAATAAAATGGTAAGCTGAAATAAATGGAGAAGTAATTTTTAAATCTCTCAAATTTTTCATACATTTTAAATACATTTTAACTAAACAAACTTTGCTTCATATTGCAGGAACTGTTACGTATAAAAAACAAATTAAAAGAAAAGGAGGAAGTAAGTTGATATATATATATGTGTGTGTGTGTGTGTCTGTTTGATGAAAAGTTACACATTTTTTATTACCATATATTTGAAGATGATTCTTATATAATATCACCATACTTTATATATGTTGCAGGAATTAACGCTCGCTCTCGAGCAGATAAATAAAAAAGACCAAGTAAGTTGTTCATATATGTATGTGTGTGTGTGTGCGTGTGTGTTCGAAACATCATCAAATTTTTATTACCGTATATAATATTACCATACTTCATGTATGTTGCAGGAGCTGACACGTATAACTGGCCAACTGGCCGTAAAGGACGAAGTAAGTTGTTATTAAACATTATTTCATTTTTCTCTCTATATCTGTCGATCGATCTATCTATCTATCTATATATATATGCGTGTGTGTGTGTCTAAAGAAACATTATAACATTTTTATTAGCATACATTTCGAAACTGATCCTTATATTGCAGCACTATTCTTTATGTTTGATTTTTCAGATCATCGCAAATCTCGTCAAGCGGTAATGTAAGTTCAATCGTAATTCATCTGATTTTATCAATATATTTTTTCTCAACATGTTTATATATATTACTATTTTTTTGTTTACAATAATAAATCTGTCACATTAATTGTATTACTTTTTTTTTCAGACGACAAAAAATGGGTCTTTTTGCGAACCATATATGTCTATATATATATATATATTACAACTTTTTTTTAATATATTAAAATTTTTACAATTCGCATTCTTATTGTTTTTTTTTATGTGCTGTTCATCCTCTTATCTTTCATACTCTTACCAATGATCCCACTATTAATAGCACATATTTCATTTCTATTCCAGCTTTTTTCATTGACGTTTTGTTAGGCTCGTAAAAAGAGGAGCTAATATGTAGCAACTTTTTTTTAAAACATGTTTTTCTCACTTCATTTACATTACATACCTCCTATTCTAACGATTTTTCAACATGCAACAGCTGATAATTAAATTTTCTGACTCCAGATCAGAAGGTTGCGTGTTCAAATCACGTCGGGGTCACCAAAAAAAAAAAAAAAAGCACCTATACGTTCGGCACCGCCAGAAGAAACCGGGCCTTCTACGACACCCCGACCGTCTTATAATACACGACCAGGACGACCGCGCCGATTAGAATTCAAGGCGGAACAACCGGGAAAGAAACAGTTGAAACCTACCAGTGAGTATTGCTGGTATCACGAGAAATAGGGGGAAAATGCGAAAACGTGCCAAGCACCGTGCTCATGGCATTCGTTAAGAAACCAGCAGGAAGTCTCAGCGATTACGCAAAAAGAAGAGTTCAGGCTAATTATAGACGATGAAGCAACGAAGGTAGCTTTTTTAATAGATACCGGAGCTCAATGTTCCATCCTGGCAAAGAAGGACGCAGGTTATTTCCTACCTAGCAAGTCAGGAGAGCTGCTAGCGGTAAATGGGACCACTATTACGGTCTTAGGGAAAACCGGGAGAAGAGTAACATTAGGCACAGATGAGACATTCTGTTGGGAATTTTTAATCGCCGATATTTACATATCCGCAATCGGAGCAGATTTCTTATGTAAGTTTGAATTACTACCGGACTTAAAAAATCGGAGAATCATTCAACATCAGCGAAATGAAGCAACGACAACTAACGTAAATACAACTCTAGGAGCGCGTAACGAAACTACTGCTATTATAAGTTCAATCTCACAGGGGCGATATAACCCTGTCCTGGCTAACGCAGCACCTAAGGTCACAACCAAACCGATGGTATATCATCACATTCGTACATCGTACAGCTGGCCAACCAGTGGCTGCAAAAGCTCGTCGATTGCCTACTGAGAAGTATGCCATAGCAAAAACAACCTTCGAATAGTTAATCCAGAAAGGTATATGCCAACCTTCATAAAAGAAGTGGAAAAAATAGAAATTTTTTTCGAACTCGTTATTCACCGCCTGTCTTAATCTAGTATTTAATTCTATGTACAGTCTCATCCAGTCAGATTGGGAAAATTTGATTACATGATGAATTTTTGTTAATTTTAATCCGAAAATAATCACTTGTTTTAAATTAATGCAGTGAATAATGTATTTAAAAAAATATGCTGTTGTAAACGAACAATTAAAACACGTGTAATTCCCATTCCAAAAATAGGCGGAGCGCTACCTTTAGTTCCAATTTTAGCCGGTCTATCGTTGATCGGCGCTCTTGGAGGTACTACATCGGCCGTAACAAAAGCTGTGATCGAAGCGCGTTATAGTTTTAACGCTCCTGATTCATCATCGATTAAAATTGATAAAGAGTCTATTCAAAATCGTATAAACAAGGATGCGGTCTTTATTTAAATACGTCATCACCATCGAGCAGTACAACATCTAAACGAGTAAAAAGAAATAAATTTTTTCGTTGCAGCGAACGTAAATCGACCGTTAAATGGTTTGAAATTGAGGTTCTCATGATGCAATGTATCATTTCAATGATGGGATGTTAACTCAAACCAGCCCATAAACATTATTCTATGCGAGCTGTACAAACATAGGGAAAGAATGAATTTTGGCAAGCTGATATCATCGATATGAGACAATATATACGTTCGAATAAAGGCTATCATTATATTCTTTCGATTATCGACACGTTTTCGAAACATTGTATTCTGCTGAAGCGGAAGTAGCTAAAGTCTTAGATGATATTCTACGAGTGTGTGATAAAACACCGAATAACTTACAGATGGAGGATGGTTTTAGTTTTTTAATCGACTGGTCAAACAAGTAACCGACAAATATTGTATTAATCACTACAGTTTGTTGTAAAAAATTTAAGAATGGTTTATCGAGACTATTACATTCAAGAAAAAAGTGTTCGAAACTCTAACTAGTAATCTATCATTCACACAGTCGTACATTAGTGCACAGCATAAACAAATAGTTAGTTTATCAGATGCCCTTAATGCGATGGAAGCAATAAGAACTGGATGCGAATATAGCCTCGTTAGAAAATCGTATAAAAAATTGGAACAACTTCGAAAACCTGATTCAGCTAATGAATTACCTTCAACTCCAACGTGAAGAAACCAACGTAAAAATAAAATAATAGTATTAATAAAATAATAAATGAACGAATCTATTAACAAATATTTGTATTATTTTTATTACTTCGATTATACATAGTATTATATTTCTTAATAGATAAAAATGTACGCGTATTTAATTACAAGGAAGTACTTATTTCGCGAAATATAATTACAGAGACTAATCTTCATCTCCAATACTCCATTAAAATACATCGTTACGTCTGCTATTCCTTCACCTTCGCTAACATTATCTTCATCATTACTAAACACGATTTCATTATCAACATTACTAACGAGTGCACAACACTTATAATCGTGGGCTATATGCATATTTTTCAAACCTTGTTGAATTATTTCTAAATGTGCATCGCGTATGCATTGTTTAATTACATCTTCGCACTTGATATATGTAGGAATAGTATGATATAGCAAGTAATGAACTAATAGTTCGCGACAAAAATAGTTGCATACGATTTTGAGCTGGGTATATTTTTCAATATAGGTGAAATTGTCTGTTCCAGTACATGACCGATCCAGTACTGTGGACGTTTCCGTAATAATTTTAATTGTTGCGGAAACGCGCGAAGTTGTTTTTGACGGACGCGATACAATTTTCACTGTGCGCTTATAATGATGTTGTAATTGATTTAAATATTTATCAATTTTATCGCATTTACACACGAATAATCTACCGCTGTCCAATTGCGGTAAGAAATCTACTGCATGATTCGTTTCTTCCATAGTGACATATATGCCAAATAAACCGGGTTTACTCATCGCCGGATACCGACTCACCATGACTTAACCTTGTTCTTCTCTTCGTTCTGGATAAACGAATACGGTTAAGTTATCGAAGCGACACAATTCATCCATCATGGTGTCACAAACTTCGAACATGTTGACTGAAAACTTTATCGTACATAAATTTAAATTGTCCTACAAATAGATGAACAATTGAGCAATACTCAATTCAGATTTAGAAAAACCTGGGTACTAGAGATGCATTATTTAGTATCAACATGCTAATTCAACGGCATAAGGCTGCTGTACGTCCAATATTTATATGTCTAGTGGACTTCCAAAAGACATTTGATCGGGTGAAACATAACAAGATGATGGATATATTAGAAGGTATAGGAACTGATGGTAAAGATAGGCGTAATATAAAAAATTTTTACTGGCAACAGTCAGCGAGCATCAGAATTGGCCATTGTAACTCAGAAAAGATAGCGATATGTAAAGAGGTCAAACAAGGTTGTATCTTGTCCACAATCCTGTTTAATATATACTTTGGAAAAATTTAAAGTAGGTGTTAAGGTAAATGGACATAAGATAAATAATATTAGATAGTGGATGATACGATCCTAATAGCGAACGGTTTAAAAGAATTACAACGATTCCTAGATTATAGTTACTACCATGTGCAATGATTACAGATTGCAGTTAAATATTTCAAAAACAAAATACATGGTAATTGGTAAGACAGACACGAAATCACCTTCAGAACCACTCATGGCTTATGATAAAGAAGTGGAGAAAATTAAAAATATTACCTCGCATGTAACATAAATGATTAATGGGACATGCATGGAGATAAAAATTCGAATTGGAAAAGCTGGAGGCGTATTTTTAAAACTAAAACAAATATTAAGTAGCAGAAATATAAAATTAGATCTGAAAATGAGATTAATAAAATGCTAAGTATTCACGTTACTATTATACGGGTGTGAAAGCTGAGTAATTACAAAAGTAATGGAGCGAAAACTAGATGCCTTTGAAATGTGGTTGTACTGTAGAATTCTCATAAAGTGGACAGATAAAGTATGTAACTTGGAAGTATTACAACGTATAAATAAATGCAAGGAAGTAGTAAAAGAAGTTAAGCATCATAAATTAATATACTTCAGTCATGTAATATGACATCCAGAACGGTACAGCCTGCTCCACGTGTTAATGCAGGGAAATATTACGGGAAAAAGACCACAGGGAAGAAAAAAGATAACCTGGTTACAGAATCTATCGGATTGGTACAATTTACCAGTAATAAGTTTTTGTTCCGAGCAGTTTTAGACAGATATAGAACTGCCAGCATGTTAGCCAACGTTACAGCACCCTGATGATGATAATTCTTTTCAATACATATATATACAAATGATCAATCAGTTTTTGAAAACACGTGCCATTTGCTATATGTGGATGACTTTGCCATTTCATATCAAAACAAATTTGAAGAGATAGAAAAACAACTTACTACAGCACTGGAGAAGATTGGAGAATACTATGTGCAGAACCAACTGAGACCAAACCCAAATAAGACACAGACAGCCGCTTTCCACCTTAGAAACAAAGACGCGAAAAGAACCTTAAACATACAGTGGCAGAGAATAAAGTTAGAGTTTACCGATTATCTAAAATATCTAGGTGTCACACTTAATAGAACTCGTTCTTTCAAAAAACACTGTATAAATACTAAAATGAAGATTGCAGCCAGGAATAATATCATATGAAAATTAACAAATAGTTCATTGGGAGCTACACCACATACTCTCCGGGTATCTACTCTGGCACTGTGCAATTCAGTCATAGAATATTGCCTGTCCAGTGTGGTATAACTCAGCACATATAAAGCATGTCGATGTCGATAAAGTCAGAGTTCTCTCAGGCATTGCCCCACCCGCAATTAGACACCAAATAGCAGCAAGTGCAGAGAAAAGTGCACCAGAAGCAGATAGGCGTCACTTGTTATTTGGATACATCCAGCAGCAGCGGAGATTGAAATCACGGAGAAGTTTCATGGCTACAACGAATCTACTTGGCGCCAAGTCTGAGGATTTACGCTTAATGGCTTGGGAAGAGGAACACAATAAAATTATACAAAGCCGCTGGATTGAGCCAGCAGAAAACCTTCCAATAGGTGCAGATCTTGATTACCAAAAGTAGAAATATGAAGAAATGGAACATTAGTAAAAGCTCCATATGTGACTGCAGTGAATTACATTGGAACACCTCTTCGAATGTAAAGCTTGTACGCACAACTTGTACCTTTAACGACGTCCTCAAATTGGATGGAAAAATAATGAACTTTTTGGACTTCTGGTATGATGTACTGAAGATTGTGTATATGAAAAATATACAAAATCCTGAGTATTTGATGTGTCCTTAATATTCTTCATAGAGGCGAATACTTTTATCCAGACCTTTATATACTAATACAAACGGTTCCGCGCATCTGTTCATATATAAACCGATGAGTATATAAAAATCTGAATTTAGTGAAATAAATTTTTTCACGATCGGTTGAATGTTACACATTGCAAGTGTTCCATCTTGTCCAGTTGGAAACGAACATATTTTATATTCAATGATGAGTTTAGAAAAAACAGCGATATTAATATCGATCGAAACACAAAAACACTCTAGATGCAATTTAACTAGCGAGTGTCTTTTCGTTTGCACATTTCATCTATCACTGTTAAAATCCCATCATTGAAATGATACTTTATGTCATGAGAACCCATGTCAAGATCGCATCATGAAAACATCATACGATGCCATAAAAACACTACTTTTATGCCATGAAAACGTCATGAGAAAGTCATACGGTATCATAAGAATGCTGCAGACAAGTACACCGTTGTTATAGTGACAAAAGTAGTTAATGACAAACTTAAATTTATGCATTAAATAGTTATGTCTACTATTGCTTACACTAGTGTCTCTTTTGACGAAAAATGTGTTTTTTTTTGTTTTTTTTTTATTTGCAAGGACTCAAAAGGGCGACGAATACGTTTATTATTAAAGATTTGGCTATTCTTAGTATTAAAGGTGATTACATATTACATAAACTCTATCAAACACTGTTTGATATTTCGCTAATTGCAACGTTTTCCCACGATGAGGCCCAGCTATGATCTCGCATTTGATGTGAAGTATTGACACATGTTTACCACAATCAACCGTGTACCGTTACTTAAACCTGAATAGATGTCGATGTTTCTCAGCAAAACAACGATACATCCAATTTTCAGTTTAAGCTCGTGTACAGGTAATCCAGATGGTGTTACCTGATTAAGTGCCTGTATTTCGTGTACCGCCGCATATGTATCCAAAGGTGAATCGACAACTGATTTATCCGCCGATAAATACGTCTTGGCTTCACCCGCAATCATATCCAATATCTTCCGATTCAGTTCCTTGACATCGAAACGTTTCGCAGCCAGCAACAGACACTCTTGCAGGAGTGTGGTTTCTTCAGCATGGCCCCATCATCGTATACGAAAGATATCAGCCCGTCTAGGTTCTGAACCATCATGGATTGTAAGACAGGCCAAATTGATACGCCTATTGAAACGCACACATCCGATGTGTAAAATGTATTCTCATTTGATTGCCGAGTATCGAAAGTCGATCGAAAACGCAAAAAAAAAAAAAAAAAAGGTATAGAAGGTGTCCCGGAATTAACGTTAGCATTAATGGATGAAAGAAATATACCAGTGGCATTACGCGACAAAAATTTACATACTAGACAGGTGGATTTGCCACACTGCAATGAACTATGTGCAGTTTATGCGATGGAGGATGTTGAGATACCTCCGATGAGGTATTCGTTTATATTGAAAACGAGAGGGTTTAAAGACGTAACCTTAGGTACTTACGATAGACTCACCGATCCTGCGTATTATCCGTTGCTTTTGCCATATGGAGATGCAGGATTTTGTTTTGGAATCCAGAGTTTCCCAATTAAAGATAAACGAAAATGTCGATGATGAGTCTATCCTTGAAATTGACGATCCAGAGGAAAATATAGAGTTAGCAATCGATGAAGGAAATAGAGAAACGGTATATATATAAGGGAATTTTATAGATACCATTTAGCTTTACGAGACGACAAACGCGGTAAGGATCATTATTTGTGGCCGCGTGGGCAAATAGTGCAAGAGTACTTGATCGACCAAAATTTCAAAGTCGATCAACAGGTGTACAACTTTTTACGCAGCAAATGTAAAGAAGGATTACTATGCCTGACGACGGAAGAGTGAAGAAGGCAATTGCAGCGAAATTGAAAGACGAACAGAAGTTAGGATATATATTTCGGTTGCCTGTATCGTTAGTCGGTTCACCAGCATATTACCAGAAGAAGTTCCAGGATTCGATGGCACTGTTCTACCAATTAGGAAGGCCAACGTTTATGGTTACCTCTACCGCTAATCCTAATTGGCCGGAACTGAAAAGGATTCGGTTGCCTGGGCAATTGGTAGTCGACAGGCCTGATGTGACGAATAGGATATTTTTCGATAAGATACGTTATATGAGGAAGTTAATCGAGAAGAAAAATTACTTCGGAGTTGTTGTGGCGATGGTAGAGTCATCGGAGTATCAGAAACACGGTCCACCTCACACTCATAAACTGATAACTGTGCGTGGAGCTGAAGGTACGTCAGCGTACGTGGACAATATTATAAGCGCGCAAATTCCGAAGTTTCCCGAAAAAGACGATATGTCTAAGTGGGCGAAGATGCAACGAGAATTGAGAAAATCTGTGCTCAAATATCAGGTACATTTTTGTAACGAGCACTGTATAAACAAGAGCAAATGTAAACGAGGATTTCCGAAGCCATTTTCGAAAAGCACGATTATATACGATGATAAGGCCACCGTATATAAACGTTTATCACCGGATGAAGGCCGCGAACGAGTTGTTATACAAGGAAAAGAAGTTACCAATGCCAATATCATTCCATATAATCCGGGATATTTATTGATGTGGGGCGCTCATCATAATGTCGAATTTTGTTACGGTACATTAGCCTGTAAATACGCGATAAAGTACCATTTCAAGGTGCTTACGCGTATGTGCAAGAGGTACAGACAAATACAAATGTGGTGGATTACGATGAGGCGAAAGCAATTATGAAGGTTTAATACCGTTCTCCGCATGAAGCGCACGCTAGATTGTACGATCAGAAAATTGTACGGATGTCGCATCATGTGCATGCGTTAACCGTTCATCTTCCTGGACAAGAATTTGTGGGATACAGTGTATCCCATCTGTCACTGACAGATACAAATTTATTTAAAAAAAAAAAAAAGATTAAGGACTATCGACTCGACCTTTGATCGGATGTATATATAAATACCTTCCGATAACATAAATAAATTCATCATCCTCATCCAAATAATAAAAACTACGTATTTTTTTTTATCTTCCATCCAGTCCGCTTATATAATATAATCATTATCACGTATAAACATTATCACTAATTAACCTAATTAACATTAATTCTTATCACGTATAGATCACGCCATAATAATCTTATCGTTATTACGTATATAGGATGGAAGGAAGAATATAAAAACGGCAACTTTTTATTAAACGGATCACATTATGTACGAACGCAACAGGGATATATACTGCGGATATCATTCTTTATGCGTACATAAAAATTACGGTTGTAACTGTTTGTTGCGTGTAATTATACTTGCGTTTTTTCGTTTAATTTCAACACGGACGATTTATCATTAATCACTCATCCACCTACAACACCTGGTAAGTACAACGTCCGAATAAAATATTTTAGCCAGTTTTTAAATATTCCTTCCCTTCGATAATTCATATTTTTAAAATTTAGATTATGGCGACATGGAAGCATACGAACAACGAAGACTTTCCATCCTTTGTCAACCAGTCGGGGAAACGAATAACAGTAACTCCGAGACGTTACATCGTAATACTTCAAAGTATAATGAACAAAACGCTACCGACTCAAACGTTGAAAAATATAACATCGTACCTTCACCAACATCACGACTTACAGAAATACCAAGAACCACTACATCCGCTGATGTCAGTATTCAGTCTACTACGGAATCCATCCAACAACATATTAATCCAACTAACGAACGTATCATCACAAGCAATGCGGACGAACATATTTTTCTTCGTCCTAAACCAGTTACAGAAATATTACCAACCAACACACACGTTCACTCAATTCAAAAACGAAAACGCTCAATTTCAGATGTATCAGACAATGACAATCGACGACGTGATCACAGTCATCACAACGAGGGCCGAAGATCTACACCAGTACAAAGTAGACTCAGTTCCGATACATCCAGTAGAGCAGTTGAATTGGAAATTAATAGTATATCATCCGATTCGGAATTACAAAGACCTGAAATTGCCGGACCCTCAAGAATTTTTCACTCCGAAACGGAAAATGGAAGCTCCTCCGCATATATTCATGTCGAAGAAGAAGAAACTCAACTTCAAAGTCAGCGCGAGTTGTGGTTCACATTCGTCCTCCATAAAAAACACATCCCCGACGACTGGAGACGACGATGTACCGGACGGAAACAACAACCCACTTTCGGAATATTCGACTATGGAGACCACTACCACTTCATCTACAGTGGACTCACCTCTACCGCCAATGTCTCCCGAACCAGAACAAGAATCGTCGAATTTATCAGTCGAAACCCTATTGCAAAAACAGAATCTATTGTTACAGGCCAGAAAATTAGTTCGGCGATTCTTATTATATTGCCTCCGCTACGGTCCATCCGTTTACATCCAGTTTCCGATATATTACAAACGTGTCAAGCATACGCGGAGGATAAAAAAGATATAAAACGGTCATACGCGGAAGAAACAAAATTAAAACGTCGAAATATAAGTCATATAAAAGAAATAATAAAAAAGTACGAAATAACATCGTTAACCAAATGGAATACGGAAGTACCAGACGAAGTACATCCATATTATATTAGATACGTTCGATCAACTATACTACTCGGATGAAGACATCGACTGTATTATATGGTTACATAATTTACTAATACAAAACGGTATTCATCCACCACACTTTCTCGCGTGGTTTGAAATTATTAAATCGTACAGATACACCAAAATAAACGGATTAATACTTCTAGGATATACCAACGCGGGTAAATCGATGCTTGTAAATTTACTAACATCATCATTTCATCCAGAAAGAATCCCACGTGAAAAGGATAATAGTTAGTTTCCAGTTCGATCAGCTTCCGATCGCGAATTGCGTATTATTTGAAGAACCGCTAATCACACCTATTACAGTAGGAACATGGAAGCTGCTTGGAAGGAGCAACGATTAAAACCGATAAAAAGCACGCGGATAAGCAGGAAATAAAACGTCTACCTATATTTATTACAACCGCAATTCCAATTACTAATCAAATGGATAGTTGGGAGAGTACACAAATTAACCAACGAATTAAGACATTTATTTTTAATAAAACGATCCAACATACGATAGACAATTCTATTATTCAAGAACGTTTATCGAATGAAATAACGGCAAGTCCAGCGACAGTCGAAAAAAAGCATCTATTCGCGCTATACATATTACACGTGATAAAAATCAAGGAAATAATCGAAACGGAAGACGGATCACATAAAATTAATCCTAAAAAAATTACAATCAGTAACGAAGAATGGCTACGCCTGCTAAGCGTCAAAGAACAGTTATTGAGCAAGCATCCCCGGATACATCAATTAATACTTCCAACTCAGATACCAAGCTATTCGGAGGAAAAGACGACGACGAACGAGCAAAGGATGGATACGGATACGATATTTACCCTATGACCGTCAGTGTTAAATTTTATATTATACATATACATTTACATATACAATTAACGTAAATAAACTATTCATACATACATATTTTTTTCAGACACTGAACATTTGGAACAAAGGAAATAAAACGTGTTCATTCATACGATCAAAACATCTAAATATTTAGACTTCAATTTCGCCGATTCTCAAAGTCCATTCGTTATTCCGTATACAGCAATCGGATTTTGGACGTCGATGTACGACCAAAAAAATATAAAATTAAATAATATGTTAAATTTTTTACCTTATTTAGAAAAAATATCTTTCGGTGTGTTTAATTCAATCCAGATCTACATCAGTATTAACATACGATTTCGAAACATCACAAAATTTAATTATAGCAATTTATTCTCGTCTATTCGAAGGTATAAATTTTACATCTAAAGATGATACATCCCCATTAAAACATCATGATGTAGAAAATATTTTCGATCCATCGAACGATCATACAACTAAAAAAGAAGTACCGTTAAAACATAAATACATATTTAACGTAAATTTTCCACAATTAACGCATAATTATTATTGGCAACCAAAAAATTTCGCTAATGTAGACTATTGGAGAACGTTAATACCCGGAGCACAAGGAATGCTTGTCTTTAATAAAAGTACTAATATAACTAATCAAGCGGAATTATTAACAAAAACATTAAAACCGGAAAACTATACAATTTTACAATCTACTATTCAAAATCGACAATCTTATCCACTTTTAACTTTAGCACAACCTAAAGTACCGGATGAAACCGGATTTATGAAATTTTGATTTCAGTTAAGAATAAATACTAAATTACATCTTAAATATCATTTATAACCAGACTTCACCGACAATGTACAATGTTAACTCGACAAATAATTCCATTACCAGAATTATCAACACCATCCGGATTACCAGCATCCGATTCATATCAATTACCACTTTCTTTTTCTCCAACGAGATCGCCTATATTCGGCCTACGTACGAGGTCCCGATGCGAGTCCAATAGTCGCCCGGTATTAGCGAGGAAATTTCCGCCCGCGCGCCCGGCCCTAAGACCTATCCGAAACTTATAAGGAGCTTGTGTAGGGAGGCGTTTTCCGCCCAAAGTGTTATGACCACCGTCGGAGATTCGCGCGTTTGACTAATTCGGGCACGCTCTTTCGCATGGTCGAGTCCGTTTTGGGCTATCTCGTAAAATGGGTTCGAAGTTCGGGTCGAAAATCGACTTTTTCACCTATAAACCGCCCTATAAAATCGGCTATTCCATTTATCGACGTAGGACGAGTTTGGCTACCAATCTCAAATTCGAGTAAAACAAAAAAAGTTTCGTCCAAATCCGACTAAAATTTGCTGAATTATCCACAAATATCCATCCGTATGTACTTGATCTGTTAAAAAGCGCGCCAAACGTGTTTCATTCCATACCTAAAACATTGCAGGCGCCGCAGGATACGCAACAACTTGCGCTCATTAGTTAGGAAAGATTTCCGAGGGAGAAAGTATAACTTAAACTTTGCCAACGTGCGGAAGTTGGAATGTAAACCCGCCCTTTGAGTAGACTCCGCAAGTGGGAAGTCTACATAAAACAAAAAGATCGTTAATTTATATATATATTAAAGAAAGATCGTTTATATATATATATATAAACCTACCCGCGATATATATATATAATCGCAATGAATCCCTATTGCAAACCATCTGGACGCATTCTGAAAAAACTTCCTCCTACTACCGTCCATACCATGTCTCACCTTCTTGCAGGAACGCGACCACATTATTTTTTCTTCTAATTACTACTGAGCACAAACTGCTACTCAACATGATAATCGCGATGAATCCCTATTCCAACCCATCCGGACCATGTCTGACTGTCTTCTATGAACGCGATCATGTACATATAATATCGAGTAATTCGTTTTGTCTAGGGGATTCTTAACAACCATAAAAAATATATTTATGATTTCCATGGAAATAGACATTTATTTAAAATTTATTCACTTTTTGTATATCGATGACTACGAACAAAACAAAAAAAGGTTTGCCAAAATTCCTCCATTATTGACGAAGTTATCCACAAAACATTTATATATATATATATATATATATATATATATATATATATTTATAATGAAAAAGATCGATCAAATTTTTTTGGCTACCACAAGATTATCGCGAAAGCGTCGATGTATATATATATAATATATATATATATATATATATATATATTATATATATATATATATATATATATATATATATATATATATATATATATATATTGATGACTACAAACAAAACAAAAAAAGGTTTGCCAAAATCCCTCCATTATTGACGAAGTTATCCACAAAACATTTATATATTTATATATATATATATATATTTATAATGAAAAAGATCGATCAAATTTTTTTGGCTACCACACGATAATCGCGTAAGCGTCGATATATTTATATATATATATATATTAAATATATATGTTGATGATTACGAACAAAACAAAAAAGGGTTTGCCAAAATAGGTCTATATTTGATGAAGTTATCCCTGCAGTGAGATATATACATAACGACTAATGCATTGTGCTTATTGTATATATATATATACACACACACATATATATAACGATATATGGATATATAATTGACATTGCCCATGCTAAGTAGATTGTAGTATTTGCCGACCAAAAATCGGTCGAAAAATTTTTGAAAATCAAAAATGAAATTTTCAACTCGCGTTTTCTCATTACCGGTAAATTTTTAAAACATTTACAATATGACACAAATTATATATCTCCACGGCTACTTTCTATTAAGCCAAACCCGAACCCCCATCTATCATAGGGGCCGCAAAAAGGCCCAAAACCCTTTAATCCCAATTTTCTCCGCGAGTATTCAATATAAAAATACCGTAATACCATCGTTAGATGCGCATTTTAATGACAAATAATTTTCGTTTGAATAATTTTTTCAAATCTCGAATCGTTCGCGAATTATTGCGAAAAAAATGGTTTTTGAAAAAATCGAGAGGCGTGTGTATCCCTGTTGAAAATTTGGGTTCGGTTTGAAATTTGTTTACACGGTTTTTTCGCTTTATCCGATAGATCTTATATATAAATGAATATGTGTGAAGTTAGAATCGTTTAAAAATGTTTACGTCGCTCGATCTGCCTCGCCATAGGTGGCAAGTCATCGATTTTCGAAAATTCGTAGCTCGAGACCTATCAATCGTAACGAAAAACGATTTTCTTTTTCGAATTCGTCATTTTAATATTTATCATATCCGTATCGATTCTAACGAAATTTTTCCAAAATCGAAATTTTAATTAGTCACCCCCATACACCATCAGATTTTTTTTTTTAATTTCGACGATGTCTCGGTTTAAAAGGTTTTTTACGACGATCGAATTATTTTTTAAGGCTACCTACTAAACGGAAATATATGTATGAACATAATATATATCACAACAAATATAAAAAGTGAATTTTAAATAAGTACCCGCGGCTGCATATTATATATATATATATATATATATTTAAGGCTATCTACTAAACGGAAATATGCGTACGTACATAATATATTATACCATTACGCGTACGTAAATAATATATCATAGCGAATTAAAAAAAGTAATTTTAAATAAGTACTCCCGACTGCATATTATATATTATATATATATATATATATATATATATATATATGTGTGTGTGTGTGTGAAAAATAAGGCTACCTACCTTATAACGCCACCCACTAAACGGAAATATGCGTACGTACATAATATATATCAGAACAAATATAAATAGGGAATATTAAATAAGTACCTGCGACTGCAAAGTACATATATATATATATATATATATTATTTTTTAAGGCTACCTACTAAACGAAAATATATGTACGTACGTAATATATATATCACAACAAATATAAAAATTAAATTTTAAATAAGTACTCGTACATCGTTGTAAAGCTTAGGTAATGGTTTACAATATTAGCTAATACGAATATATAAAACGTTTATATAGGCCGTGTTAATAGCGTACATTAGGAAAGCAACCCACTTCCGGTTCTATATAACCCTGTAAAACTCGCGATATTTAAAATTTTTTCAATTTTTTTTTCATACTCGCGAATGTCTATTAATAAGCAGTCTATGTATAAATTTTCTCGAATTTCTAAGTATTACAACGTCGAGAATTAAACTTTTTCGAATTTCAAGTTCATTGACCTCGTACGGCCGAAATATCGATCGGAATCGTACCGGGATCATTGCGTCGTAAAGTACATATTAATAGACGTATTTAAGGTAATAACAATTTTTTCCGTAAATTTACACGAACTCGACAAATGGAGACGAAAGATTCGGAAAAAAAATTCGATACTTAAAAAAACGTCATTATGCCCTTTTTCGCTTATATTTCGAAAACGGCTATTAATTAAACGGAAAAAATTATATATTCGTAAACGGTAGAATATGTAGATGGTAACGGGAAAAAAAATTTTATTCGTAGGACAATTTTAAATTTTTTTATAACGTATCGAAAATCGGGGTAGCGATTTGAAAAACGCGCTAAATTTCGAACGGCAATTTTCAATCGCGCGTAACTCGGCAAATTTTTGACGTTTTTCTCGCATTACCTTTCGAAAAGTATCCTCTTTTCGGAGAAATTAAAAGTAAAATTTTCGCAATAATCGTTTGGGCGCTTTAAGCGAAACGCCTAATTTTCCATTATTTCCGACGCCCGTCCGCGCGTACGTAATCCGACATCATCGAACGAAATCGTCCGATCGCGGCAAGCTGTACATTTTTGAAAAGCTCTTTAATAAGGCTAGCAAAAAGTCCGCGACAACCTATGTCTAACTATAAAGTGACCGGCAGAAATTGAGCATTTTTCGCAATTTTTCGACTATTCGCGAAAAAAGGGAATTTCGAGTGTTTTTTTCGAAAAAAATTTTGACCGGTTAAATTTCGCGATTAAACGAAAAAAAGTTGACAGTTACCGAGTAAAAAGAGCGATCATTCGAACGGTGCAACTTTCATTCGGATCCGATTTAATTTTGTAGTCGCAATTAACGAAAACTTTTTTTTTCCTTTACCGCCGATGGCCGTTTTTCCCCGTGGGGGGCACAATTTTGGAAATTTCGAAGCGGGGCTAACGGCATCGCATTCGGCGTGGTCGAATATATGGGATCGATACTAAACTCGAAAAATCGGACCCGCCCCTCGGAGGGTGGGGCCCGAGGTAACTCGATTTTCGTTTTTCGACATTTTATATATATGTATAGAATTTGGTGATTTTTTAAAAATAGATTTCGAAAATTTCGACGAAATATCTCTAATAGGTGAGTTTTTACGATTTTTTAAAAATTTAATCGACATTTTGTCATTTTTCGACCTTTCAAATTCGGTAGCTTAACGAAAATCGGTCGGATTTCGAAAAACTCGATGTCGTTCGAAAGCTCTTTAGTTTCTGTAGGAAAAAGCTTAAATCGCCAACAGCGAAATATTTATTATTTCGCGAGTTATTAAGCTTCGAAGTCGACTTTTATCGGAAACGAACTTTAAATTTCCAAAGTATGTCGAACTTTCGGGAGGAATAAGCGGGGAACGGTTAAAGTTTTCAATTTAATTTTTACATCGCGTGAAAGCCCTAAGTACGTAGATCGGAAAGTATGATAACTATACTGGGCGTAAAATCGTTCTAAAGTAGGCAAAAAGCCATCCGAACGCGAAGGTACGCCATTTTCCATAATTAAAAAAGAAAGAGAAAATTTGATAGAACTTTTCAACTTTGGATTTCGGATTAAAAATCGAATTTTCGACCGATTTGAAAACTTTCGGTATCGTTTTATAGCTAATACGTAGACGCTTAAATTACGTAATAACTACTTTAGCGATATTTCTACTTTTCGATATCATAATAAACGCTTAAACTCGCAACTCGCGTCTGTTAATTTTTACACGTTCGAGCTTTCGCGAGCTTATAAAAGTTGGAATTTCGATTTTACGATTTTCTTCGACATAACTCGAAAAGTAGAGAAATATGTTTCGAAAAAAAGGAGGTAAATTTAATTCGGATCGGACGAACCGTTCTTTAGTTATAAATTCAAATAGCTACCTACTAATAAGTACTGGACGACTTCACAAATCCAGAGGGTAATTTCTAGACGAGGTTGTTTGGAAAGTTGGGGGCATCGTACGACTATCGACTAAAAGTTAGGTTATATGATCTAGTAAAAAATGATGGAGGCGATTTTCGAGTTAGGGCTCTTTTTTTTTTTTAACGTCGATTTTTGTAAAAATGAGCTATTTTACATAGTCGAAAGTGCGCAACTTTAAGCTCGCGTAAAAGCTCGAATTTGCACTTTGGCGTACTTGCCGTAAGAATAAGTCTTATAGGGAATTTATTATGCTTTCGATCGATACCAAATTCGACCGGTTTTACTCGAAATTAATATACGAAAAACCCGATTTTCGAAAAAATGACGAAATTTTCGAAAATCAAATTTCGACTTTGAATTTTTGTTACGGGTATAAGGGTCGGTCGTATCGAAAAACAGCCTTCTACAAAGTCGATAGATATTTTATCCTAGTTTCGAAAGCCGCCGGCCGGAATTCGATAAATGGAATAGCCGATTTTATAGGGCGGTTTATAGGTGAAAAAGTCGATTTTCGATCCGAACTTCGAACCCATTTTACGAGATAGCTCAAAACGGACTGGACCATGTGAAAGAGCGTGCCCGAATTAGTCAAACGCGCGAATCTCCGACGGTGGTCATAACACTTTGGGCGGAAAACGCCTCCCTACATAAGCTTCTTATAAGCTTCGGATAGGTCTTAGGGCCGGGCGCGCGGGCGGAAATTTCCTCGTTTCCTCGCTAATACTGGGCGACTATTAGACTCGCGTCGGGACCTCATACATAGGCCGGATATAGGCGATCTCGTCGGAGAAAAAGAAAGTGTCAAATTTCCTTAATGCTTAATGCTTAACTTAATTAAACTTAACAAAATTTATGCTTAACTTAATTAATAATTAAACTTAATGCTTAATTAACTTAACTTAATAATTAATTAACTTAACTTAACAAATATTTTTCTTAAAATGAGATATAGTTTATTTTTATTTATTTCATTTTGTGGAGCGCTAGTTTTTAGCTAGATATAAGAATAGAATGATTCTTATATACATTGCCCAAACAACACTTTGTGGAAGTAAACTCAACTAGCATAGTGTAATATAGATTCCCTTTGTCAAATCGCTTATGTACACAGTCACACACGCTCACACACACACCATCCGTATGTAGTAATTATAATGTTAATCGAAATATTTTTATTAAAACGATGATTGCACTATAGGATAAAAAATCGATAAAATTGCACTTTTTATGATTTGTTATATTTTAAATTATATTTGAAACGATCGTAAACTGGCATATCTTTAATTTACGCAATGGTTGCACTGATTTCATTCATTATAGTATCATAACGAGAAGTTTATGTTACCCATCAACAGTGTACAGACAAACGAACGATAACTGCAGGTGCGATTCTGGCTATACTATTATTATTGCGTAATCGATTAAAATTAATTAATAATATTATTGTTATCATTATTTCTCTGTCTATTTTTCAGGAGAAATTATCATCCCTATTAATTCACTTTCGTGAATTTTATAATTTTCATAAAATTTTTTTGCAAGTTTGTTGATATAGAAAAATACCAGCTCAAGGTTTAATAGAGAATGCATATCTTGAATCCATGGTGGCATTAAGCAAAATTCTGTGTTTATATATATACGTATATATATATATATATATTATGACGATCTAAGACGATGGGGGTACTGATGGAAAAAATAAAAATAAAAATAAAATTTCGATAATAGTTAATGTAATATAATATATCGGTCAATAACCGAGGTATTTCCATCGTAAGAGTTTTAGATTGTCAAAACTGATAAGTTACATCATAGAGCCATAATGAATAGGATGATGATAGTAATAACCTTGGAAATAATAAGAACTATTTAATTAAATACGAATTGCCCGGTTATGAAGGAAAAACCGGGGAATAACAGCGGGTAGAGCCAGCAATCGGTAATCACGTGTTGGTATATGTGTGTATAGAGATATCGATATATATATATTTTGATATAACCGTTAAGCCTCGTGTCGAGTTTGTCGCATATTATTTTTTGGTCCGAAAAGATCGTACTTGCTAGTCAATCCGTACCAACGAAATAGGTTCGTACAATTTTTATCGCGTGTTTTGCCTTTTGGAGAAGACGTCACGTAGACGTTAATTTGTATCTGTCAGTGACAGATGGGATACACTGTATCCCACAAATTTATTTTTTAAAAAAAGATTAGGACTATCGACTCGACCTTTGACTGGATGTATATACAACTCTTCCGTTAATAATCATATCGTATCATCATCATCCAATTAATAAATTCTACGTATTTTTTTAAACCTCCATCCGATCCGATTACATAATATATTTTGTTATCACTAATTAGCTAATTAATATCACGCGACTAACACGTTATCAAAATCACGCCATATATTCTTATCACAAGGAAGGAATATTATAAAAACGGCAACTTTTTTTTTAATCGGATCACATTATGTACGAACGCGATAGGAATATATACTGCGGTTATCATTCTCTATGCGTACATAAAAATTACGGTTGTAATTGCTTGTTGTGCACTCCGCGTAACTATACTTGTATTTTTTCATTCAATTTCAATACGGACGACTTATCATTAATAACTCATCCGCATACACCTGGTACGTATACAATCCGTATAAATTATTCTCGTTATTTTTTAAAACTTCCTTCCCTCCGATAATCGATATATTTTATTTCAGACTATGGTGACATGGAAGCATGGAGTCAAGAACAACGAAGACTTTCCGTTCTTGTCAACCAGTCAGGCAAGAAAATAACAGTAACACCGAGACGATACATCGTAATATTACAAGCAATATCGGACCGGACATTACCAACACAGTCGTTAAAAAATGTAACGGCGTACTTACACCAACATCACGATCTTCAGAAGTACCAAGAACCTCTACATTCGTTAATGTCGATATTCACACTACTCCGGAACACATCGAACAACATATTAATACAACTAACAAACGTGTCCTCCAAATCGATGCGGACGAACATATTTTTCTTCGTCCTCAATCAACTACAAAAATATTATCAACCGACTCATACATTCATCCAGTACAAAAACGAAAACGCACCGTTCCAGATGTACCAAACGATGACAATAGACGATGTCATCACAGTGATCACGACACGAGCGGAAGACTTATACCAATACAAAGTGGACTCAGTTCCAATTCACCCAGTAGAACAACTAGACTGGAAGATGATAATATATCATCCAATTCGGCACTTCAAAGACCCGAAGCTGCCTCAGGAGTTCTTCACTCTGAAGAGGAAAACAGAAGCTCCCCCACACATCTTCATGTAGAAGAAAAAGAAATTAAACTTCAAAATCAGCGCGAGCTCTGGTTCACGTTCGTCCTCCACAAGAAACACATCCCCGACGATTGGAGATGACGATGTACCGGACGCAAGCAGCAGCCCACATTCGGAATATTTGACCACGGCGACCACTTCCACTTTATCTACGGCGGACTCACCTCCACCGCCAACGTCGTCAGAACCCGAACTCGAATCGTCGAGTTTATCAGTGGAACCCTTCTGCAAAAACAGAATCAATGGCTACAAGCCAGAAGATTAAATATGTTCGGAGATTCATACTATATTGCCTCCGCTACGGTCCATCCGTTTACATCCAGTTTGGAAATACGGTTAGTACTGGATGGAAACGAGTAGGAGATTTAATTAAAGAAATATAAGAATCGTTAACAGACGCGGATATTCTTCATACATGTCAACAATACGCAGAAGACAAAAAAAGATTCGAAACGTTCGTATGCAGAAGAAACTAAGTTAAAACGTAGAAACATGATCGGTAATATTAAAGATATTATAAAAACATACGAGATCACATCATTAACAAAATGGAACACCGAAGTACCGGATGAAGTAAGAGATGAAATTATACAGGAACATGGTATAAACGCAATTTCATACGTAAAAGAATACATCCAGATGCAGAAAATAGCTTTGATAAAAACATTAAGAAATAAAACCAACATCCATGTAATTCTAGATAAAATAGAAGAATTACAATATTCGGACAAAGACATCACATGTATTATATGGCTGAATAACTTATTAATCCAAAATGGAATTCATCCACCACACTTTCTCGCGTGGTTCGAGATTATTAAGTCGTGTCGTTATACTAAAATAAACGGATTGGTACTCCAAGGTTATACGAACGCCGGGAAATCTATGTTAATAAATTTATTAACCTCATCATTCCATCCGGAGCGGATACCACGCGAAAAAGACAATAGCAGCTTCCAATTGCAAACTGCGTCTTATTCGAGGAACCGTTAATCACTCCGATTACAGTCGGAACTTGGAAGTTGTTATTGGAAGGTGCCACAATTAAGACGGATAAAAAACACGCAGATAAACAAGAGATAAAAAGACTACCTATATTTATTATTACAACGGCTATTTCAATCACAAACCAAATCGACAGTTGGGAAACTACTCAAATCAACCAACGGATAAAGACGTTCATTTTTAATAAAACCATTCATCACACGATAGATAATTCCGTCGTTCAAGAAAAGTTATCTAACGAAATCGACGCTAGTCCGGCAACAATAGAAAAAAAACATCTGTTCGCGTTGTAATTACGCTTTAATTTACGGAAACCGTACCAATCATTAAAAACATACGGAATACGATCTGGAGACATCAGCCCGTCCGGAAGCAGCAGCAGCGGAGGCCACAGGTCGTACGTTTTGTTTTATTATTTGTTATTTCATGTTGTTTATTGTACTTATTATATGTCCGTGAATAATTTGTGTAGCTTAACAATTGTATAATATAAGTAATTGTTTTCTTTTATTTTAAAAATCATATTTGTCGATATTTAAAATGTGTCATAATATAAATTAAAATCATTTGTAATAAAAATTAAATTTTAATCGATGTATTAGTGTGTCACCGGCTGCGAGTTCTACAAGCAGTCCAGGTTAGGCACTGGCGACATAATTCTTTTATCAAATTACGAAATAAAGCTCTCCATTTCATAATAAATTAGCCACATCTATTTCGTAACAAAATATATCGATTACCGACGTTGGGATTAAGGGCCATTTCGTATTAAATTGGCATCCGACGTCGGAATTAAGCTCTATTTCGTAATAACTTGGCTGACCACGACTACGGGATATTTGTACCTCGCTTTCCTTAGATTTTAATAGAATAGTATACACAATCAAAATGAGTCAAAGACCGACAACTAGGAGTACATCCAAACAAACATCTGTAGACGAATTGGGCATCTTCGATGGCAACAGTACTATAAAGTCAATCGAGGAAGATACAGAGAAGGAATCCATGAAACCTGAAGGAATAAACAATGATATATTAACCATAATTATGAAACAATTTGAAAATGTTAATAAAAATTTTGAAAATATTAATAAAAATTTTGAAAATTCAAAAGCAGATTCGGATTAAAAATTTGAAAATATTGATAAAAAAAAAATGAAAATATTAATAAAAAATTTGAAAATTTAAAAATAACTTTTAAAACAGATTTTGTGAAAAATTTTGAAAATTTAAATGAAAAATTCGAAAATATACAAAGACAACTAAAAAACCAAAAAACTCGATAAAATGGAAACCAATTTTAAAAATATGGATGAAAATTTTAATAAAAAACTAAATAATATAACTACAAATATACAGGAAAAGGTTAAAGTAACAGTAGAAAATACAAAGAAAGATTTAAAAGAACAAATGGAACAAAAAAATAATATAATAAATAATAAATATGAAATCATTGAAAAGGAAATAATAGAGAAAAGTCAAGATTTAGAAATAATACGAAAAGAAATTGAAGAAGTTAAGAAAAACCCGCGAAATTTGTATGATAAAAACATACTGAGTTCTAGAATAGAGATAAAACGTTTTGTAGGAAAATTTTGTGCAGTACATGTTATGAAATTTATAAGAGAGTTAGATTTAATATTTAGAAAATATATATTTACAGAGGAAGAAAAAATTAATGTCCTAAAAAATATGGATGGTTTGGAATTCGCATGGGGAAAAGTATGATTAAATATAATAACACGTGGGAAGAAGCAAGAGAAATATTAAAAGAGCGGTACTGGAGCTCTCATATGCAGCAGAGAATTCGTTCGAAATTTTTCTCAGAAGACAATTTCTGCAAGGATGGGGCGAACTACGAGCTTTTTGTCATAGATTGGTTGAATCAATTGGAACATCTAGAAAATCCGATTGAGGAAATAGAATTTATAAATGTTATCCAGAACAAATTTCCGAGAGAGTTGAAGCTAATAATAAATTGCCAGAAGGTAACCACTAAAGACCAATTAATTAATATAGTAGGAGAATGGCATCGATCGGGAAAAACACGGAAAGTCAAGGAGAACAGTAAAATAAGTCCAAACAGAACTATCAATGTTATTAATAAATATGAGAATGGAAACATACGCGAGGATTACAAAAGTAAATTTGGAAATAACACCTTTTCTAATAAAGTCTATAATAATAATAATAACAATAATTATAGTCGTGAAATAATACCAAAATATAAAGGATACGAGTTAATTGGAGATAGTCAAGCGGTGCGATTTGTTGAGAAATTTTGCAATTTGAGAGCAAGAAAAAATAAATATAACAGACAGATAGGACTATGTATCTCTGGTGCAAGTACAAGATCAATAAATAACGTAGTAAAAACAGTAAAGAGAAAATTAACCGAGAAAGTGATATTGTTTATAGGATGTAATGACATGGATAAAACGTACGATATTGAAGAAGTAAAAAGTACTTATAACAGCTAATGAATTAAATAACTTTATACGAACGCTGGAAAGTGATAATACCAAAATAGTGGACTTACGTGAAGCCACCAGCAAGGAAAGTAATGTTTACAATGGGAAAAAGCATCACTATGGGAATAAAGAGGAACTATTTGAACAAATATATACATATAGTGGGTATCCTGATGGAATACACCTCAACTCTCATGGATTAGAACTACTTCGTGAAAAAATCGAGGAGTGTTTTTAATAGGCCGACGTGAAACAGTTGATAATGCACCACGGGAGGCGGACACCTTAAAATCAGGAAATATGAACTACAAAAACGTTTTACCTGTTGTGAGCATAATGTCAGATCTATTGAGTGAAGAAGAAGTAGAAATGGAAGATAAACCAGGAATATTATTGCCGGAAATTCTATTGGAGGTCAAAGGAAAAATCTATGTAGCACTAAAATAGATACTGGATCGCAAATAACCGAAATATCGCAGAAATTGTGGGAAGAAATAAATAAGTTAGATAAATTAAAATCGATTCCTAGACTACCAGTGACTAATTTGACCATAACAGAGCGTGTGGAAAGAAGCCGCAGTCAGTTAGATTAAGTGTTAAATTACCAGTAAAGATCAATATCATTAAAACGAATATACTATTCTATGTAGTTCCGGGACTGAATTTGGATATGGTAATTGGATGTGACTGTTTATGGAGATATTTAACGGAAATAAATTTTGAGCAACAGCTTATCAGTGGCGGCTCGTATGTGTAATCGCTGTACTCGCCGAGTACAGTAGAGAAATGGAAGAATACAGCTTATGAAATTTTATTATAGTTTTCTTTTTCTTCAAAATGAAACTAAATTACATTTGCGAATGCAAAAAGTTTACCAGTGCGGATACATAATAATCTTTAAGAGTAATGGCGCATATACAGTATACACGTTTACCTTACATTTTAAATGATGCACTGTACTCGTACTGGCTGGCGATTATAACAGAACGCAGTTCGCTAGGTTGAAACGCCTTCAATTTGTGCTGTAGATTATAGGATCGATCAAATCATATGATGTATTAACCTGTACTCGTTTTGAAACGCGAGTACCGTATAATAACGCATGACCTTGTCAATACACCAGCCAGAGGAAGCGGAATGTACATCGGCAGTAATAGTTCTCCCTCTTTCTAACTACTTGGAGCATATTTCAGTTATTTTGTAGGAGTTATAATCGCTCTCCTTTAGCGAGTATACACTATAGACGTACATTGTTTGGATTTAGAGACGCGCGCCTGTACATGGTTTGTTTGATTTTTCGTCGTCTTGTAGTGCCGTTTGTAAAAATTTCGCGGTATTCGAATACGATTGTGATTTTTTAAAATTATTAACTATATAAAAAAGACATAATTATGGAACCTTTATTTGAAAAACCATTTAGTTCTCGACCATTTCATGAGAAACTTGCAATAATAAAAACTGGTAAGCCTGAACCACATTTAAGTTTAAAAACCGAAGTAAATGATGGTAAAAAGAAATATTTTCGGAATTTTCGAGTGCAGTCGTACAAAGATTACAGTTGGTTATGCGGATGTTTAAACCCTGAGAAGTTATATTGTTGGCCTTGTTTATTATTTAATACAAAAGAAGAAGATGCATTTGGAAATCTGAATCAAGGTGTTGTCGATATGAGTAACTTTAATAATTTAAGAATCAGACATGAAAAGTTGGTTTCCCATGTTAATGCTATGATTTCTCTAGTTACGTTCGGTAAGAATACAATAGAATCTTGCTTTAATAAAACTCATCAAGAAGAAATTACTAAATTTAATGAAAAAGTTACGCAGAATCGGTATATTCTCAAGTGTTTAATAGATGTAACGTGTTATTTGGCACAACAGGAAATAGCATTTAGGGGCCACAATGAAAAAGTGGATTCGAATAATAAAGGAAATTACGTCGAATTATTGAATCTTTTAGCATTACGAGATGAAAAATTGGCGCATCATTTAAAATTCTCTACTGTTTTTAGCGGCACGTCAAAAACTATTCAAAACGAATTGATCCAGTGCATTAGTACAGTTGTTAAAAATGAAATAAAAACCGAAATTAACAAGTCTACCTTCGTATCTATTATGCTGGATGAAACTGTTGATATTTCTAAAAAATCTCAGCTATCTACAACGGTAAGGTATATTTCGGATGAACATCAAGCTGTTGAAAGATTTATAGATTTTTCAGACGTTAGCAACGCTCGTACTGCTGTTGCATTGTATAATCATATCACCAAGTTTATAAGTGAATACGAATGTGGATGGAAATTAATTGCGCAGACTTACGATGGAGCTGCTGTGATGGCTGGACAACATAATGGATTGCAGAAACTGATGACGGGTAAATATGAACAAGCTCAATTTGTACATTGCTATGCACATCAACTAAATTTGGTGTTAAAACAGAGCGTCAATTCTATTCGTGAATGTAGAGTTTTTTTTGAAACTTTAAATGGATTCTCAGCGTTTTTTTCAAATTCATCGAAACGTTGTCATTTTTTAAATGAACAAATAAAACGAAGATTACCTTCTACATCTGCTGTTAGATGGAACTCTAATAGCAAGTTGGTTTAAGTAGTTTCCGCAGTAAAACAAGACTTAGTAAAATTGTTCGAAAATATGATGGATGAGCCTGATGTGTGGGATAGCGAAACTAGAGCATGCGCTCGAGGATTTCACCATAATCTTCAAGATTTTGAATTCAATTTTGTACTAAAAATTTTTGAAAAGATATTTCCACATGCCACAAAACTTTTTGATATCCTACAGAAAAAAATATTCGATATTCAGTTAGCTTCTAAAGAAGTACAGATACTGAAAACTTTTTTGAACAAACTACGAGATGAATTTCAGATAATTTATGATCAAACTTCGAATGAATGCATCTCCACTATTGGTGTAAAAAGACGACGAACTGGAAATTTTTCAAATGACGAAGATCCGGCTGTAGGATACCGACGACTTTTTTATGAAATCATGGACAATATTACAATGCAAATTGTGGAAAGATTTTCAGAGATTAAAAAACTGGAATATTTAGCGTTATTAGATAAAGACATGTTCATTCAATATGAAAGAAAGTTTCCTGATAATTTATTCAAAGCATTAATGAGACATCCTCATGGCAAGAATTTTGACATGACCAAGTTAAAATCCGAACTGATTGTGGTATACAGCACTCCGGAGTTCCGCCATTATTCAGTTCACGAACTGTATAAACATTTAGAAATTTCTGGTCTTTCTGTTGCTTTGCCAGAAGTTAAAAGATTATGTGCTCTGATTATCACTATACCAGTTACAACTGCAACGACTGAGCGCTCTTTTTCAGCTTTAAAAAGAATAAATACGTATACACGATGCACTCAGAGAGAAGAAAGACTTTCCGAATTAACTGTCCTTTCCATTGAAAAGGATGTCCTGAGCAAGTTGCGTCGCGACGTTACATTTCACGATCGTGTTATAAACGAATTTGTTAAAAATGGTAGAAGAGTGGATTTCATTTATCGATAATTTTTTAGATTAAAACCTGCCTACTTAATTGTTAGCATACTTATTATTTTTTAAATTATTTATTTGTAATTAATTTTGTAATGTCCAAATTTATTTATGTGTAAATTTTTGTATTGAAAAAAATGTTTAGAGTAAATACTTTTATTTCTTTTATGTTCGTGAGGGGGTTGCAGAATTTAAGCGAGTACATGTGAAAAAATTCACGAGCCGCCACTGCAGCTTATCAAATGAAAACCAAAATATAAAGGAAATAGTAGTCGACTTTAAACAGCAACATAAGAGTTTACAGCTAAATGTGATCAAAAATTTGTCGGAAGATAAGGAAGAGGGCATAGAAACTAGAACATTGAAAGAATTGACAAAAGATGTAGAGGAAGAATCAGGAAGTGTACGAAAAATATTAAAAAATTGTAATCTAAGCGAGGAGGGAAAAACAGTTGGAATCTATCCTTGCGAAGCATAACACTATATTAAGTAATAGACCAGGACGTTGTAAAATTTTTGAATATAAAATAAACGCTATACCTCATAAAGTTTATAAAAGTAATAACACCTATCCTATTCCAATGAGCAAACGAGGAGCGGTGAGGGAGGAAATTAGGAGAATGTTAAATGAAGGAATAATTGCATCTTCGAATTCTCCATACAAAAGTCCTCTCGTAGCTGTCATAAAAAAATCAGGTGAGGTAAGAGTATGTTTGGATGCACGACAAATAAACAAAATAATCGAAATGGACAATGAGAAACCTCGACCAATTGAAGAGTTGCTATATAAGCATCATAATATTAAATACATCAGTTCTATAGATTTAGTTGCGAGTTTTTTGCAAGTTCCGTTAGAAGTGAATTCACGGAAATATACAGCTTTTACGTTTGAGGGAACAAATTACGAGTTTACCGTAGTACCATTTGGATTATCCATAAGTACAGCCTCATTTGTAAAAGCATTAACTATTGTACTGGGTGAAGAGTGTAAATCTTTCATAATAAACTACGTGGATGATGTGTGTATCATATCGAAAACTGAGGAACAACATCTAAGTCACATAAATTTAGTGTTAGAGAAATTAAAACTTGCTGGTATGACCATAAATATTAGGAAATCAGAATTTGGTGTTCCGAGAATAAATTTCCTAGGTTATGTTTTGAGCAATAAGGGTATATCTATGCAAGAGGAAAAGGTGCAACTAATAAGATCATTTAAACCACCAAAAAATAAAAAGGACATACAAAGTTTTTTAGGATTATGTAATTTCTATAGAAGATTCATACAAAATTACGCCGATATAATTGAACCAATATCAAAAATGCAGAAAAATATTAATAAGTTTATCTGAGAAAAGGAGCAAGAGGAGGCGTTTGAGGTGTTTAAGAAAAAATTTGGAGAAAAAATATATTTACAAACTCCCGATTATGTCAGACCATTCTACATTAGGACAGATGCATCGGACATTGGGATAGGGGGAGAATTATATCAATTTGATGGTGAAGATCCCAGACCCATAATGTTCGTATCACGCCTATTAAATAAATATGAAAAGAACTATTCCTGTACGGAAAAAGAATTATTAGCAATAGTTTATGCAGCTCAAAAATTTCGAATATTCATAGAAGGATATAAAACAATACTAAAAACTGATCATCACTGTTTAAAATTCTTGTTGGAAAGCAAGTGGAAATCGCAAAGACTGGTAAGATGTATGTTATATTTACAAGCATTTAATTTTGAATTGGAGTACATAAAAGGTAAAGACAACATAGTAGCGGATAGTTTGTCCAGGTATTTATGTAATGAAATTGAAATGATAGATAACCAAGTGTTGATTGGACATACGATAAAAGGAGAAAGCAAGCTGGAGAAGGTAGTAGATAAAATAAAAGTAGAACAACTGCAGGATAAAGCGTGGAAAATAGTTATAAATAGATTGTCGAATGATAGAAAACTGAGACTATATTACAAATACCAACATAGAATCCTCTTTATCGATAAAAGTGGACAGGAAACCTATTGGAGAGTCTGCATACCAGCATCTATGGTCACAGAAATAATATGGTGTTATCATATTGAGTTCGCACACCAAGGAATTACAAAAACCGTACAACTTTTAAAACAAGAATGTTATTTCGATAATATGCGAGCAATGGTAAGGCGAGAAATCAACAAGTGTCGGTTATGCAAAAGGGTAAAATATGACAACCAGGGAAATAAACCTAAATACAAGCCTCATACTGTTGCTTGCCCGTTAGACATGGTTTCCATTGATATATTTGGGCCACTACCCATGTCTAAAGGGAAGGATAAGTTGTTAGTAGTGTTAGACAGTTTCACAAAATTCATAAAACTATACCCGATAAGAAAACTATCCAGTAGAATTATAATCGCAAAAATAAATGACTTTATAAAGCGATATGGGAAAATGAAAACGATATTGTCCGATAACGCTACAATCTTTACGAGTAGGGCATGGGGGGAACATTTTGCAAAACTAAAAGTAGAAATAAAACATATACCTCCATATTTTCCACAAGGAAACTCCGTACAGCGGTATAATTTAGAAATAGCAAAGTATTTAAGACTTTTCTGTGAGTACAAACATACTCATTGGGCGTTCCATGTAGAGAGAATAGAAAGAATTATAAATAATCTTCCACATTCTATAACAAAGGTTCCACCAATAACGGCACTCGCAGGTCAAAGGAATCAAAGTTTGTTAACTAATAAAATACAATTTCCGGATCAGATACCTTCACATCATAACAACATAATAATAGAAATTAGGAATAGATTAGAAAATGCTGCCAAAGCAAAAGAAAAAAGATATTCTAACCTTAAGACCATAGAATACAAAGTAGGAGACACAATGTATGTATGGAATTATACGTTGTCGAATAAGAAAACGAATAGAATGAAAAAGCTCGAACCAGTATATAAAGGACCATACACGATAAGAAGGAGAATTGGGTGTAATATTTATGAAATTTATGATGAAATAAATGGCAAAAGTTTAGGGGATACAAAACATAAAAAACCTGAAAGCAGGATAGAAAGGATAAGATATAAAAACTAGTAAAACATTAAATAATGTGTCGTAAAAACAAATATAAATTAACATTAAGAATAAATTTGAATATAGCATTTAAACTAGGGGGCTACCAATCGTGGGGTAATTTATGGGGGGCTCAATAGGAGTACAACAAAAAACAGTTTGTCCAAATCCGACTAAAATTCGCCGAGTTATCCACGAATATCCATCGATGCGTACTTCTTCCGCTAAAAAGCGGGACAAACGTTTTTACCTAAAACATTGCAGGGGCTGCCGTATAAGCAGTGACCTCCGCAAGTGGGAGGTCTACTTTTAAAAAAAAGGTTGTTAATTTATATATATATATTTAAAAAAATATCGAGTTTATTTGTCTGACCAACCAAACGTTCGTCTGCAACTGCTGTTTGTTGTTTCGTTAAGGGAACTACAAAACACGATAATACGATATGTATATATTATATATATATATATATATATATATATATATATATATATATATATATATATATATATATGTTATATAATATACGTACATGTGTAATATATTATATCATAACAAATTTAAAATGTGAATTTTAAATAAGTACTCGCGGCTGCATATTACATATATACATGAAAATATTTTTAAGGCTACCTATTAAACGGAAATATGTGTACGTGCATAATATATTATATCATAAATAATATATTATATCATAATAAATATCAAATGTGAGTTTTAAATAAGTACTCGCGGCTGCATATGATATAATATATTTAAACCTACCTACTAAACGGAAATATGCGTACGTACATAATATATATTACAACAAATATAAATTTTAAATAAGTACATGCGGCTGTATATTACATATATATAAAAATATATTTTCTGGGTTTTGTTTGAACTTCCGAAGATGTTGTATATAAATGAAGTTAAATTAAAAAATGTAAAATAAAACAAATTACAATTTTAAATCACAACACAAAACTATAAATAAAATAACAAATATAAAAAATCGAAATCAAATTATTGATAAAAAAATATGCACAATAAAATCTATAGAGCAGAAATTCACACTTAGAACAAACAGCTTTATAACTATTTTTAAAAAATGAGATACAGAATTCCGTAATAGCCAGTTATTTAAAATTTATTCACTTTTGTGGGAACTAACAAATATTTTTCAATTAATGGCTGAAAAAAATCAGATAGAGCATTCATTTGTTTAAATATATATATGTGTTATATTAGTCATAAAAATGTGAAATAAATGGATATAAAAATATATATATTTTATTATATATATATATAAATTTCAATTAAATTTTTTTTTTTAAATTTATCTAACTATACAATATAAAAGTGAAAAAATGTTAAATAACTGCTATTGTATAACAAATATTTCGATACTTATATAAAGATGCTTGCTTAAATTTAATTGAAATGTGATTTTTTTGATTTAATAACTTGTAGTGTTTATACATTGTAATTTAATTAACGTGTTTTTTATTTATTTTTATTAATTCGATTATGGGGCCATATAGAAGAAATAAGGTAAGTTTTAATAATTTTTTTTTGTTTTAATTTAATAATAGAAAACTTTTATGGTTCATTTCTACATACACCAAGTTTTTCTGGTATAAACAATATGATTTAAAATTTTCGAATCGAAATTAATTCATTGTAATTTCTTTTATTTAGAACCGTATTGCAAAAAAAAAAGAAACAAAAAAATGCCCACAACAATAAAACAAACAGAACTATCATTAAATGTTGAATATATTGGAGAGTAGTGATTAAAAATATGTAAAAATTTTAGTGCGTGCTTGAAAATGACGTAACTGTCGAAAAGCTTCGCGATTAAAAAACTTTTAGTGATTGCGTTATATTTTGTTCGGTTTATTATTAAGAACTATCATTATTTACAAAATTAGATAATATTATAAATGTAAGTATATAAACATAATTATACATTATTTTTCTTCGTGTACATTTACACAGAACACAAACACACACACATATATATATTTTATATATATATAAAATATATTAATTATTTCAGGCGATACAAACCGTAAAGAACGACTTTAAACAATTAGAGAAGGTAACTTAATAATTTATTATATATATATATATATATATATATATGTTCGTGCGTGTGTGTGTGCGTGCGTGTGTAGTTCATACAAATTATAAAATATTTCTATTATTACAATATTTTCACATAAATCTACAACAATAAATTTACAACAATAAATTTCTCTTTACAGGAAATGGTAGATATAAAAACAAATAATGAAAACAATACAAACGTAAGTTACTTTTCAATCAATTTCTATTTACAGGAACTGAACATTACTTTTCAATCAATTTCTATTTACAGGAACTGAACATTACTTTTCAATCAATTTCTATTTTAAAATTGTGCTATTTTCATTTATAAATTGAACAGATTAATTTTAACATATATTTTGATTTTCATGTTAGTTTATTATATATTTTTTCTAGAATATAAAATTTAAATCAACCATAGAAGGCAAGCAAACAGTTAATTTATATTTAATAAAACATACTACCTATTATTCATTTTTTTTCTAGGAAATGATTACATTAAAAAAAATAGTTGCGAAAAAAGATGAAGTATGTATTTTATACTTTCATGTAATAATAACTTTTTTTTTTTTTTTTTATTTAATATTGAATAATCACACTGTAATTTATTTTTCATGATGTAAATTACTATAAAAAAAAAGAAATATAAAAGATGAAGTAAGTTATAGACTAAGTTTTAAAATACATGTGACGTGATACACACAAATATGAACATTTAGCACTTTCTAATAATGTTACAAAAAAAAATAACAATTATATATATATATATATATATATATATATATATATATATATATATAATACATATATTTTTTTAATTTCATAGGAAAATATAAATATAAATCATAAAAACAAAGATTTAATATCTGAAAATATGGAGTTAAAAAAGAAAATAGAAGAAAAGGATAGAGTAAGTTTTTTACCTGTATTGTGTGCGTGTATGTGTGTCTGTGTTTAACTGTTAACACATATCTCATGTACTCATGTAGGCATATATCAATTTAGGAAAATTTATGAACAGTGGCCAAAAAAAAGAAGTGTTTTTTATACTTTCATGTAATTTCATGTAACTTTTTTTTTTTAATTTAATATTTAATAATCACACTGTAATTCATTTTACAGGATGGAAATTACTATAAAACAAAAAGGAACATAAAAGATGAAGTAAGTTATTATTAAATATTAAAAAAAGACTGTTTCAAAATACACGTCACCTGATATACACACAAATATGAACATTTAGCACTTTTTAATAATGTTACAAAAAATTAGAATTATTACTAACTATATAGATATATATACATATTTTTTTTAATTTCATAGGAAAATATAAATATAAAAAACAAAAACAAAGAATTAATATCTGACAATATGGAGTTAAAAAAGAAAATAGAAGAAAAGGATAGAGTAAGTTTCTTACCTATATTGTGTGCGTGTATTTGTGTGTGTGTGTAAAATTGCATAAAACTTTAACTTTTAACACATGTCCCATGTGGGCATATCAATTTAGGAAAATTCATGAAAAATTTAGATGGAAAAAGATAAATTTACTTGTATATATGATAATGTAATAAAACTTTAACGATTAACACATATCCCATGTACAGATTTAGACATATATCAATTAAGGAAAATTCATGAAAAATTTAGATGGAATTAGATGGAAAAGATAAATTTACTTGTATATATGATTAAATTAATGATTAATTTTCTAAAAATTATAAAAAATAATTTAATTTACTCATTTTTCACAGATAATACAGGTGCTAAGTAACATAACCGCACCATATCAGCAAACATATGTAAGTGTAATAATTACAAGGCAGTATTATATCAAAAAATTAAAATTATATACTAATTTCGTTATTTATATTTTTTTTTCAGATGCCATACAATCAAAATACACAATAATTTATTACTTTTTATATTTTAGATTATTATATATCTTTTGTTATTAAATAAAAAAAAAACTTATACATATGTAATTCATTTGTTAAAATTAATTTTTATTTTATTTTAAATATATTTCGTTATTCATGTTATTAAAAATAAGAAAAATTTGTTATTCTTTTTTGATGTTTTTATTAGTATATGTACTATAATCCTCTAAAAAATAAAAAAAGAGCCAATATGTAGCAACAGTTTTTTAAAAAATTGTACCATGTCTGACTATCTCGTATGAACGCGATCATGTACTTATAATATTGAAAATGTTTAAAATTCGAAAGTCATCAGGGCTTAATTATTTAGGGGATGATTACAAACAAAACAAAAAAAGGTTTGCCAAAATCCGAATAATAACTGCACTTCCTTCTACTACCATCCGTACCAGAAATTATGTTTCCTCCTGATTAGTACCAAAATCTTCTGTTCATTGTGCTAAACCGTTCGTATAATGTCTGACCATCTTGCAGGAACGCGACCACGTTTTCCTTCTAAGTACTAATGACCACAATCCAAGTGATCTGGACGTATTATGTAAAATAAACTACCTAACATGATAATCGCGATGAATCCCTGTTCCAAGCCACCCGGACACTTTCTGCAAAACATCGCCCTACTACCGTCCGTAACATTTCTGACTATCTTGTATGAACGTGATCATGTACTTATACCATCGAGTAATTCGTTTTGTCCAGGGGATTCTTAACATATATAAACAATATATATTTCATTTCCATGGTAATAGATATTTTTTTAAAATTTATTCACTTAAACTGCGGGAAAAATTTGTATTCAAAACTGTATATATCTATAAGAAGGGGGTACCATATGGACCAGTTGAAAAATTTTTTTCGGGTTTTTTATATTTATACGATACATTTTATATAGTAGTAGGCGTGTATAGAATTCAAACGTTCTAAAAGTATATGCAGCCCCGACATTCTTAATTCAAAACTTTGAAAACAGTTAACTTTCCGACGTTATTACTCGACGAGTATCTGTGAGATGGGTAGACTACTCGCGTCATTTAATAGGTCATAGCGTAAGGATTAAACTCCGATTTAGAAATTATGAAAAAAGTCAATTTTTGGAGTTTTAAAAATATTTAACGCGCTCTAAAAGGATCAATTTAAATTTTGGCAGGAAGATTCGATCGGTATATTAATTTATACCATTTCTAGTAGATAAATCCCGATTTTCGAGATGATTATATAAATTTTGTATTTTTAACGACGATTTTTCCGAAAATATTCGGAAATTGTTCTAACCGAATCCAGACCATCCAAATATCTTAAATATAAAAGAGAAAAAATATCCGACCCAGGACTATCATAATATCGGAGAAAAACAGCGACGGCGAAGCGAAATTTTCGTCGACGAATTTTCAACCCTTAAGCTTAAAGATGAGTTGGAACTGCTTAATGCTCTGCATTGTAAAAGCCTGAAAACGCCGCAAGAAGTCAAAACAAAAAACTTTATCAACTTTTGCTACCTGCTGATTGGGTTAAGGGGTTGCAGCGGTGTGGCGGTTAATGGGTGAAATTGTAGAGACAATTCCGAGAGAAAAATGACAGCAATTTCTCTTCAACCCTGTATAATTGAAGAGCAGTTGGCAAATCACCCCATATTGAACCGTGATAAAAGTAGTTTTTTTGGGGCGGATGTAAAAGATAGGGGTATAAGGGTTAGAAGGAAAAACCTTCCCCCGAGTGTAGTGTATATGAGGAATTTTGATTTCGATCGATCCGATCATCCCCCGATTTAATAGCGTGATTTAAGTGGAAGTCAGATTTTCGACGGATTTTCAACCCTTAATAATTCGGCGGGGGTTGAAAATTAAGAGGAACTTTTTACACGATTCAAATTGCCCACGATTACTTAGTAAAAGCTTCGAATTTCCGCAAAGGGTCAAAACACTTTAGGGGTGTTTTTCACCCGTTTACTACCCGCTAAACGGCATAAGGGGTTGCAACAGGGTAGTGGTTAGTGGCTAGATTTGTAGCGACAATTCCAAGATGATTTTTTCGCTCGAACACTTTTTCCCTATCTAGATTAGTGCAAAAGTTATGTAGGGTTGAAGAGATTAAGGGGAATTTACTTATTATAGTTATTATTATAATCCCTATATCCCTTTATAAAATCCCTATATCCCCGTATTGAGGCGTTATAAAAGTGGATTTTTTCGGCGCGAGTGTAAAAGATAGGGGTATAATAGTAAGAAGGAAAAACCTGTCCGAGTGTGGTATATATGAGGAATTTTAATTTCGACGGATCCGATCATCTCTCGATTTAATAGGGTGGTTTAAGTGAAAAAAGTCCGTTTTTTGGCCGATTTTCAACCCTTAATAATTCGGCGATGGTTGAATATGAAGAGGAACTTTTTACACGGTTCGAAAGACGCTCGGCTACTTAGTAAAAGCCTCAAATTTCCGCAAAGTGTCAAAACACTTTAGGGGTTTTTCACCCTTTTACTACCAGCTAAATGGCATAAGGGGTTGCAACAGGTTACGAAATAAAGCCCTTCATTTCACAATAAATTAGCCACATCTATTTCGTAACAAAATATATCGATTACCGACGTTGGGATTAAGGGCCATTTCGTATTAAATTGGCACCCGACGTCGGAATTAAGCTCTATTTCGTAATAATAATAATATATATATATATATATATATATATATATATATATATAACTAAACGAATGTTCAGATTGATAAATGTTTAAAATTATTGTTGTCTATTAAAATTTTATATGCGCGGATTTGTACATTTATATGTGAAGTTGAATTTTTGTTTTCTTTTTACAGTTTGGTGAAATAAAACTGTCGGCCTACAAATACAGTTTTATATTTTATACACACACATCACAGTGACTAAGATGATTATTAATTGTCAGAAAACTAATTGAAAACATCATGGCGAAAGAAATCAAGAATGATACCTCTAAATCGACTGAATTTGTCAAGTGTAAGGCGAAAATGAAAGTATTCATTCGTATATGACCTTATAATAATAAAGAAATTGCAGGCAATTTCAGCCTCCGCCATGAAGAGTGATGCGCAATATAGAGTCTACCAGCAGATTCCATTAGCCTCTCCTCTTCTGTATATGTTCAATCGTTGTATACCAGAACAAAAAATACCAATGTCATGAAACAATGCAATAATAGTCTTATTACATAAAAAAAGATCTAAAAAATTATAGACCAATTAGTCTACTATCAGCCATATACAAGTTGTTTACAAGGATAATAACAAATTGGTTGGAGAAAACACTAGATGAACAACAACCAGTCGAACAAGCGGGATTCAGACGCAAATATAACACATTAGACCATATTCAAACGCTTACACTATTAATCCAGAAATGTAAAGAATACAACCTGCCAAGAATTTGTACACTTTGAGAAAACGTTCGACTCAGTATACATACATTCTATAGTGCAAGCACTGAAAAAATCGGCATAGACAAGTATATTGAACTTTTAATTAATATATACAACTCTGCTTATATGAAAAAACACCATCATTTTCAGTACTAAAAGGTGTAAGACAGGGAGACACTACATCACCGAAACTGTTTACAGCAGTGCTAGATTATGCAATGTAATCATTAAATTGGAATAGAAAGGGTATAAATATCCATGAAAAATATCTACACTATTTACATTTTGCAGACGATATAGTAATTATAACACAAGATAAGAACAAACTACAAGACATGTTACAGGAATTGGAGATGGCAGTAAAACCGGTAGGATTAACTCTTTCAAGCACACTGGTACAAACTTTGTACCATCGATGACGGATTATTAGAAGATATAGTTTTCCAAACAAATTTGTACGCAGAGCAAAAATTTCATATGCCGGTGGAAAACGATACCACCAAACTAACAAAGCGGAAATTGAAACGTTTCTTGGTATAATATCTTAATGGGTATTAAAAAAATGCCTAGTTATCGGGATCATTGGAACTCGTCTATAGATTTAAATGATCCATTTATATTTAAGTTGATGACGGTAAATCGTTTTGGTTGAATGTTGTTAAATTTGCATCTAAACAACAACAGTTTGATGCCAAATAGAAATACTCCAGATTTTGATAAATTGTATAAAGTGCGACCATTCCTTGACAAAATTTGAATTAAATTCCAAAAATATTTTCGTGCAAATCCTTATGTTTCGATCGATGAGTCTATGATCAAATTTAAGGGTTGAAATAGTATAAAGCAGTACATGCCCAACAAACCGATAAAGCGTGGTTACAAGTTGTGGATGATGGCCGATATGTCGTGTTATGCGATGAAGTTCGATATATATACCGGTAAAATCGGCAATACAGTCCAAAAAAATCTTGGCGAATCGGTTGTAAAATCATTTACTGAAGATCTAAAAGGAAAAAATCATACAGTATTTTTCGAAAATTATTTTACATCGTACAATTTAATGAATGAATTAAAACAGGACAAAATTTATGCGTGTGGAACTGTGAATAAATCTCGAAAATATCTTCCTACATTTAAAAATGACAAATCTATGATTCAAGGAGAGTCCGAGTGGTTTACTGTTGACGAAGTGATGGCGATAAAATGGAAAGGTAAGAGGTCTGTTCACGTTCTTTCCAATTTCCACTCTACTTTTACATCCAAACAAGTAAACAGAAAACAGCATGATGGTAACGTTAAAAGGGTGTCATGTGTAGTCAGTAGTTTATTGCACGGTGGTACAAAATGTGTACCATAGGATTTCTGCTTATGTGAGCAAAAATTAATTTAAAATTTCACATAAATATTTGTTTCACATCATCATCATTAACCAAGTAAGATAATTGGAAACTCAATAAAAAGAAAATAAAATCTCGTGCTTGACGGGCCAATATTTTAATGTCTATTCTGGTGCTTGAAAGAGTTAAAAGACATCCACGCTATTCGTTCGCAGTTTCCTACTGGTGTGAGGGGGCTAACGAGAGAGAACAAGAAGAATGTTATGGAAGCGGCAACGAAAATCGACACTGCAAATTGATGAATCTACGCAATGTATCACTTTGCCATCGAACTTCTGTCAGATCATGGAAAGGATAGACGAATTGGTGCAAAAGTTTTCCCAAACATTGCATAGAACTACAAAAATCATCAATAGCTCAGTACACGGGCTATATTAGCGGCCAAAAACATCGATGTCAATATCATCAACTTCACCATTCAGAATGGAATACCCAGCGAAACGACAACATATAAGTCCATCGATACTGTAGTAAATCAAGATGAAGGTGTCAACTATCCAACTGAATTCTTGAATTCGCTTGATTTATCAGGCATGTCACCGCATGTTCTTACATTGAAAATTGGCGCACCCATCATTCTTCTTCGAAACATAAATCCACTACGACTTTGCAACAGAACCAGACTCTCAGTCAAGAAAATGATGAACAATGTTATCGAGGCAACAATTTTGACTGGAAAATTCAAAGGTGAAGACGTACTTGCCACGTATCCCAATGATCCTGACAGATATGCCATTCGAATTCAAACGTTTGCGTTCCTGGTGCGACTCGCTTTTGCAATGACTATCAACAAGGCACAAGGACAATCGTTCCGGGGGTATGGATTAAATTTGGAGAATCCATACAAAAATAAAAAAGCATTAGTTATAGTAGTAGCTAATGTCCATAAAAACGAATCTGCAGATTCTAGAAAATACTTTAAATCGATATCAGATTGGAAGAAATCTATACAAAAGGAAAAAGCAATAGAATTATGTAGAAAAGTTGGTGTTAATGTTGACAATGAAGAGATTGGTACTATTGACTCATTACAGCGATTTCAAAATTACTTAAGAAACTATACAATAACAGTTTTTTTCAGATCGCAGGGTAGATAAATATTATTCAGTAATAATGATGACAATAATAATAATGAAAAATATTTAGACTTGATATGTAATAATTATTTGAATGCTATTACATCTGTGACAGACACTTTTACAACTAAAAATTATTGTACAGCTTGCCGGGTATGCTTTCATAAAAAATGGGAACATAAGTGTTCTACAGTTTGTAATAACTGTTGGAATACACCACATTGAAAAGGACAAGATAAACTAACGTGATGATTGCTGTTTAATATTTAAATCAATTTCTTGTTTGTCGAATCATTTTAAATCTATATTTAACGGTTAATCAGTTTGCCAAACAATTAAATATTGTAAAAATTGTCGTCGTGTCTATTTCCTTAAAACAAATAATGCACAACACAAATGTTTTCAAAGTTTCTGCAATACCTGCAAGACTATTGATTGCTGTTTGATATTTAAATCAATTTCTTGTTTGTCGAATCATTTTAAATCTATATTTAACGGTTAATCAGTTTGCCAAACAATTAGATATTGTAAAAATTGTTGTCGTGTCTATTTCCTTAAAACAAATAATGACAAAACACAATAAAAGTTTCTGCAATACTTGCAAGACTATTAAACCACAAAATACTCACTGTTTCAGGCTGACCATAAAACAACCATCTTTATTATCAGTAAATAATTTATGATTTGGTGTGATACTGAAGTCATAATGATGGGTGGAAAAATTCAGTCTATAAAATACAAAAATTCACATTTCATACACTCTTTAAATTATTTTAATATAAGATTAAGCAAATTACCAACAATATTTGGAATTATGTCACATATAAAGGGGTATTTTTCTCATTTTTTCAATAAAACTGTGAATTTTAATTATATCAAGCCTATTCCATCTAAAGAAGATTTTGGTTACGACAATATGAAAACTGAAGAAAGAAATAAGTTTATATCATAGTGGAATGATAAAAACAACAGCAATTATATTTTTAATTTTAAGAACGAAATTAGAAAATATTGTCAATCAGATGTGATAATATTATGAAGCGCTTGTTTAAAATTAAAAAAAAATATTTCTCATACAAAATAAAACAGATCCTTATGTAGAAGCTATTAGGATAGCTAGCTCCTGTATGACAGTATATGGAAAATTAATCATCCATCTGTTGCCCACACACTGAATTTATCGGTCCATGATAGTTTAAAAGATAATGAACAGGTAACCAATTTATTATCGAAATGTAGATCACTAGTTTAATATTTTAAACATAGTAATTCTGCAGCATATAAACTCAGGGAAATACAAAAGCAAATGGGTTTTAAAGAACTAAAACTGAAACAAGATGTTACAACCCGATGGAATTCAGCAGTCAGCATGCTAGAAAGATTATCGGAAATAAGACCATTGAATTCTGAATCATGATAGCATTTTAATGCCATGTCTGTACTAGGGACCTACAATTCAAAGAAGAATTGTGATTTGAAATTAAACAGCGAGCAAATAGTACATATTGCTTTGTTAGTTTTAATGGTTGCATAGTTTAAATGCTCTGAGAAATTATTTCATTTCATGTATATTTCATATGTCACTGTGTTCATCATATGCGTTTAAAGGTTTATTTATTTGGTCTAAAAATTAAGGATTTAATTATTACATAAATCAATTGTATACATTGGGGCTGCTCCACTGTTTAGTTTTGGTACTCAGTGACACTTGTGAGCCTAAGTTATTAGGATGCTGTGAAGTGTAACTGTTCAAAAGATTATTCTTTGCAAAGTGGCAATCATGGTAAAGGATACATATATTACATAAAACAAAATTTTTTGCAAATAGGCAATCACAACCAAAACTAAAATTATTAAAATAAATAAGAAATAGCCATTGTATGTTTATTTTTAGATGCAAAATAAATGGATCAGCATTCAAGGCACTATTTATATGTAATGCAGATGTGCACACATATGATGTCATATGGAGTGAGATGCCACTGCCCTTTTCCGTGATAATTAAGAATTAGGCAATGATGAAAAACCTTCTAAATCGCGAGTTGATTTTGAACCCTCGACCATTGAGTTGACAGTTGAACACTTTAGAGCAACTATGCCACCAGGATAAATATATATAAACGTTTTAAGAGTAAGGGGTACATGAGTAAATTAAATAATAATAATTAAAAAATAAAATTTAAATACCTTACCTATTTCTTATATATGTGAACAGTTTGTGTGGTTTAAATGTCAATGGGAAACGTTTCAGTTTTGCTTATGATATGGTACTTGCTGTTAATTCCAGATACCCGGGTATATTACAAGGCCTAATACAAGAAGATGCTAAAAAAGTTTTTCAGTGGTTGAATAATAATAAGTTAGTTATTAATGATAAGAAAACTAAGTTCATGGTTTATACAAATCAGAATCAGAGCAATTGGAAGAATATTCAAATTGTATCTTCCAATGGTGTAAAGTTAGGTAGGGTTGATAATATTAAATACTTAGGAATACGCTAGATTGTAAGCTATTATGGTCCAATCAATCTTTATATTTAGCAGGGGAGATAAGGAAGTTAAATTATCTCTTATTATTTAAATCAGTTTTTTCTCTAAAACATTTAAGAATATATTTCACATTATACCAACCTGTTTTGACATGGAATACTTCATTGGGGTGTTATGGCAAATTACTTTACCAAACCCTTAAGAATTCTACAAAAATCGATTTTAAATCTAATACTTCCAAAAAATAGTGATAAACTGAATAAAAAGTTATTAAGTGTAGATGGTTTATATAATCTGCACATATTACTGTTTATATTAAAAAATTTAAATAAACTTAATGCGTCGAATTATGAAAGCAATATGCGGTTGGCTGGTGAGATTAGAGTGGTGGTACCTAGTTACAACAAAAGTAGAATGCGTATGCAAGCTGTGTATGACGGTGCCGTTAAGTTCAACAGGTTACCTAAAGAATTAAAAATTGATATTCGTTATAAACGTAGATGTAGAAAATTATTAATTGAATACTTACTAGCCAAGATTTGTTAATTGTAAATTAATTAGTTTCATAATATTTCTAAATAGCGATAAAAATAAGAGGCTATATAGAAAGAACTTTTCGTCTCGCATTAAAGGCGCTCAAGGGGTTAAGAAGATGCAACCAGATAGTTAATAAACCAGATCGATTAAACCTATAATTATGTTGTGTATTAGTGTATGAATAGCTCAAGAAGTTGAATTTGTTCCAGGTTAATGATTAGAGATATGAGTGCAGTATCTATGTAGTTTAAATTTAATGTTATTAGAATAAATAACACACGGTCTTTTTACTCATATTTTAATTGTATAGAATCTTTTCAGCATTTTATGATCATCTTGTTAGCGAAACATTTAATCTATAACAACTACTAGAGAACACTGAATTTGATTACAACTATTTTAGAAATTTAACAGAACTGGTTTCATTAATCACATTAGTATATAAAAATTTCAATCACTATTAATATAATGTAATTATTTAACACTAGAAGTTACCCCCATCCATTATTTCATCCATGCACCTAATGCAACAAAATGTTTGTATGGCTTGCCTGTGTAATTATTATTTTTAAAACACAATATCTCTGTCTCTTTCTTTTAACTATATATACACACAGTATATATCTGAACTTTACTGAGATGAAAATCGACCGCAACAAATCGATGATAGAACAAGAGAAGATGCACCGAAAATAGAAATGTGGGAACTGGAAAATGCGATTAAAAAAAAAACAGCAAAAAACAAGAAATAACAAATCCACAGGAGATGACCAAATACCATTTGAAGTCCTCAAGAACATGACATCTGGATACAAACAGCAATTGTTAATGCTACTAAATAGAATACACGATGAAGGAAAAATATCTGACGATTTCAAAGGACTGATATTTATACCGATTCCTAAGAAAACATTGTTACAAACATGCAACCAGTATTGGCTAATTGCATTAATGAGTCATACGCTAAAGATATTTCTCAATAATTAACAGGAGAATTGAGCGAAAGTTGGACCCACAGCTTAGTAACACACAGTATGGATTTGTCGCTAAAAGAGGCACCAGAGACGCCATAGCATTATTTAAGATAATAAAACAACGATCACTTAACATTGGCCAAGATATGATTGTATGTTTTGTCGATTACAAAAAAGCGTTTGATAAGAACAGGGAACTGATACAGATACTGCAAAAGTACAATATCAATAATAAAGACTTGCAGATAATTAAAGCAATATATTGGAACAGACGGCGAGCATCAGAGTGCAAGATGAACTCTCGGCTAAAAGATATCCAATAACAAGAGGGGTGAGGCAGGGATGCCTGCTCTCACCGAGATTATTCAACATATACACAGAAGAAATCATGAGAAATGTGATGATAGAAAATGCTGGCATTAGGATTAATGGATATCCAATAGGACGCATAAGTTATGCAGATGATAAAGTATTGCATGCACATTCAACTGGAGAGCTGCAAAATATGTTGAGTAAATTCAATCAAAAGGGGAAGAAATTAGGATTGAAAATCAACTTTGCAAAAACTAAAATAATGAGGTTTATGCAAACCCCCAATAGCAAGCCATGTCCTAAGATAAACATTGAAGGGGAAATGGTAGAGACAGTAAAAGAATTCAGATATTTGGGAGTTCAGTTTACCAATGAGAGATATTAAAGAAATCAAATCGCGCATCAGAATGGGGAAACAGGCATTTACTAACCGGCAGGTGATACTAAAACATCAGAAATGAAAAATGGATATGGAAATGAGAATTAATCAATGCTATGTAATGTAGGTAGCAAAATATGCCTCAGAAAAATGTACTTTAAACGCAGAATGTATAAAATGATTAAACACATTTGAAATGTGGACGCTCAGGCACATGTGACGAATTTCATGGAAAAAGAAGACAACAAATAAAGAATTGCTACAAAAAAGTGGATTGGAAAATATGATTCTGGTAGATGATATCATGAAGAGGAAAAGAAAATATGTGGCACACAAAATCAGAGAAGAAGGATTATTCATGCTGGCTATACAGGGGAAAGTCGAAGGGAAGCCTCAGTGAGAAAGAAGACTGGACATGATTTAAATTTCATTTCACATAACTGCGAAAATCATCATTTATAATTAATTATATATTTATTTTTTAATCACAATTTAACAACTTATAAAATATTAATAATATATATCAAATATAAATATTTTAAAATAATAATTCAATGTGAACAAATCTAATTAAAAATAAAATTCTTAGCAGTTTCTTTACTTTCCTGGAATATTTATATTCTAGTCAATGAAGCAAATTAATAGATAAATAAATGATTGTAGAAACATTAATAATCATTCTGCACTTCTCACAGACATTTGAATAACTGACAGTGTTTCATTAACACTAAAATTCAGTTACTCGCCCAATAATAACAGGAACATGTTTAAAGAATATTATGTGCTTGTTTTAATAATACAACTGATCATTAAATTCTTAATGATACTGAGAATAAGCAAGTTTTTATATTGATTAATATAACAGACATTACTGAAAATCATCTTTCAATGGCTTCAAATGCTCAACATATTTTAATCATTTAATATCACAGTTCAAAAATAAACAATTGTTAGCTATAAATTATAACTTTTATGGCGGATTTTATTGTATAGGTTGACTATTTATAAAACAAACATTAATAGCAAGCTTGGTAGTTTTGGATTATCTTACTACAAATATCTAACTTTGAATAAGTAAATTTTGCATAAATCAATAAAATTATAAACAATTTTGTATAAAACGAACAAATATACATATCCATAAATTGAATTTGTATCCAAAAAAATGTTTTCATTTTCATTTCAGTAAATGAAAGGATATAATTAAAAAACTAAAATTCAAAACACATAATTTATTAAATTTACGATAAAAATAAATAAATATTTAATTAACAAAAGTGACGATTTCAGCAGTTAAATGAAATGTAATCTCATTGGAAGAAATTTTATAAATTTAAACAGCATATATAAAGATGTCCTCATTAAAGAAATTGTTACTCAATGATTAATTGAAACACTATGAATAAAATTATCAAATAGCTTTCTAGTTTGGGTTCTAGAAATAAGTTATCACTGTGTGACATACTTACCTCTGTTAATAGTAACAAAAATTAATATAACAATAATGATGTTTGAAATTTAAAAACATTGTACATTTTTTGTAAAACAGGTAGGGTTAATTAAAATCAAAAAATTACATCCTAAAAATAATATTTTAAATGTTCGATTTAAAATCTGTTTATACATATTCACATATAAAACACCTGTATTACAATGTCCATTTACACTAACCTATAGAACCGCTGGACAAAAATCAACTAACTAATCAAATATTGATGTACAATTATTAATGCTTCCATTTTGTAAAGTACAATTTTATATTCAAGTTGAATGTTAAATTGCATGCCTCAGAGTTCTACTTGGTTCATTTTTATATTTATTTTTATTTCATTTGCTAATCACTTGTACATCAATATTAATTTTTAGTAAAATGATACAAGAAAAATCTAACTCAATCATCGATTACCAAAGCCAACATTTAAAGACAATGTACACCTTAAGATTGAGTCATTGATGATAATGCCTAACAATGACCTGAAATTTATCCAAATCTATTTTATGGCCAGTTATGAAAAATGTGTATAAACACGCAATACCTATATAACACCACTGAATGAGAAAAGAGAGCAATTCCAGAATTGTTGGAAAATTTTTTGGCCAACTGTTCAAAACTGTATTGTCCTAATTAACAAATGATAATTATCAAATCATTGTTAATGCCAACAAAGTACCATCAGGAGCACATGCTGGTAGATTCAACTTGCCAACTATAAATGAGGTAACAGTTTCTGTGGTTGGTAATCCAGTTGACAATCAAACCATCAACATCACACATCGAGACAGCACTGTGAATATATGTTGTTCATGCAATACAATCCAATGTCCATTGATATTTTGGAAGGATGGGATAATTATCATGCCAATATGCATCTATAAAAATCTTCCATTATCAGTCTCTGCTTTGTGTTCAATGTTTGTCTGTTATTTAAATAATAGTTACTCTGTGCACATGTAAAATAAAACTACTCTTATCTACTTACTAGCTGAAGTACAAACAATCCTCTGTTGATAAGCCCTTAAATTTATCAAATAAACCAGTATGGTGTTAGGCCAGAAGCAAACATTAGCCATAAATCATCTATAGATGAACAAGGTTATCACATTTCTGCTGCAGCCAATGACGATACAACTCATCTTTATACACCCAAATCAGATGATATATGCCTCCATATCAGAGTAATAAAAATCACGATAATAAATCTAAGTAATAATAGTAATTGTAACAAATATCAAAAACACTAATAGATCACCATGCGTCCTTATGCTGTAAACAATGTCAAATATTTAATAATGTAGAAATGGAAACTGAAAGTAGTTCAACTTCAGTACATAAAACACTGCCACGAATCAAAATTGTATCAACAGCCAAAAGTTCTGGGATCGAGGTTTTTCTCTCCTCTTCCTTTCAGTCTTGTACATGTACCTGCGCTAAATTTGGATGGTAATTTTTCAAGATAAACATTTTAAAACTTTTTTTACAATTTTTTATTTTCATTTTCTTCAAAAGCTTATGTTTTTATGCATTTTAATACTAACCTCATGTGAATTAAATGGATTTTTACACTTTTTTATTTTTTATAATTAAGCTAATTTGCACTATTGCTCCATTTTGGGTTTCTATTTGTTAGTTCTGTAGGCTTCTCATTCTATGTCAGCATGGATGAAGTCAATTGCATTGCAAAATTAGCCTCTGAGAGTGCTGATTTAATTAATAGAATCAGGGAGCAATTTAAGGATAAACTGGTTTCATGGACTCAAAGGGTTCTGTGTTAACATCAGTTAATGATATAAATACTAACCCCTTGAGCACCTAAGATAGATATATTCATCGTAAGTATTTTCTTGTTGTCAGTTTGTGCTGAATGTGTGTGGTGACTTGTTCATTCACATGTTCAGAATTCAGAGCAGAGGTAAGTAATTTTATATTTTTTCGAGCATCCCACGCATTTTCCACTTAGCAACTTTTAATTTTCTTGATTTTCTTGGTTTTTATTGTTAAGTATGTTCTTACAGTCATTTTAATCCTAACTTTATTAAATTCGGACTCATAGCTTTTAAGTTGAGTTTTTAACATTTTCAGTATTTTTAAGTAGTGTTATTTTTGTGGATTGTGGGTTCTCATTTTTTACACAGTGTGGGGGCACTGACAATTTTTTTTTATGTTGTAATGAACCCTAACTAAGTGTCGTCTATTAAAATCTATTATAAACTTATTAATAAAATTAAATTTCAATTTGACAACTAGTCAGTTTCAAAAAAGCAGAAAGATACTGTCTTAGAGTCTTCCAGGAAAATTATGATAATCTTGTGGATGCAACAGTGTTGTTTAAAAACTTAGAGAAAATAATAGAGTCAAAATCGAAAGAAGTCCAATCAGTCGTCAGTGCAGTATTGCACACACATAAGCCATCATTGTCAGTAGTCTCTTTTAGAGATGAAAAGAAATGAGGATTCAATTGTTATCGATACTAGAAATTAATTTACAGCTATTAAACTCGTAGACGATGTTGATGTTGATAATCAGCCGAATATTCATGAAACATCCAACACCGTTAACATTACTGGTAAATACCAGCAAAATCGTATTATTGAATAACAGTATATCTAATACAAGATCGTTAATAATAAATATTAAATCGCTGTAATTCTAAACTGCGTAATTTTAAAGATAAAACTACTAACTCTTTAGAAAACTATGATAAAGTTATAATTTATCTTAAAAATAATAATAATAATAAATATTACATGCACCTGCCTAAGGAGCGCAAACTCATCAGGATGGTATTTCCGTTTAGTAGGTAGGTTCAAATATATATATATGTGTGTGTGTGTATATGTATATACATATATAATATGCAGCCGCGAGTACTTATTTAAAATTCACTTTTTATATTTGTTGTGATATATATTATGTACGTACGCATATTTCCGTTTAGTAGGTAGGCTGAAATAAGTTAAGTGTAGTTGTGAATGACGAAAGTTAAGTGTGATGTCGCCGAAATCTTCCGAAATACCGGCGCATGTGCGTTCGCGTATTATTACGTTACATGAAACGGGTAAAAGTTATCGACAAATAGCGAAAAAAGTTGCGTTTACATTTTCCGCAGTACGTTATGTTATTAAACGATTTCAAGACTCAAAAATAATTGCAAATGGCGCTCGTAAAGGAAGACCTAAAACATTGAAACCGAGGAATGCAAGATACGTAATACAAAAAGTGCGGAGAAATGCATTTCTGACCGCTGCAGCACTGGCCGATGATCTCGCTTTGACATCGGGAATAACAGTTCACCCTCAAACTGTTAGAAATTTGCTCCATTCGGCCAACTTTCATGGCAGATGTCCTCGTAAGAAACCATTCATTTCGGAAACTAATCGTTTGAAACATTTGCAGTTCGCACAAGAGTACATAACTAAACCTGCAACCAACCTATTGGCAGTCAGTTTTATTTTCCGATGAAAGTAAATACCACTTATTCGGATCGGATGGACGCCGATATGTATGGCGGAAAGCGAACACCGAGCTGCAGACCGAAAATTTACTGACTACCGTCAAATGCGGCGGAGGCAAGGTGCTTGTATGGGGGTGTATGGCGGCTAGTGGTGTAGGGAATCTGGCGTTATTTGAAGGAAAAATGACAGCCGTTAAGTACATCGACATATTGCGCAGTAATTTAAAGAGCAGCGCGCGCAAAGTAGGCTTGGAGGAGTCATTCATTTTTCAACATGACAATGATCCCAAGCATACCGTGCTAAAAACTCGTGAATGGCTACTATATAATGCAGCCCGTCGGCTGTTTACCCCACCACAATCACCGGATCTGAATCCGATCGAAAACTTATGGAGCTGCCTGGAAATGGAAATACGTAAACAAAATATATCAAACATCGCAGATCTAAAAGCGACCCTTCAAGGTGCGTGGACAGACATTTGCCCTCGAGTCACGGCAAATTTAGTCGAATCAATGCCACGGCGTCTTCAAGCAGTTATAGATGCAAAAGGAATGCATACGAAATATTAATATGCACGGTTTTTTAAGTGGTAAAGTTTTGTTTTTATTTTTCTTGTTATGTTTCGTATGTGTGCAAATACTTTTTTGACGTTAATTTTCCCTTTTTTTAATTTTTCACAGCTGTGATTCATTTCTTTTGAAGTAAATGTATATTTTCGTTTACTTTCTTTTTTGTTTACTGATGTCTAATCAATGTTTCTGGGTCCTACGTCGTTCCCTGTAGCCATGCAGCCTATTTTCGTGGTGTGCAAATACTTTTTCGACCCACGGTATATATACGTGCTTTGCAGCCGTAATCCCAACTTTTGCAAGGCAAGCGGGCGACGTAAAAATTTTTAAACGATTCCGACTACGGAAATAGTCATTTCTATATAAAATCTATAGGATAAAGCGAAAAAACCGCCAAAAATAATTTCAAACCTAACGAAATTTTTTTAAAACATCGATTTTTTCGCCATAATCTGCGAACGATTCGAAATTTTGAAAAATTGTTTAAATGAAAGTTATGAAGGATTAAAATACGCGTCTAACTGTGGTATGCCAGTATTTTTATACGCAATACCCATCGAGAAAATTAGGGTTAAAAAGGTTTAGTGTTTTGGGCCGTTTTTAAGGGCCCTATGACAGGTAGAGGGTTCGGGTTGGACTAAAAAGAAAGCAGACGTCGAGATCTATCGTCTATGTAATAACGTAAATGTTATAAAAATTAATCGGTAACGAGATAACGCGAATTGAAAATTTGATTTCCGATTTTTAAACATTTTTCCAGCCATTATTGGTCGCCCGATACTACAATGCATTTAGCATGGGCAATGTTAATTATATATCTATATATTGTTATATACGTATTCAATATATAAATATTATTTAGTCAGCGGGTTGGTAGCTATACATGTATATATATATATATCGCGGGCGTGTTAGTATATCTATTATTAATATACATATGATATAATATATTATGTACGTACGCAATATTTATATAATAACACGAGCGTATAAAAATAACGTTTTATAGCGGTGGTAGTGGCTTAATTTTCAACAGCAGCAGTGTGTGACGTCATTTCGACGTTCTATAGCATTTCGACGTTCTATAGCAAAAATTAATCGCAGGAAAATATTATTTGATCAATCTTTTTCCCGTTTATTGGGTAGCCTTATAATATATATAAAAATAAAGCCGTGAGTACTTATTTAAAATTCACTTTTTAAATTTGTTATCATATAATATATTATGTACGTACGCATTATATATATATATATATATATATATATATATATATATATATATATATATATATATATATATATCGTATTATCGTGTTTGGTAGTTCCCTTAAGAAAATAGCAGCTGTAGAGGAACGTTTGGCGGGTAGGACATATAAACTATATATACGTATATATTAGCTGTAGGTATCGCACGTACATACATAGTTTCTATTTATATTTATATACATGAATATATATTTTTTAAGTACGCGTTCATGATTACTAAGTTTTGAATTTAGATATATATATATATATTTATAATAACAAGCGCGTATAAAAATAACCTTACATAGCGGCGGGCGTGTCTTAAGTTAAGCAGCAACTGCAGTATGACGTCATTTTAACGAATTTGGTTTCTCTGATGGCAAGATGTATAGCAAAAATTATTCCGATTAAAATATTAACGTTTGATCGATCTTTTTTTTTTCAATAAACGTAAATATATATACGTAACATATATACATATATATATGCATAAAAACGATATTTTTTTTAATATATGCATAAAACGATATTTTTTTAAATATATATATAAATTAACGATCTTTTTGTTTTATGTAGACTTCCACTTGCGGAGTCTACTAAAAGGGCGGGTTTACATTCCAACTGCCGCGCGTCGGCAAAGTTTAAGTTATGTTTTCTCCCCGAAAAACTTTCCTAACTAATGAGCGCAAGTTGTTGCGTATCCGGCGGCGCCTGCAATGTTTTAAGTATTCAATGAAAAACATTTGGCACGCTTTTTAGTAGATCAAGTACCGATAGATGGATATTTGTGAATAACTCGGCGAATTTTAGTCGGATTTTGACGAAACTTTTTTTGTTTTACTCATATTTACCCACCCCCCATCGATAGCCCCACGATTGGTAGCCACTAGTTTATTTTTATTTTATTTTTTATATATATAGAAGGAAATAAGCCACTTTCTCAAAAAACGTTAATAACTTTCGAACGGACCAACGGATCCGGTTGAAATTTGCCGATGATCTAGATGTAAATTTGCGACGAATCTTTATCCCGGGTAGCAGATACCCCATCAACGCTTCCAAGGGTAAATTCACCCCAAAGCGGGGTATTTTACACCGCGTTATAATTTTTCCGGAAATAGGTGTTTTTTACTAAGTACTATATGCACTTTCACGTTGTCTAGTCAATTTTCCAATAAGTCATATATTGGGGTAGATACAGAAGGTTAAAAACACCCTAAATAAGTAAATTAGCCACTTTATTTTCAACCCTTGATAACTTTACGAGTATTGATGTTATCGAAAAAGTTTTCAGATAAAAAAAGTGTGTCCGAATTTTCGCTACAAATCTACCCACTAACCCGTATTATTCTGCAAACTTTAACAATGTAAAGGGGTGCAAAGGGGTGAAAAACCCCTAAAGTGTTTTGACTACTGTCGGAGATTTGATGCTTTTAATAAGTAAAGGCGACAATTTGAACGCTGTAAAAAGTTCAACCCCCCACCGACTTATTAATGGTTGAAAATCGGCCGAAAATCAAACTTTTTTTACTTAAACACCCGTATTAAATCGAGCATTGATCGGATCGTTCGAAACTAAAATTCCTCATATATACCACACTCGGGGGAAGGTTTTTCCTTATTACATTTATAACCCTATCTTTTACACACGCGCCGGAAAAACTTCACTTTTAAAAGCGTTTGGTGGTAGCATTTCAGTCGGCCAAATGCGAATTTAATCGAAGCTTTTTAATTAACAAGGAATCGGGGCTGAAGTTCGTTGAAGGTGTAGACTGGAATTTGCCACAACTTTCAGCGCGAGTACATCATCCCCGGACCAACCCTTTCTGTTGTAAATTAATCCCGAATAAGGGTATTTTACCCCTTGTATAATAACTTTATTTTTGAAAATCAAAGGGTTTTGCATAGATTATTCTGAACATATTTTCTCGTCCGATTCTGTTCTTAATTCACTGAGGAATTTAGCGCGTGTACATCATCCCCGGACCAACTCTTCCTATTGTAAATTCACCCAAAATAAGGGTATTTTCCCGTTTGTATTAGGGGTTTTGCGTAGATTATTATAAACATATTTTGTCCAATTCTGTTTAAAATTCACTGAGGATTTTGGGTTGAAGACTATTAAAAAAAAAGGATTAAAATTTGTAAAATTACTATTTAAGACTACATTTAACACGTTTAAATGGATCAAATATTATATTAAAACCGACAAAACAATTTGTTTGTTAGTAACTTTATACTATATAGTGTCTGTAAATTATAAGCTAAGCTATCATATGTAGCTGTAGCATGTGGGTATGAAGTTGTAAAGTGTCAAAATGGAAAGTGATGGTTTTTCTCCGATATTATGGTAGTCGATGGTTGGATATTTTTTCCCTTTTATATTTAAGATAACTGGATGGTCTGGATTTGGTTGGAAACATTAAATTTTTTTTTTTTGAAAAATCGAAATTTATATAATCGTCTCGAAAATCAGGATTTATGTAATAGAAAAAGTTTAAAATAATATACCAAACTAATCTTACCGCAAAATTAAAATTGATGTTTTTAGAGGCGATTGAATGTTTTTAAACTCAAAAAATTGACTTTTTCCAAAATTTCTAAATTGGAGTTTAATCCATATGCTAGACCTATTAAACGACGTGAGTAGTCTCCCCATCTGACAGATACTCGTCGAGTAATAACGTCGGAAAGTTAACTGTTTCCCAAGTTCGAATTAAGAATGCCGGATCTGCATCTACTTATAGAACGTTTGAACTTTATAGACGCCTGCTAGTATATGAAACGTATCGTATAAATTTAAAAAAGTGGAAAAAAAGTTTCAACTGTTTCATATGGTACCCCTTCTTATACATCTTGTAGTTTTTAATACATCGTATTTTTATCATAAGAGCGGGAAATTTTAAATTAGAACAATATCAAAACTTAATAATAGCCAATAATTGAAATAATAAATTTTAGTAATTTAAATGGAAAATTTTACAATAGCCAGCAGTTTAAGGCAATAATTGAAATAGTAAACTTTACAACAGCCAGTAATTTAAATGAAAACTTTTTAGTAGGCAGTAATTGAAATGGAAAATTTTACAATATCCATTAATTTATTTTACATTTAAACGAATAAAGAAAACAGCCAGTAATTTATTTTACAAAAACCCAAATAAAATTGTACTATGACCAACATAAAGTGAATAAATTTTAATAACGGGCTAACCGAAATAATGCAAGTAGCCAATAATTTAAATAAAAAAGATTATAAATATGAAACAGAAATAAAATTATACTGTGGCCAACATAAAGTGAATGAATTTTAATAACTGGCTATTTCTATTTAAGTCAGAAATAAGTCATAATAACTTGCTATTTCCATGTAAGTCAAAATAACTGGATATTTCCATGGAAGTCAAAATATAGTTATATTACTTTTTCTGTTTAAAATATTAACTTGTGCTTTTTACAGACTGTTAACATATTTCGTTTATTACGGTTTAATGTACTGATTTAAAATTTTAATAAGTTGTTTTGTTATTTTATATTTTTGTATTCCTTTATTATATATTATATATAAGATGTCTTCAGAAGAAGGAAATCATCAGTCTAAAAGAAAGATCATCAGATACATGTGGAACATCTATAAATGTAATGCAAACAGGTAAGTGTTATAATTTTAATTCTGAACAATTGCTGCCTTCTCTTAATGAAATTAAATCTAAAGGAGGGCGTCCGATGAAAACGAAAAAAAGGTCGTCCGAAGTATACAAAATTAATATTTTCTTCAATGTAAAATAATTGCAGGACCTCACTGTGGCAAACAATGTGTATTACAAAATTTTCGCTTTGAATATAAAGATGAGAGGATAGATGGAAGTGGAATGCACTTTACTCGGTTCCAATTACCGGTGCAGTTGGCATTTGCGATGACTATAAATAAAGCACAAGGTCAGACAGTGAATAAATTACGTTTATTCTTGAAGGCACAAGTATTTAGTCATGGCCAATTGTATGTATCGTTTTCTCGTGTTCGAGATGCTGCTTCCATTAAAGTATTTGCGCCCTGCAGTGATACAACAGTAGTGGATAACACTGTTGTAAGAACTTGTTAAAATAGTAATGATCACTGACTGATGTAAATATATATTTGGTGGTAAAATAGGGCTGATTAATGACGATTGGCAGCAGTTGTTGTTACCTTTGTAAACACAGAAATATTTTTATATATATATATATATATATATATATATATATATATGTGTGTGTGTGTGTGTAAGTTAGATGTTTGTTATCTATTATTAAGTTAAGTTAAATTATTAATAATGGTCATTTTTAATTAAGTTATTATGTTTTGTTTGTATTTTTTTAATATTTATATTCTTGCATTTATGTGTGTATATTTATATATATATATATATATATATATATATATATATATGTGTGTGTGTGTGTGTGTGTGTGTGTGTAAGTTAGATGTTTGTTATCTATTATTAAGTTAAGTTAAATTATTAATAATGGTCATTTTATAATTAAGTTATTATTATGTTTTGTTTGTATTTTTTTAATATTTGTATTCTTGCATTTATATATATATATATATATATATATATATAAAGTTGGATGTTTATTTATGATTAAGTTAAGTTGAATTATTGATAATAGTCATGCTATAATTAAGGTATTATAATGTTTTGTTTTTATTTTTTCTTAAAATTTGTATTTTTGCATTAAAAAAAAATATATATATAAGTTAAATGTTTGTTAGTTATTATGTTTTGTTTGTACTTTTTTAAATATTTGTATTCTCGTATTTTGTTCAGTTAGTATTTTTTTTATTCGGAATTTTTTTCAAGTGCAATTTTTATCTGCATTATTTAGATTATTTTACGGATGATCTGAATTTCATTGCTATTTTTTTATGATGTTTTTGTTAGTCTCTGTGTTGGTGTGCTACATATCTTCATGTGGTGTAACATGATAATCATCGGGAGAGGTGGGTTAAAATGTGGTGAATTCAATTGCTCCTGCAAATATAAAGGATTTTACATAAAACACGTAATTTTTTATTTTCGAATCGTCCCACTTGCGGAGACTAAAAAGGGCATCCCCCTTTGGGTAGCAAGGCTTGGGTAGAACCCCTAGTTTACCGAAAATGAAATAGAAGAACTGATATCTCACAGTCTCATATTGTCAATTAAACAATTTAAAAAAATGATAGAGGTTGCAGTGCACTTGATCACTTTTCCGCCAAATGCAATTATATGATGCATTGTAGGTATCAAAACACTATCCTGTTGCTGCATTAAATGGGAAAAATATAACTGTAGGGATGAAATAATTCAGTGCTATAGGTGTCAAAGGTTTGGACACACGTCACATAATTGTAACCTCCCTGATAGGTGTCTTAAGTATGGTGCGAGTCGTTTAAGTACACGAATTGCTCCCGTGATCACCTCGCTAACTCTTCAGAATGCAGTATATTTCAAAAAATAAATGAATCTGTGAGGACTAGAAGCGAACATAGCCAAATCGTTCTTCTTCTATTTCCCATAGACCCAATATAGTCAGTAATGGACAGGGAAGTTCGAGACACATTGCTGTCACTCATACTAAGGGTAGTAGTGTTAATAATAACAGTAATAATAAGTATAACGAAAAGAAGAATAATAATAACAATAATTCTAAATAGTAATTTAAATACTGTTAATAATAGAACTTACTCTAGCGTCACTCGCATGGCAGCAACTGTCGAAAATAATATCGATGCTCAGTCCAATGTATACGATATATATGTTACATTAAGTTTATTTAAGGAACTAAATATCACGAAATTCATTGACGTAATAACAAAAATAATTACTCGATTAAAATTATGTAGAAATAGCGATACACTCACAAAAGTTAGCATCACATTACAAATATTCGCCACTCATTATATTTAGTTTAATGTCTAATGCATAGTTCTCCAAACTGTGCGGCCTCGACGCCTCGGGGCGTCGCGTCGTGCTCCCAGGGGCATCGCGCGTCAATTCGACCGAATCGAGTGAACGCATATTGCACACAGGTTGATGACAAAATCTCAGCTACTGCACCGGCCTGCTCCCTTCCACAATGTTCACTACTCTCACGCACTAACGAGTGTTCTGTTCAGTTCATAGTTCATGTTCATCTCATTCAGTCAACTATTGTTTCGTTCTTGGTTTCGTTTTATTACGCATGCGGTGTTTGAATAATATGAACAATGGATAAATTTATGCAAAAGAATAAAAAACGAAGATTAGGCGAAAGCAGTAATTTTAATTTAAGTAAAAAAAAGAAATACAGGAAATGTGACGAACAATATTTGAATTTCGGATTTACCTACATTATTAAAGGGGATGCAGAACTTCCACAATGTGTTGTTTGTCATAAAGTGTTGGCGGCTGAAAGTATGCTTCCTAATAAATTAAAACGGCATTTAGAATCAACTCATAGTAATTTACAAGGTAAGCCAAGAGATTTTTTTGCAAAACAGTCCACGGCTTTAGTTTCAAAAGCATTAATTCCTACCAAAGCGTTACTCGCCTCTTATTTGGTAGCTCACCGTGTTGCCAAATGTAAGAAACCACACACAATCGCTGAGGAACTGATCTTACCTGCTGCGGTTGATATGGTATCAGTGATGATTGGAGAATCGGCAGCTAAAGAAATAAAAAACATATCTCTTTCAAACAATACGATTAGTCGCCGTATTTACGACATGGCAGAAGATATTAATGAGCAAATTGTAGGGAAACTTTCAGGTTTATTTGTCATTCAACTGGACGAGGCGACTGACAGTAATGATGATGCTCAATTGATGTTACATACGTTTTATACAAGAATCTAATTTATGTGAGGATTTATTATTTTGCAGAAAAATATGTAGAAGTGGTAAAGCTACTGATTTATTTGATATTTTAAATTCATATATGACTGAAAATAATATTAACTGGGATAACTGTGTGGGCGTGTGTACGGATGGTGCCCGAGCGATGTTTGGACAGTATGGAGGACTACAAGCTCGCATCAAAACCAAGTCTCTAAATGTAAAATGGACACATTGTGTCATACATAGAGAGGCCTTAGCAGCAAAGAACATTACACCCGAATTAGGTGTTGTGATGGATAGCATTATTAAAGTAGTGAACTATATAAAAACACGACCGGTGAAATCAAGACTTTTCCATAAACTTTGTGAAGAAATGGAGGCCGAGCATACCTCCTTAATTTATTATTGCAACGCTCGTTGGCTGTCCAAAGGTAATGTACTCGCACGTGTATTCGAATTAAGAAATGAATTTTACATGTATCTACATAGAGAATCACATAATGATGCGCAAAACTTTATTAATTCAATGTTTATAATAAAATTAGCATACCTTTGTGACATATTTAACAAATTAAATGATCTTAATAAGTCTTTGCAGGGAAATCATATGCTACAATTGGCAGATAAAATTATTGGGTTTCAGAAAAAGTTGCTCTTATGGAAGTTGATTGTTTCCTTTCCTTACAAAGTATTTTACAAGAAAAATCGATCGAAATTCTCGATCCCTCTTTAAAAATTATGTTTAAACAACACTTGTTATCATTAATAGAACACTTTGGGAAATATTTTCCCGAAAATCTAAATCAATATGACTGGGTCAGAAACCCTTTCCAGTCACCCACACCATCGACACTTTCAACAGAGGAAGAAGAACAACTAATAGAATTGTCCTGTGATTCCAGCCTAAAGCTTCAATACGATAAGGACAAACTGTTTGAATTTTGGAGCTCAGTGTCTCATGAATATCGTGCCATCAGCACTGCAGCAATAAAGGTTTTATTACCATTTGCGACTTCGTACTTAAACAGGTTTTTCTGCAGTTGTGGTAATAAAGAACAAGTACAGATCAAACATAAATTTAGAAAAAGAAATGAGAGTGGCAATTTCCAAATTGGAACCCCGGTTTAATAAGCTATGCTCAGAAAAGCAAGCACACCCCTCACATTAACCAGCTAGTTACATAAATATATATTTTTATTTTCGTTTTTATATTTTGTTTTCGTTATTATTTTCTAATAAAAATTTTAAATGTTCAAATAGTGTTTTTTTTATAACCTGTTACTAGGCTAGTACCTACTAAAATTGGTAAGTATTTTTGGAAGCTGGCTTGAGGGGCGTCGTAAAAAAATATTAAAGTCCCAAGTACGTCGCAGTATAAATAAGTTTGGGAAGCCCTGGTCTAATGGGTACTAATAATAAGTTGAAATTAATTGCTTGTAATTCCATAATCAACAAACAGTATGACGATTTAATACAATGGGGACACCGAAGGAAATAATAAATAAAATAAATATAAAATTAAAAATTAATAATAATGAATCTTAACATAATATACGTAAGTTAGTCAACCGAACGGTTTGTATGTTATGCGATCGACCGAAATAAAGAAAATTGAAGGTCGAGAATTTGGAATCGTCTTTTACCAAAATGATACATCCACCTTAGTAAATTCTAGTCACTATGAAATATCAACTGTAAAGAATTTGTGGATTAGTAAAAATATAATACATTATACGTACGGAATAGGGACGATTGGAACAATAATTCGACAGACCTTCAGCATCAGAGAGCATCATCCATCCTACCTGCAGTATACCCAGGTCGTACGAATTATTAGTATTATTAAATTTAACTATGAGTTGTTCGTTGAAGGTTGTGTGTTAACTGTATTGTGTTTACCGTCTGGTATTCAACGTATTTGATTGACCGGTTACGTTTTTATACGTGTGTATTTATCTGTATATTTTGATAAGATCGTTTTTATTATTTTTTCTTTTAAAATAAATAACAAATGTACCAAATGTTTCTTACCGAAGAATGGCGACTTCCTCACGTGCAGTGCATGTAACGCGAAGTTACATTTTGATGACTGTAGTGGTATTCGTGCAAAAACATGGAAAGCGAAGTCGACAGCAAGAAAAAAGCAGCGGAGATGCCAGTCATGCTGTGTTCGGAGACAATCGGTGGATTCGAATGTTTCAAATAGGTCTGGCGACTCGGACGATGTTATTTTAGCATCCATAAGGTGTGAATTAGGGAAGTTGAACGAGAAGTACAGTGCCTTACAGCCGACAGTATTAGATATTAGCCGTAATCTGGGAAAGGCATTGGTAACAATTGAAAAGCTCATTCAAGAAAATACTGAGCTAAAGAAGGAGAACGTGGTTTTAAAAGATCGGATATCAGCTCTAGAACAGTATTCTAGACGAAATAATATAATAATAAGTAACGTACCTACCAGACCAAACGAGAATTTAGTCGACATCGTGCAGAAAGTTAATAAGTTAGTTGGTGTTGATGTCGTAGATAAGGATATTGACGTATGTCATCGTCTACGGAAAGCGCCGAAACAAAAATATCCGAATATCGTTGTGCGTTTGTGTAGAAGAATCGATAAAATAAATATGATGAAAAATAAACGTAGTCCGCACCTAAATCATCAACAATTGGGTTTTACTGCGACGCCGAACGAAAAGATATACATGAACGAACATCTAACGTTCGAAAATTCGAACCTATTCGCGGCCGCAAGAAAATTAAGAAGTCACGCATTCGAATATGTATGGTGTAGAGATGGTAAAGTGTTTGCGCGGAGGGACGATAACGATACGGTCCTTTTAATCAGAAACGAAGTCGATATCAATAACTTGATTAAGAATTCGAGTGCGAATGTAAATGAGATATGACTAGTGGTCTCTTATCTGTTTCGAAAAGCTATTGTTCTATACGCGCATATTCATATTATTATTATTATTATTTATCCACGTATGAACATTTTAAATATATTTCTATCGGTCGTAGTAGTAGTTATAATAACGTTTACTATTATTGTTCATGTAGGAACAATCGATTTAAATATATTACTATTAGTGGTAGTAGTAGTTTTGATAATGTTTTATATTGATGTATATCGTAGTATTAATATTATACCCATTAGCAAGGCTGCACTAGTATCATTGCTAATACATATCTTTAATTATGTGCGAAATTCGGTTTCGGTAATGAAACTTACATTTGTCAAAAATAATGATTGTATGGGCGTTGGTACAGGTGTAGTTAAAATTATCGGTTTTTGTTTGTATGGTTTTAAGTAGAGATGCACGATGCATCGATAACTGTTAAAAATAACTAGTTATTATGAATTAACCAGATCATATCAATATCGTCAACGATCAGTCTGGTTACTGGTTATAATTTATTAATATTCCTAAACCTATACTAGTATTAGATGTTTGATATTTTGTATACATTTGTATTTTGTAATTGGTCGTTTTAATGTTATATTAATTTAAATTTTTAACTTTGTAATTTTAGTGGACAATACAGGAATTGATTTATTTCGAATTTTTATTACTATATGATACTTGTTATAATCCCATAAGGTAATTATTGTTTTATGGTTTGGTTATTAAATATTAATTTATTTTTAAGTATATTTTCTATCATAACATTACTACTATATTATTTATTATTTTATAAGTGTAATAATGTAATTTGCAGTATATGTTATTGTAAACTGTTATATATAAGAAAGTAAAAATAAAGCTTGGTTTCATTTGATTTGATGTATTAGGAAAAAGAATGCAGATTTGAAATTAAATTTGAGATTCATGAAATATGATTTTTGTATGCGTGATTAGAATGAGAAAAAAGTTATGGTATTAACTCAAAAAGAGTTCACACTATTTGAATTTTGAATATATTTTATCATATGTTAATATAGGTGTTATGGAACCATTGAATAAAAGAATCAAACCAACCGATGAAACATTTATTGCTAAATGCAATATATGCAAAAAAAATTTTTCGTATAAATCAACAAACTCAAATTTGAGGAAGCATATTATTTCTGCACATCCAACAGTTGTAATTGGAACGGAAAGAAATAATCATAATTTAGGAAGTAAATGAACCAGATTATACAACCTCTAAACAAGTACAAAGTACTTTATCATTTTTAAAAATAAATGTACAGAATAAAAAACAAATCGATGATAACTTATTAAAATTATTTTATATTGATTTCCAACCGTTTAGCATTGTAACAGATGAAGGATTCAAAGAGTTTGTAAAATCATTGAACCCATCATATGAAATACCAAACCGAAATTACATAGCAAATACATTAACTGCAGTAAAGTATGAAGCCGCTGTTAATAAATGCCACGAGTTGTTACAGGATGCTAGAAAGCTTTGTCTTATAACTGACTGTTGGACGTCAAAGAACAACGAAAGCTATATTGGAATAACAGCGCATTTTTCAAATTCAGAATTTACTATGAATTCTGTATTATTAAAATGTTCAGTTTTTGAAGACAGACATACAGCAAAAAAGCTTGCTAATAAAATAAAGGAAGTGACGGATGGTTGTCAAGTTACAGATAAAGTTATACTAACTGTAACTGATAACGCCCCCAACATAGTTAATGCTATTACTGAACAACTGAAATGGAAACATTTTGGTTGCATGGCTCATTCAATAAATTTAATAGCTAGGAGCAGTTTAAGTTCAGAAAAAAGTATTGATGAAATATTAGATGAAGTACGACATATAGTGTCGCATTTTAAACGCAGCCCTACTGCAAATACTAAATTATTAAGATATCAACAGAATGAAGGGGCGAACAATTAAAACTAATACAGGATGTTTCAACAAGGTGGAATTCCACTTTTTACATGTTGCAACGGTTTTCAAAGTTAGAGAAAGCTATTAGGGGAACGCTGGCTATTATGGACAATAACCTTCCATCATTGGAAGTTAATGAATGGAAAATAATTCATCAACTTGTTGAAGTACTACAACCACTGGAAAGTGTAACACGATTAGTAAGTGGAGAGAAATATTGTTCGGCATCATGTATTATACCTCTTATAAATGGAACAATAAGTGTATATGGAAAATTTTAAAAAAAGAAATTATGAGTCTTATGTAAATAGTGTTTTGGACCATATATATAACCGATTGAATAATGAATTTAATAAAATTGAGTATAGCTCCACATTATCATCAGCAACCTTCTTGGATCCAAGGTTTAAACTGGCCGCACTTAATTCATCAATTACAGCAGACAGAGCAAAACAAAGTATTCTAAAAATGTCAGAATTAATTGCTAGAGAGCGCAGTGAAGCGGTGCCGAATACACAATCAGAGCATGCTACTGAGGGCGAGATGAACTATCAGTATGGAATTATCTAAAGCAGAACATTTCATCTCATCAAAATCAGTGCAAAAATACATCTTCCTCGCAGGCATTAATAGAAATGCAGAGATATCAAGAAGAAGAAATTTTGGAGAAAGACAATGATCCTTTAAAATGGTGAAGACAAAATAAATATAATTTTCCATTTTTAAATTGTATTTCTCAAGAAAAATTAAGCACCTTAAGTATTTTCAAAGGCAGGCTTAGTGATATCTGATAGAAAAAACCAGACTTTCTTCTAAATGTGTGGAAAAATTACTGTTTTTAAGTACAGGAAAATTTTAAATAGATCTAAATTTATGTTGGTTTTTTTTATGCAAGTTCTTTTATTGAACATACTACTAAATTTGTTAATTACTTTCTAAGCTGTCTTGAAAATGTTATTACTTATTAATCTAAATTCTAAATGTATTTTTTTTTTTTTTAAGATTCTTTTATTGATTACTTCCAGTCGTTATATATATATATATATATATATATATATATATATATATATATATATATATAATGTAACTATATATTTAGTTTATATTGTTTTTAATATTTATTTTAATAAAATAATTCTAACTTTAAAATTACTTACTACTAAATCTGTTAAGTTTCTAAGCTGTCTTGAAAATGTTATTACCTTATTAATTTAAATTCTAAATGTATTTCTTGTTTTTTTTTTCAAGATTCTTTTGTTGATTATGTCCAGTCGTTATATATATATATATATATATATATATAAAATGTAAATATATATTTAGTTTATATTGTTTTTAATATTTTTTAAAATATATATAATGTAAATATATATTTAGTTCATATTGTTTTTAATATTTATTTTAGTAAAATAATTCTAACTTTAAAGTTACTTACTACTAAATTTGTTAATAAGTATCTAAGCTGTCTTGAAAATATTAAAGTACTGGTTAGTAATCCACTATTCAATAACATATACCCGCTAGTTTGAAAATATCGAAAGAACCAGACAACCAGTAACCAAATAAAATAACTGTTATTATAAAATAACAGTAACCAATTAACTAGTTACTCTGAAATAACTGGTAAGAGCATCACTTTTTAGGTATAATTAGGAGCTCAACTTTAAACGTAAGAAGCCTACGTAAACATTACGACGACCTTTTAATTTTTTTACACCGACGAAGTATTGAGTATGATATTATTATCTTAATAGAAATATGGATATACGAGTATGAAGTTAATCGATATCGTCTTCCTGGTTTTGCTACACAAGCGCAGTGTAATAACAATGAACGATCTGGTGGTGTTCTTGTATACATAAAAGATAATATTCCTTTCTCGAGTAACGAATTTCTAATACCTACGGGCAATGTAGTACAAATAGAGCTAAAACTTGAGGCTAATAAATCTATAATATTCTTGGGTATTTATCGTTTCTGTAATCATACGTATTCTGATTTCTTGGGCGATTTTGAAAGACTCTAAAAGTCAATTAGTAGTTGTTACAGGTGACATAAATATCAATCTTCTAAACGGGTGTGAAAGGAATAATTATCTTGATTTCATGTATTCTTGTGGATTTTCCTCTATTGTGAATCAAGCAACTTAACTATCGACGTTGTGATAATTACACTTCGTGTTCAGACCACTTGTTTGTTCGGGGGCGAGAAAGTTGTGCGACGAATTTAGAGATTATGTACGAAATTATGCAGGTAGACTTTTCAGACCATACTTCGGTGTCCGCTGAATTTACATTTAACGATATTAGTCATAGGCCGGTGTGTGATCTTGATTATTACTTCGATAAACAACTTTACAAAACTCTGTTAACCTCATGCAACGTGTCTTATCTTTATACCAGTCCTGCAAATATAAATGAAAAATTTGAATGGTTCGTCTCGAAATTAACTGGAATTTTGAATCAGTGTAGGGTACCAAAACAGCCATGTAAACCACACCGCAAAAGATCTAGTTGGATTTCAAATCAGGTTATCCAACTGGTACAGGTAAAACATGATGCCTATATTTTGTACAAAAGAGACCCTCTTAACTTACATTTTTACAAAAATTATAAACACCTTTAGAAAAAGGTGTCCAGAAAGCAGCTAGGAAGGCAAAAGCCTATTATTAGACAAGTCTCATAAATAAATGTGAAACAAAGCAAAAACAGTACTGGGCCATTGTTAACATTATCGGGAAGCAGAAAGAAAGGATTAAGGAAATATCCTTAAACGGAGTCGAAATGCCGGTTGATGGTAATGAGGAGATAGTTTCGAATAATTTTAATCACTTCTTTAATCACAGTGTATCTAGTTTATTGTGTACAGACGCTGATATAGAGAGGAGTGATGATGTTTCTGTAACCTATAATATTAAACCTAACTCCTTTGTATTTTTAGATTTTTCTTGCGACGATGTTAGAAATGCGATTCTTTCGTTAAAAAATAAATCTTCCTTCGGTTTTGATAAAATATTAATTCTATTAATCAAGGATAATATTAATTTTTTCATACAACCCCTAACCTATTTATTTAATAAATCTATAGAAGCAGGAACTTTTTCTCAAGTATTAAAATTAGGAATCATAACACCGATATACAAAAATGGCGATAAAACAGATGTTTCAAATTATAGACCAATATGTATTTTATCAACATTATCCAAAATATTCGAAAAGTGTGTGAAGAATATTATGTTGCGCTTCCTTTTAGACTTTAATTTTATTTAGCGCTAATCAGTAAGGTTTTTTACCGCGAAAAAGAGCGGACGATCTCTTTTTAAACATATTTCTTGCATTGCGCAAAACTTAGAAAACGGCCGCTCCGTTGCTGCCGTGTACTTTGATCTGCGTAAGGTATTTGATGTTTTAGATCACCACTTATTAATGGAAAAACTATACGCGTGTGGATTTAGAGGTAATATGTTACGTTGGTTTAATCTTGAAGGTAGAAAGTATGTCACTAAAATCAATGAGACTTTAAGTCGGACGGTTATTTCAAGTTCGGGAGTACCACAGGGCAGTATAGGGGCCGTACTTATTTTTGATATACGTCAATGATCTTTGTAACTTGGATGTTTCTGGTCAGATCTTTAGTTATGCTGATGATACTGTCTTAGTAGTAAATTCTCGTTTTCCTGACATCTTACAAGAACTCACACAATGTAGCGTTAATAAAATATCAAAATGGCTAACTCATAACCGTTTAGTCGTAAACCCAGATAAAACTAAATATTTAATTTATACACATCAAGCAGCCAAGTTGTTTCGGAACATGAAAATTTTCTTGAATAATCATCATATAATAAAGAGAGCGTATGATATAAAATACTTAGGACTTGTTTTAGATAGTAAGTTAGCCTGGGATAAACATTTGATTTTCGCTGGAAATAAATTAAGGAAGTTGAACTATCTGTTTTTCTACCTAAAACAATATTTCTCTGTTAAGCACTTAATTCGAGTATACATTGCATTATATCAACCGGTTCTTATTTACGGTATTGTACATTGGGGTGGAACAGCGCAATATCATCTACAACCGTTGTGCTCATTGCAAAAACTCTCCTAAAGAATATAACTAATAAAGATTTGAACGAATCAATTTTAAACGTTCGACAACTGTACGAATTGAATATTCTTGATTTTGTTATAAAACATAGGGGCTATTTTAATGTAGAGACTGTAAGTGGGAAAACTAGAACCGCTGGTACTGAAAAAGCAATGCTACCTGACTTTAAAAAGACACATTGTCGTATGCAAGCCATTTATGCCGGGGCAGTGGCTTACAATTTAGTTCCAGAACCTATTAAACGGTACCTAATGAATTATAAGCGTCGCCGTTGTAAAACCTTGGTTTCTTCGAAAAAACTAAAATTTTATGTCAAGAAAAAAGAGGCTTTATATCAATAGGAAATAGCAATATAGAACAAGTCACCGAACTTACATATTTAGGTCAACTAATTTCATTTAAAAGCAAATTAACAGCCGAAATACACTGCAGAGTGACAATAACATGGAAAAAGTACTGGATGATGAAATCAATTTTTAAGAACAATATTCCGCTCAATCTAAAAAGCGTGGCGTTCAACTGCTGCCTGCTACCATTCTTAACTTACGGCTCCCAAACATGACACAATTTTTTTTTTTTAATTTAGTTTTGTTATTGTTTTTTATCTTTTATTTTTTTCCTTTATACAATTATTACTATTGTTATTATCATTACTTTATTTATAGCAGATTTCTATTTTGTGTAAATTTTTAATTTTTTAATTAATTCTTTTTAGAGTATAACAGAATCTGATTTTGATTTTAATCTTTTTTTATTTATTCCTTATACAGTTATTATTATTATTAGTAGTAATTATAATCATATAACATATGTTTTTTCTGTTCTTTTAAATTTGGTTTTTCATTTTCGTTATAATTAGAATAACCCTGTATTTTTAGTTTTACAAACTTTAAAAATACACGGCGCTCGCACGTTTCTGCGCATAGCCGTGGTTTTGTGTTCATATTCTTTATATATTTAAGACAACTATTTGTTAACTCATTTGAGCGCAAATAAACACTGATTGATTGATTGATTGATTATTAAATGTTGAATATATTGGAGAGTAATGATTTTATAAATTATAAACAAAACAAAATATAACACAGTTTATTCACTAGTAAATTTTTTACTGCAAAGCCTTTCGACAGTTAAGTTATTTTCAAGCATATACAAGTTTTGTTGTATATACTTGAAAATGACGTAACTGTCGAAAGGCTTTGCAATAAAAAATTTACTAGTGATTAAACTGTGCTATATTTTGTTTTGTTTATAAATTATTATTATTATTATTTTTGTTTGTTGCACATGACAAAATTCTATATGTATATTTCAAGTGAGTTTGTGTATATAGTCTATGCTGTTTTCTTAATGTATTGGTATGTATAAAATAACCACATGTTAAATGCATTTGTTCGTAATCAATGTATAGTAATAGTAATAATAAAATAAATGCATATAGAAACGAACTAGTCATTTAATAATGATAATAATCGTTATTGGTTCTACACGAACAAATCTTAATTCTCGGCAGTGTTTTCAATTACTTAAAATTTCGTATACGTCAAATTTTTAAATATATATATATATATATATATATAAAAAAAAAACATTAAATTCATAATCACCCTATAATTCAAATTACATCTAAATTTTAAGAATTAGTTTAAATTATAATATTTTTAAATTTACATAATATTGTACTAGCGATCACGATTGATTTGATAGGATTTTTTTTTATCTAACTTATTACGTTCCTGTGCGATCCCTGTAGACGCTTGACTCCACCCAACAGGAGAAGACGTAATAAGTTGGCAACCGCGACAAGCGATAGCGTACTGCTCTATATAGAGGCAAGAAAACGTTGTGGCTTGCCTGCATACAACGGCATAGGTAAAACCACGTATTTTCCAAAATATCTTATTATGCTCGTTCTAAGCTATTTAAGTAATAGATCATTCTATGTGTTAGTAAACGATATATTATCCTCCCGTCGAACGTGCTTAGCAGGAGTACCTCAAGGTAGTGTACTTGTTCCATTCCTATTCACTTTTTATTTATATGATATTCCTACAATAAATAACACAGAGGTAGCCTTGTATGCAGACGATACCGCATTATTCTGTAGTTCTTATATTCCAAGAGCTGTTACGAATAAATTACAATTAGGGGTAGATAGGTTGATTCGATATTTTGCTAAGTGGCAGATTGCCTACCAAAACTCAGGCAATACTGTTTACTCGTAGGAGACCACTCTTACCCCCACCCTAAATGATTAACGGTGTAAATGTAGAATGGTCGGATCAAATAAAATACTTAGGTGTTATTTTAGATAAAAGATTGACTTTTATCAAACATTTAGATTACGTGTCAATCAAAACGCAACGTGCCATTTGTTCTATTTATCCTTTGTTTAAACGCAAATCCGTCCTAAATGTCAATAATAAATTAATAATATATAAATCGCTCATTAGACCAGTTTTAACGTATGCCTGTCCTGTGTGGAGTTCTATTAGCAATTCTAGTTATAAGCGGCTTCAGTTGATTCAGAACAGGTGCGTTAGATGTATACTCAACGCTCCAATATATAGTAATATAGTAAAAATGCATGAGAAATTGGAACTAGCTATGTTAAAAAACCATGTGTTAAAAGTGCCTACCAACTTTTTTAAACAGTGTCTTACACATGATAATGATTTGATAACGGTGATTGGAAATTATGATTCCAAGCAGTTAAGAATAAAATATACTAAATATAAGCATCGCAGGCTGAAACATAATTTGGTTTAGCCTGTTAAATATTAATAATTGTTAATATTTGTTTTAATAATATTAAGTATTTTTGTTTATTATCATTATCATTTTATTTATCGCTAATTTCAACGGTATTGCTTTGTATATTTTCGCCGGTTTTTTAACATTAATTTTTCCTGCATTTAGTATATACTTAAGTTGAATCTTCATTCGTTAAAAATCCATGTTTCTTCTCTTACGTTTATTGTTACTGCGGTAAGTTTTTATTTGTAACGGTACACAGGTTTAAAAATTTCTGTTTGTTTTTAATTTGTAATTTATGTGAAATATACGTTTTCTTCTTCTTCTTCGCGTATTTTCCCAATACGTCATAAATTGTCGCCACATGACAATGTGGGTATAGCAGTACACCATAAATTGGCTGAACAGGACGACGGGATAAGGTACCGCGCAGTCTTCAGATACGATTATAGTGGAATTAAAAAATTATGGCTGAGAGAAAAGAAAAAATTACACTGAGAAGTGACACCGTAGAGGTTTGAAGAATGATTCGGGATAACCTAATGGCGACGATGGCAGAAAATGTGTCGATTGCAAGTACCCCGAAAGTACAAAATAAATTTAATACTGAACCTCGCGATGATTATATAATTACAAAAATGATGCATATGATGCAAGATCTTAATAATAACATCAATAATAATTTTAATAACAGATTAAAAGAATAAGAAAATAATCTTAATAACAATATTAATAATAAATTTAAAGAAAACGAAAATAATTTTAATAATTTCAAAGAAGAAATTAATAATAGATAAAATTATCAGGAAAAACAGATAAATGAAATTTTTATACAAAAAATTGTGAGAATATAGATAAAAACTAAACTAAATCAAATAAAACAGGATAATGAAATACAAAATAATATTATCGCAGAATTACGTAACCAACTAAAAGAAAGACAGGAAAAACAGAGAGTAGAATATAACAATAAATTCAAGGAAGTAAACGTTAAAATAAATAATTATAAAAATGAAATACTAGAACTAATAACTTGTAATTTAAATCTATACAGCCAGGAAATAAAGGAAGAAGTACATAATATGAATAATGCTAACAATCATAATCTGGATACAAGTCTAAAACTATGAAACTTGGTATAGATAAAGAGATATGGAAGAGAAAAAAAAAAGAAACTGTTGAGTTTAGAAAGAGAAATAGCGACCATTAGGAAGAGTCCCAACATACTCCCTAATAGGACCAGAAAGTGCATGGATTTGGCTACTCCAAGATACATATCATTGAATTTTTAACAGAAATTAAATTGGTATTCAATAACTTTGATTTAATACGGAGAAAATAAATTTCACAATAAAATATATGGATGGATCGGAACAAGCATGGGTAAAAAATATTCTGAATAACGTGCTACTTGGGAAGAAGCCGAAACGAAATTGAGAAATCGATTTTGGAGTCAGGACTCTCAACAGCAGATAGGATACAAATTTTACCCACATGATATTTGTTTGCAACACGAAAACTAAGAAGATTTTATTATAAATTGGATAAATAAATTAGAATATTTAGACAATAAGATCAGTGAGGAAGAATAATCAAAAACATAAATTGCCGACAAATCTTAAACTGATCATCAATTGTCAGAAAATAGAAACGAAGGAACAACTATTGATAAGTGCAAATGACTGGTATAAAATGGATGTATTGATCGAAACAAAGAATTATAATAATGTGGAGAAACGACGGAAAATAAATTTTTTAGAGAGAAATGGAGGTGAAAATAATATAAGTCCTAATTATCGGAAACAACACATTTAACAATGGGAAAGTTAACGGACATTCGAATCTAAGAAATTCAACGAATATTGAGGATAATGAGGAAAAAATAGCCCAATATAAAGGTTATGAAATTATGGGAGATAGTCAAATGGTTCGTTTTTGTCGTGAATATGGAAATATAATACCAAGAAATATAAAAATTATCAAGCGGGTTTATGCATATCGGGAATCACTACCCGAGGTTTAAAGAATTGTATTTGGCAAAGACAGAGAAATGTTTTGAAAAAAGTAATATTACTCGTGGGATGTAATGATGTAGACAAACCTTATATTATTGAAAGCGTTATGGAGGAATATAAACTGTTAATTTCAGAAATTAAGAAGAAAGGTGCTACTGAAATAATTTTGATGAAAATATCTCCTAAACTTAAATACGAGACCAGGAATGGAATGAATAATTTTATAAAAAGCCTAGAGAATCGACAAGAGGGAATAAAGGTCATAGATTTATATAGACTTACTAGTGTAATGGGAACCGATGTTGAGATAGATAATGGAAGTGGGACCGAATGCAATGATGTTTTATTTGAAAAGTACTATGACAAAGATGAAGAGATATTTGATGGCATACATTTAAATAAACGAAATAATTTTAAAAACATTCCAAAAATATCTGCAAATAATTTATCGATAGTGGGAGCATGTGGTAAAAAACCACAGAGTTGGTTTACAGGTAAGACTGCCAATACAAATCGGTAATACAGACGTAAACATACATTTATATATTGTGCCTGGATTGAATATTGATATAGTGTTAGATTGTGATATATTGAATAGATTATTGGCAAAAATCAGTTTTAAAAAACAATTGATAAAGTTAGAAATAGATAAAGATTCTGATGAAACTCTAATATTAGGCGAGAATAATTATATTTAAATAAAAAAAGTTAATTACGAAACTGTAAAAGAAAAGAATATGTAGTAGCTAAATTTTGCCATAAAAATGACAGTTTAAAACTAAAAGTATTTAAAAGGAAAGTAAAATAAATATAACAAGTGAACGATTAAAAAATTGTATTTTAAATGAAAATATAAAGAATTAAAATCTATATTATCCAAATATAAAAACATACAAGTAATAGACCGGGTCGATGTTAAGATATTTCAATATAAAAGCAATACTACACTGCATAAAGTTTTCAAAAACAGCAGAACCTAACCGATCCCTATATATATAAAAGACACATGGTAAAACAGGAAATTAAAACAATGCTAAGCGAAGGAATAATCAGATCATCGGATTCATGGTTTCAATTGATATATTTGGACCATTACCTATGTCAAGAGTGAAAGATAAGTTGTTGATATTGTTAGACACATTTTCAAAATTTGTGAAACTGTATCCATTACGAAAACTATCCAGTAAAGTGATTATTTGTAAAATTATTGATTTCATTAAGTGTTATGGCAAAATGAAGACGCTACTTTCCGATAATGCGACTATCTTTACCAGTAAGGCATGGACAGAATATTTTGAAAAGATAAACGTGAAATTAAAACATGTACCTCCGTATTTTCCCCAAGGGAACCCAGTAGAGCGATATAATTCTGAAATCGCGAAATATTTAAGATTTTTTTGTGAATATAAACACACGCACTGGGGATTTCACATTGAACAGATAGAGAGAATTATAAATAATTTTCCCCTAAGATCGCTCCCGTAACTGTACTTACAGGAAAAGAAAGCCGAGGGTTATTAACCAGTACAATTAAATTGGCAGATGAGATACCTCTGAACCATAATAAAATAATAACCGAGATACGCAAACGATTAGAAAATGTGGCGAATTCATTTATTATACATCACAGAAATAAAAAAAAAAAAGCAGAAGATCAGTAGATACAAATGTGAGTTCTGATGAACAAGTAATTCTTACTCAGTGGTTCAATAATAAATTAGTCACAGTAGGTTCAAACTTTGTTGCAGATGAGCAGTTTGATTATTGTCAGAGATCAAACAAAAAGACATGTAAATGTATGCTGCCCAGAATGTATCAAATTATACAATCATAACATGGGTGGTGTTGATCAGTTTGATTGTTTTATAAGTTTATATCGTTCAATTATAAGTTCAAGAAGATGGACAATCGGCATGATTTTGCATGCAATTGATATGAAAATTACAAAAACCCAGGGAGAACATATATTACCCTTTTCCTCGATATAATGAATGTCTTTAATAATGTACATTTGTCCACTTTACAATATAAATTATCGTCCCTAGACATTTCATGGCATTGTTGTCTCTTCATTAGTAGACTGTTTTGCAATGCTATATTCTAATAAGTACATTGTTGACCAGTTACCAACGATTGGAATACCAGGAAAATATCTCAGGGTTCTTTTCTTAGTCTGATTCTTCTAATTTATATATTTTATAACTGGCACATGTGCCTTTGTATTCTAAAACTCTCCTCTATGCTGATCATATTGTGGTAAGTAATAAGAGCATCACTTGATCACACTCCGTCGATCCAACCAACTTGCGCGAGATGATAGAATCATCGGACTAGCGGATCGTCAGAGTGTTTTCAAGGTGAACAACCGTACTACTGGGATTTTTTTTTTTTTTACATCAGTTAGGATTTTCATTTTATAACATAAAAATAATTTAAGTAATAAATAATAGTAATAATTAGAAATTGTCTATGGTCAGCTGACAGCGATTCTAATCACATCAGTAGCATTACTATATTATAATATTATTATTTTATAATAATGTTTTTTTACCATTATTATATTATGATTACTATTATAATTTTAATTATTACTTTTTTACTATTATCCTTACTTCTATATTATTTTTGGTTTCCGTTAGCGTACGGTTGGTTTGTGTTTTGCTCCTGTTAATTTATGTATTTTTATTTGTTATATCGTGTTTTTTATATTGGAGTGCGCATATACCGAAATTAAAATTTTATTTCTCTTTAAACGGGATTTTGTTAATTTTTGTTTGTTCTGTAGTTATTTTGTTTTGTTTCATTTTCGTTTTGTTACGCGTTAAACTTTTTGAAATTTTGGTATAGTTTTATCTTCATATATATTGACATTCGTGATTGTAATAGTAACAGTAACTGCGTCGCGTTATCTTTCTTGATTACGTCTCAATAAACCCGACTATTATCTAAACCTGAAATTATTCTCTGGGAGGTAATTTTTCATTTATTATTTTTATTAGTTACTGCCACCTTTATTTGAACTATGCCAACCGTAATAATGTGCAGTGTTTGCCAGAAAGACTTGCCTGTGGACGGAGAATATGCGAACTGCTCTGCATGCAGTGGAAAAATTCATTTCAGTTGTACTGGTGTAGCTAAATCAACCTGGAGAGCAATGAGCGCAGCTAACAAATCGTGCTGGCGGTGTGTGTCGTGTAGAGGAAAGGCTCACGATACCACTAAACTTTCTGCATCTCCTGCTAGACATTCAGATGAAGAAAGTATTGCTAAGTTGATTAGGGCTGAATTTAAACCCATAAATGATAGAATGACCGAAGTGATAAAATCTGTAGCTTTCCATTCGGCTAAATTTGACGAATTAGTAGCGGAGATAAGGAAATATAGGGAAGAAGTAGTAGAATTAAAAAATGTTTTTTTTTGTGCCTAGTAATAATGTAAACCGTTAACGGTGCTACAAGTATAGTATATTAATTTTATTATGTAATCCGCGACTCGCGCAGAATTGCGCATCCGCGGAAATCTTGTGCATATTATTTATATCATGTAATTGTGAAATATTTTGAAATAAATTGAAATTGAAATAATAATAATAATTATAATAAATTAAGATTATAAGTTAAATAAACTATTAATTTTCAAAATTAAAATTTAAGATCTTAAAAGAAAAAATTACTTATATATAAATTTACAATTTATAACTAATATTAAATAATAAAAATTAAACTTGCAATTTAATTATATATAAATAAATAATAAAATGAATATATTCAACTAATCATAAATATATTGGATTAATATACCTAATATTTGGATTATGATCAGGGATAATAGGATTTTCAATAAGATTAATTATACGTATAGAATTAATAAAAAACAAATAATTTTTTAAATGACAACAATATTTTTAATATAATAATTACAATTCATGCATTCATAATAATCTTTTTTATAACAATACCTATTATTATTAGATCCTTAAGAAACTATTTAATTCCAATAATAATAGGATCAAACGATTTATACGATTAAATAATTGAAGATTTTGATTATTAATACCTTCATTAATATTAATATTAACAAGAATAACAATAAATAATAGAATTAATTCAGGATGAACTCTTTACCCCCTTTATCATCAATAAATGAATCAATCAATTATATTATTTTTTCACTACATCTTAATGGACTATCATCAATTATAAGATCAATAAATTTTATTAGATCTATTATAAATATAAATAAAAATGAAATAAAAAACATAACACTATTTGTATGATCAATTTTAATTACATCAATTTTACTTATATTATCATTACCAGTATTAACTAGAGCAATTACAATAATTCTATTAGATTCAAATATTAATACGTCATTTTTCAATCCAATAAATAACGGAAATCCAATTATATATCAACATATATTTTGATTTTTTGGACACCCTGAAGTATATATTTTAATTCTTCCAGGATTTGGATTATTCTCTCATATTTTAATTAACAATAACGGAAAGTATGAAATTTTTAATAAAATAAATATAATCTATGCTATATCATCAATTGGAATTTTAGGATTTATTATATGAGCACACCATATATTTACAATTGGAATAGATATTGACACACAAACATATTTTATAACATCAACGATAATTATTGCAATTCCAACAAGAATTAAAATTTTCAGATGAATTATATCAATAAATAATAAAAAAATATTAATATCAAATATGCACTTATGATCAATAGGATTTATCTCAATATTTTCAATTGGCGGATTAACAGGAATAATTATTTCTAATTCTTCAATTGATATTAACCTTCATGATTCATATTATGTAGTAGCTCACTTTCATTACGTTTTATCAATAGGAGTAATATTTTTAATTATTTTAAGAATAATTTTCTGAATACCATTAATTACTAATATATCAATAAAGAAAAAATGACTTAAAATTCATCTTATTAATACATTTATTTACATTAATATAACATTTTTCCCCAACATTTCACAGGAATAAATGGAATACCACGACGATATCCATCATTTAATGACAACTTAATTTTATGAAATACAATATCATCAATAGGATCAATAATAATAATAACAATAAATATAATATTCTCATTTACATTATATGAATCAATAATATCAAAAAAAATAATTATTTTTAAGTTTCATATAATAAATATAGAATAATCTTTTAATTTAACTCAAATTTTACACATAAATAATGAATATCCTATTTTAATTAAATTTTAATATGACAGAAAAAAAATGTATTGAATTTAAAATTCAAAAATAAATTTATATTTTATTAAAAATAATAGAAATAAAATAATAGATAACATAAATATATTAATAATTACAGTAATATTAACTATTACATATTTAATTACAATCTCAAATATAAATCAAATAAACAATAAATCAGTTAAAGAAAATAATAATATTGAAATAATATGAACTATTATACCAATAATTATTCTAATTAAAATAGCTCAATTATCAATAAAAACATTATTCATAAATAATGAAAACAAAATAAATATTTTAACTATTAAAACAATAAGAAATCAATGATTCTGATTTTATGAATATATAAATTTTAATATTAAATTTAATTCATTTATTCAAATAAAAAACAATTTTCAATTTTTCAATATAGAAAATGATAATAATTTAGTAATTCCATTTAATTATAAAATTCAAATAATTATTTCATCAATAGATGTAATTCATGCATGAACTGTCCCATCCATTAATTTTAAAATAGATACAATTCCAAATTTTATTAATCAAAAAACAATTATTATTAATAAGCCGACTATATTATTTGGTCAATGCTCAGAAATTTGCGGAATAAATCATAAAATAATACCAGTAAAAACATACTCTTAATATAAAAATATTGGTTGTTATAAACACTATAATGATGTTCTGTAAAAGGGAAATACTTAGTGTATGCTCATTTTCAGTATTGTTTGGCATAGCATTAACATCAAATTCTGTGATAAACAATGATGATAACAAAATCATAAAAGACAGTACTATCAGGTACTCATGCCATCAATATGAAAAGAAAGCATGCCTCAATGACAGGGATAGATTCCACATGATAACAGATAAAGTAAAGATAGTTATTGATGATCCCTGGGAAGTATGCAATACCATAAGAAAGACCAAATTGTATCCAGATACTAAATACCAATGTTTGGATGATACAAAGAAAATACCATGTGATTTATGTTTCACAATCATATGGCACTATAAAATGAGCAATAATCAATTAAACACAGAAGGCATAGGATCTACTGAAGATATTACTCATTTGGCTGGTTGCAAACACCAAGAATCAATGTTAAAATTAGCAGTATGGAATATAATGTTAATTGCAATATATTATGTTATGTTTAGATATTTCAGTAAGAAATTAAAAAAAAAAATACCCATCTCAATTGAATCAATTGAAATTAAATATTTCGTTAAATGAATAATAAATTTTTAATTAGATAACTATTATTTGGTATCGGTTAGTGAAGGTCGTGTTGTACGTTTCGTAGTAATTTATATAGTATAGACGTGTATACGATAACTCGGGAATTCCGCACGCCGTTTAAGTTATCAAGTAACTACGAATTTTACGGGAGGGCGTGTGTATCGTATCGTTGTATAAAAGGTATTTATCGCTTATTAAATCGATATTATTAATTTAGACGTTGTTTTCTCTTCCTTTATCTACTGTAAGTTTCATTATGTCAACGAACTGTGCTGCTTGTAATAAAATACTCCCCATAAATGGCGATTTTGCCACATGTTCTGCTTGTCATAGGGGACTTCACTTAGAAAAGAGTTGTTCTGGATTAAAGGAGGGAACATGGAAATGTAAATCGCTATCCGCGAAAGCTGCTTGGCGATGTAGCAATTGTAGATTAGACTCGAAAAGTAGGGGCTCGTCCCCGGAACCAGTAGGCGTACCACTGCAGGAAGTGGCACAGGCCATAAGGGCAGAGTTAGCTCCTATGAAAAACCAATTATGCGATCTAATAAAAACAGTTGAACATAATTCAGCGAAATTCGACGAGATGGTAAAGGAAATGGCAGCATATAAACAACAGGTCATAGATTTAAAGAATGAAGTACAAAGGCTTACGGATGAAAATTCAGTATTTCGTGTAAAACTAGATGAGGCGGAACAATACTCTAAAAGAAATAATATTCTTGTATCAAACGTGCCATACAGTAAAGAAGAAAACGTTTCCGCAGTCATTAAACATATTGCTGATAAAATAGGCTGTAAAGTGAGGGAAGAAGACATTGATGCTTGTCATCGTTTGCCAAGACGTCAACGGTCAGGATATTCAACTATTGTTGTTAAATTCTGCCGACGTAATGTTAAAGAAGAAATATTACGCAAACGGAAGGAACACATTATAAATCCAGCATCTTTAGGCTTCCAGGCGGATGGAAAGAACGAAATGCCAATATATATAAATGAACATCTAACAGCTCGTAATGCAGAAATACATAAAAGAGCAAGACAAATAATTCATGCTTCATCACTTCGGTCGGTCTGACTATATGAAATTAGTCAATGGTCGTGGTATATTAATAATTGTATTCACTTAAGCGAATTTCAATTTAGTATAGTAATTTTAATTAAATTTGTATATACATTTCGTACACATGTATGCAGATTGCGATGTGAGTGCAAATATTACATAGTTAGATATGGATACATTTCATGCGTACCTTTTTTTTTTCTTTTTTTTTTCTTTGTACTCAACTGCTATTAATTCCAAATTCCAATGAATTTTTCTAAGCTCAAAACATTAACGTTAAATATTCAAAGTTTAAGGAAGCACTATAATGATTTCTGTTTATATTTGAAAGAGCGGTCTATTGAGTATGATTTCATAGTACTAACCGAAACAGGGTTATACTCGGATGAAGTCAGTAGGTACCAAATTCCTGGTTACAATTTAATTGCACAGTGCTTAGATACTCAACGTTCCGGTGGCGTTTTAGTATACATAAAGAACGGTGTAATGTATTGTAATAGAAATGCTGTGATGGAAACTGGCAATATAATACATTTGAAAATTCAATTAGCAAATAAGGGAATTTTATCATTAGTTGCTATATACCGTTTTTGTGAATCTAGAATTTCTGATTTTTTGGATGAGTTAAATCTTATACTAGTCGACACTGCCGAACTATCAATAGTTACTGGAGATATGAATATAGACCTTTTTAAAGAATACATGTGTAGTGATTATCTTAACTTAATGTATACACATGGATTTATCGATATTGTTAAAGTGGCCACGTTTTTTATAGACTCGGATAGCTATAAATCATGTTTGGATCATATATTTTTAAAAGGTCGTGATAATAAGGTAGCCAGTTTAAATATGATTACATACGATATTGATCGAGTAAATTTTACAAAACATGGTGCTGTGAGTGCTTCCTTTATGTTAAATGGTAAGATAAAAATTAAACTTGAAAATGAATATTTATATTTTGATAAATATTATTTCAATAACTGCTTGAAACAGTTTGATACACAGTGTATGTACACTAGCGCTGCAACAGTGGATGAAAAATTTGAATGGTTTATTGGAAGAATTACTGAGTGTGTGAACGGAAGTAAAAGATCTAAACCTATACATAAATCGTATCGGAAGAGAAACGAGTGGATAAGTGATAATATGATTACATTGACGCGTGAAAAAAATTTTATGTTTAAATTAGTTAAAAAATATCCCTCAAACGTGGATCTAAGTATTGCTTACAAAATAAAATTAAGAGAAGTTCAAAAGGCTATTCGGAAAGAAAAATACCATTATTATACTAATTTGTTAGATAAATGTACAAATAAGCAAAAAAGTTATTGGAATATAATTCATCGAATCGTTGGTAAAACAAAGTATTCTATTAAAGAGCTTACAATTAATAATCAAAGGATACCTAGCGAAGGAAATGAAAAAGAAATTTCTAACTACGTTAATGAATATTTCCGCGACAATGTAAATACTATTTTAAATCAGTGCAATTCGATCACTAAGGTACAAACGCCACACACTGTAAATATTACCTCGTTCGCGTTCTTGGATTTTTCTGAATATGATATTCGAAAATCTATACTTTCATTACCTAATAAATCTTCTTTTGGGTTTGACAAAATTTCTATAGGTATTGTAAAAGACAATGTTAGTTTTTTCATGAAGCCACTAACGTATCTGTTTAACGAATCAATTAAAAATGGTAAATTTCCAAATATATTAAAATTAGGTATAATAACGCCAGTGCATAAAAGTGGCGATAAAATGGATGTTGCCAATTATCGTCCTATCTGTATACTCCCAGTTTTTTCGAAAATTTTTGAAAAATGTGTAAAGGAAATTATGTTAAAATATTTGAATAAAAATAGTTTCTTTAGTGTTAATCAGTACGGATTTTTACCTTGTAGAGGCACGGATGATGCGCTTTTTGAACATGTCTCATACATTGGTAGAAATCTGGAGAGAGGTAGTACTGTTGCTACTGTTTACTTTGATCTACGCAAAGCTTTTGATACAATAGATCACTCGGTATTGTTGATAAAATTATATAACGCAGGATTTGATTTAGGGGCAAAATGCATGATTGGTTTAGTAGTTATCTAAGTGACAGAAAATATATGGTTAAGATTAACAATGTTTATAGTGATAGTCTTGTGGTAAATAATGGCGTGCCTCAAGGTAGTGTTTTAGGTCCATATTTATTCCTAGTATATATAAATGATTTGTGCAATTTAAATGTTACTGGAAACATTCTCAGCTATGCAGATGATACAGTCCTTTCTATACATTCTAGATTTCCGCATATATTACAAAAATTATTACAAGAAGATGTAAACAAAATATTTACATGGTTAAGCGATAATAGATTAATTGTTAATGAAAATAAAAGTAAATTACTGGTATACACTAATAAAGATGAGAGTATATGGAGCGATGTGAGTGTGGTATTTCCAAATAATACTACATTAACTAAAGTAAATGAAGCTAAATACCTTGGGGTTCAATTAGACTGTAAACTGTCGTGGAATGCTGAATCGTTATATTTAGTAAAAAGGCTACGGAAATTAAATTATCTTTTTTATTACCTGAGTCAGCATCTTTCTCCATTACACTTGAGGCGATTGTATCTTGCAATATATCAGCCCACATTATGTTATGGAATAGTTCATTGGGGCGGTATGGCTAAATATTATATTAAGCCTATAGAAGTTCTTCAAAAGTCCGTTTTGAAGAAAATAAGCCAAAATAAAAATACAAGTTTACATAGTGGCTTACTCAGCGTAAATAATCTGTATAACTTACATATACTTCAATTTGTTTAAAAAAAAAACCTATTTAATATATCTGTGTATGAAAGTAGAACACGATCTGATGGTAAATACAGAGCTAGCGTTCCCCCAGTAAACAAGAGTAGGATGAGATTGCAAGCTTTTTATGCAGGGCCCGTTTTATTTAATTTATTACCGAATGAGCTAAAAGTTCATCTTATTAATTTCAAACGGCGACGAAAAAAATTATTAACGGAGTATTTTTCTCCAGAAACAACCGATAAATAAAATTATACTATACGATAGGGTGTGTAAGCTATTAACTTGCGGATGAGGAAGTGAATCCTTAGAATAAGTGCGTACGAAGTGTAATAATATTGTAATAATGTTATTTTCTCCCAAAATTACTTGTTATCAAAAATGTATCCTAGCGTCATAGTGTATACGTTAATACTCATGATGTGTTATGTATTATAATTAAGATCGTTTTATATTAAATACCCGTGTAACATTCGATAATAGTAACTATAATAATTATAAATAGTAATAATAAATTATTGTTATTATTTAGTGTAATACTTAAAAAAGATTTCGTTACGTTGCATTGCACAATTATACTATATGTTAGTAATAAGATTTGTTCGTTCTGTTAACCTCGTATTGTTCTAGATAAATTTTATTGCATATTTCTTTCATATACATCGTTATTATTATATTCTCGGTTATTGGGCAGATATATGCATACATTACGTGCAATTATGAAAATTTTTAATCTTATCCTATGATAAGTTTACATTGTTATCATTTCACATGTAACTTGCATTATTACGTCCAAGCTACAACTAGCCGCATATTTTTTATACTACAAGCATTTTTTTTTTAAAACCTAGCGCACGCGCATACATGCGCAAAGCTAGGCATATAAACAACATTTGTAAGTAATTTTTATTTTATATTTCTTTTATTTGAAATGTACTGGTGCATTGTATTGAAATTAAATAAATTTGATTTGATTTGATTTGATTCTTCATAAGTTATTAATAACTAAACACAATACTATAGCTCTTAATATTGGCAGATTTATTCTAATATCCTGTTACTTATCCCCAAATAAACCTAGGAACACTATAATAAATAATATTGATCACATTATAAAACTTTTTCCAAATTTTGCTGTAATATTAGTTGGTGATTTAAATATTAGACTACCTCAATTAGAGCCTCAAGTCAGACCAAGTCAAAATTCACTGTTGTTACAGGATCTGATGTATAGTAATAATCTTGTCATTAAAAATGATAAGTCACCAACTTTTAGCAATCATAATGGAAAGAGCATCAAGAGCATCATAGATTATCTGCTGGTGTCTGCTGGCATTACACAATTAGTAAGCTTCCAAATAAAACAATTTGACCTTGCTTTTCATAAAAATATTTTATTCTCAGTGTCCTATAATTTTGAAAAGGCACCAGGTACGATCTTCACTAAACTAGATATTTCTAAATTTAACAAAATTCTGGATAAAAACTATATTACAACACTGCAAGAAAATATCAATAAATGTAATTCTAGTCTAATGATAGAGAAACACATCAGTAAACTGAATGCATACCTCAGTAGGACTATTCATAGATGTCAGAGTCCAGCATTAATATCAACCTGTGATTGGTGGACTAACAAGTTGGAGCTAATTAAAAATAAAATTAATCTTGTTCGCAAAAAGAAGACTAAATGTAGAAATTCAGTTAAACTTTTCTATATTAACAATACACTTAAGCAATTGAATGTTGAGTATAAACATGAAATAGTTAGGGCAAAATTACAACAATGGAAGACCTTTGTGAGCGAAAGTACTGCATGGGGTAAACCATATAAAATAATTAATAAAAAAAATCCAAAAGTTAGTATCCCCAACATAGTCTCTGCTCAGCAAACAATTAGTGATGATTATGAAAAATGTAATGCTTTCTTAAAACATTTTCTCCCTAATAAACTTGATACACCGCCTATATCTGTACCAACATCTGAGATGCATCCTCCAGAGGTCAGTAGTCAAGTTGTTAATGACATAATTAAAAGGCTTAAAAACAAAAAGACAACCTCTTCTGATAAAATAAACAATAAGGTAATTAAACAACTCAACCTGAAATTTAAGGAACTTTTCCCATCACTTATCAGAAAATGCATAGATCTTCAAGTCTTCCCCCAATGCTGGAAAACAGCTGAATTGAAATTACTCTCTAAACCTGGAAAGATATCTTCTGATATCACTGCTTATCGACCAATCTCTTTACTCAACTGCCTTGGTAAGATGTTTGAGAAAGTTGTTAACCCTCTAGTGCTATCCAAAATAAATGAACAGTGTTTATTACATGGCAATCAATTTGGGTTTTGTGCAGGGCACTCTGCTGAAACTGCTGTTTATAAATTAGTACATGCAGTCAGAAATACACTGAATGCAGGGATAACTGCAGTTGTTTTCTCATTCGATATTGCAGGTGCATTTGATAACTGTAAGTGGTCTGCAATTTTTGATATAATTAAAAATTACAAATTCAATCCATACTTAATTAATGTGCTAGTAAGCTATTTTCAAGATAGGGTTGCTCACCTCAGCATTGGAGATGCAAGTAGCTCAATCGGCATTTTGTGTCCATGTATTCCATATACAGATCTCCGCGTTTCGGTGAAAGCCCAGTTGGAATCAGATTGGACTGTTTTCCATATCAATAAAGTCAGCAGTTTTTATAAAAGCGTTAAACCAGTTCCTTCCAAAGAAGCATGGTATTTTCCCAAAAAGTTTAGTGGACCAATTTCTCGTCACATGATTACAACATTAACTCGGCTTCGTATAAATCATTGTTGCCTACCTGTTCATTTGCACAGAATTGGAATGGCCGAAACCAGCACCTGCTCTCACCCGGACGATACCGATATGATTCTGGATTCGAATCATTTGTTTTTCAACTGTTCCTCCTACTCGGCAGAACAATCGCGTTTATTTTCTAAGCTTATATCTTTAGGCCATCGGCCTCCGTATATCTTAAGTTCATTACTTTCCTCAGATGATGCTTGTATATATTATTCTTTATTTCAATTTATTTTAGAATGTAAAGTTACTTTATAATGTTAATTTTTTTTTCTTGCTATGTTTTATGTTTTTCATGGACAGATTGGTTAATTCCAGAGTCCAATTTATAATAAATAATAATAATAATAATAATAATAAATATATTTTTTTGATTTACAAATATTTTAGGATCATATTTTATTATAATTCAATTTTATGAATATAAAAATATCTCATTTTCAATTATTAATTCATCATTTTGATCAATATTTTTTACATTAACTTTATTTCACATAATACATGTAATAATAGGATTAATATCAATAAATATAATATTAAAAAATATAAAAAAAATTTAACCTTAATTGTTATTGTATGATAAATAACCGATTTAAATAAAATAAAATAAATCCATTTCCAATTTTAATATCAATAAACTTATTTAATTTAATAATAACAATAAATAACAATAATAACATTAATAATAATAAATATAATTTTAATCATAAAAAAATGAATAAAAAATATAATAATTATAAATAAAAATAAAAGAACAATAAAATTAAATAACTACTTAATAATAAAAATAATAATTATAACAGAAATGATATTTTTTTCATCATTTTTTTATATAAATTTATCAAATTCAATATTTCCAAATATAATAATAAATAATTTATGACCAATAAATTATTTTTTTTTAAATTATAATATTTCATTAATAAATACATTTATATTAATAAACTCAAGAGTATCAACTACAATAATAATAATAAAATTATCAAATACATTTTTTTGATTTACAAATATTTTAGGATCATATTTTATTATAATTCAATTTTATGAATATAAAAATATCTCATTTTCAATTATTAATTCATCATTTTGATCAATATTTTTTACATTAACTTTATTTCACATAATACATGTAATAATAGGATTAATATCAATAAATATAATATTAAAAAATATAAAAAAAATTAACCTTAATAAAACAATAAAATTTTTAATTTGATATTGACATTTTATTGATTTAATTTGAATTATAATTTTTATTATAATATACTAATTTTATTAATACAAAAAGTATATTTAATTTCCAATTAAAAAGTTAAAATAAAATAATAATAAAAATAATATCAATAACAATATTAATTTTAATATTAATAATATTAATATCAACAATAATTAATTTTAATAAAAAAAATATAATAATAATAATAATTCATCTTGTGAATGTGGATTTAATAACATTAATAAAAACCGATCACCAATATCAATTCAATTTTATATAATCACAATTATCTACTTAATTTTTGATATAGAAATAATTATAATTTTACCAATAATAATAAACATAAAAAGAATAAATATAAATATTATAAAAATAATAATAACAATAATATTATTAACAATAATAATAACACTAATTTACGAATGAATTCTGGAAGAAGTGACAATTAAAAAACTTTTCAAGAATGAATCAACAAAATCAAAATAATTTTAGAAGTAGGGGTGGAAATAATCCGCGAAATTTTAGCTTTCGTGGAAGAGGAAATTTCAGACCATCAAGAAGAAACCAATTACCAAATTTTGAAAGTAGACAACCAGCCCCAGTTCCTACACCGAGAGGACCACCACCAATGGAAGATGCGGTTGAAGCAGTTTTAAAACCACAATCAAAGAGTAAAGATTCCACTCTGTTGAGTAATGATCCAATGCAAACTAAGGATACTATGGTGGTTGGTCTAAGCGGATATTCAGTTAGAACAAGAATTTTACCTTTTAGACATTGTTTTTCTGGATATATTGATTTAATTCGAGCGTCTTTTGACTTACTCGTTGGCTTAGACAGAAATTTTTCTCGGTTAATAACATTTCCAATGTACCAGTATTATTGTGTTGTGGCATTATATGGAAGAATTATGACTTTATTAAATCATTTTAAAAATATTCAAAGTCACATTTATACGGATTATAATAATTTACTTCCATCATCAATGGCATTGCCAAAGCCTATTGCCACTTATTTATCATGTTTAGGAGAAATAATTGATGATAATGGATCTACATGGAGACCAGATTTTATATTACCAACAGAGGATGAATTTTATCAAGAGATAACTGGTTCATTTGGAATTCCAGGTGTACAAACGCATATAAATTATATTGACTGCATAAGTCCAGGCGTTTGTCTATTTGCAATAGCTCAAGAACAGATTACTGAGCCAAATGTCAACAATCAATGGATGTTACCTGGAAATTATCAAGTAGGAGCTGATTTACCACGCGCAAATTGTTTAGGTTGGACAAATGTTAGACGACCATCGCGTGAGGCACTACAATTATATAATGAAGTTGGAATGATAGCTGAATTAGAAAATGATGAATTAATAGTAAATTTCAGCTTACGAGGAGTTCATGGTATACAAATAAATACTAGATTACTAGATGTTATATCAACAAAATTACATACTATGAATTATCCTATGATTAGTGGAGTACCGACCGGAATAAAATGGTCGATGGCCCAGCTAGGTTTCATTATTTACGAACCAAATCAAGAGGATGTCTTATTATCAACATCAACTGCGGGCACATTAACTAACTATTCTCAACAACAAATGTCAGTTCAGGTTGCGAATGGATCGGCTATTGGTAAATTTAGATAATATAGACGCCGTAATATCCAACACATGTATATGTTTCGCGGAATACCACCACCTGGATGGGGAGTTTAAATAAAGACAAGTATGCTGCAGAGATTGATCATGTTGCAAGTAGTAAAAATTGTCCTATGTATGTCAGGAGCTATGAGAATCTAAATTCTAATATAAATTTTGGGTCCCCTTAGGTTCTCATATATTAATGTTGATAATTGCAAAGCAACTCAATTAATTTTCTTACGGACATTTTATAATGAAAATACAGACATCTGTGTCCTATCAGAACCACATTTAGTTAACAACTCTATTTCCATAAATCATGGCTATGTAATATATATCAATGATAGGACAGCTATTATTATTAAGGATTGTATTCTTCATAAGTTATTAATAACTAAACACAATACTATAGCTCTTAATATTGGCAGATTTATTCTAATATCCTGTTACTTATCCCCAAATAAACCTAGGAACACTATAATAAATAATATTGATCACATTATAAAACTTTTTCCAAATTTTGCTGTAATATTAGTTGGTGATTTAAATATTAGACTACCTCAATTAGAGCCTCAAGTCAGACCCAGTCAAAATTCACTGTTGTTACAGGATCTGATGTATAGCAATAATCTTGTCATTAAAAATGATAAGTCACCAACTTTTAGCAATCATAATGGAAAGAGCATCAAGAGCATCATAGATTATCTGCTGGTGTCTGCTGGCATTACACAATTAGTAAGCTTCCAAATAAAACAATTTGACCTTGCTTTTCATAAAAATATTTTATTCTCAGTGTCCTATAATTTTGAAAAGGCACCAGGTACGATCTTCACTAAACTAGATATTTCTAAATTTAACAAAATTCTGGATAAAAACTATATTACAACACTGCAAGAAAATATCAATAAATGTAATTCTAGTCTAATGATAGAGAAACACATCAGTAAACTGAATGCATACCTCAGTAGGACTATTCATAGATGTCAGAGTCCAGCATTAATATCAACCTGTGATTGGTGGACTAACAAGTTGGAGCTAATTAAAAATAAAATTAATCTTGTTCGCAAAAAGAAGACTAAATGTAGAAATTCAGTTAAACTTTTCTATATTAACAATACACTTAAGCAATTGAATGTTGAGTATAAACATGAAATAGTTAGGGCAAAATTACAACAATGGAAGACCTTTGTGAGCGAAAGTACTGCCTGGGGTAAACCATATAAAATAATTAATAAAAAAAATCCAAAAGTTAGTATCCCCAACATAGTCTCTGCTCAGCAAACAATTAGTGATGATTATGAAAAATGTAATGCTTTCTTAAAACATTTTCTCCCTAATAAACTTGATACACCGCCTATATCTGTACCAACATCTGAGATGCATCCTCCAGAGGTCAGTAGTCAAGTTGTTAATGACATAATTAAAAGGCTTAAAAACAAAAAGACAACCTCTTCTGATAAAATAAACAATAAGGTAATTAAACAACTCAACCTGAAATTTAAGGAACTTTTCCCATCACTTATCAGAAAATGCATAGATCTTCAAGTCTTCCCCCAATGCTGGAAAACAGCTGAATTGAAATTACTCCCTAAACCTGGAAAGATATCTTCTGATATCACTGCTTATCGACCAATCTCTTTACTCAACTGCCTTGGTAAGATGTTTGAGAAAGTTGTTAACCATCTAGTGCTATCCAAAATAAATGAACAGTGTTTATTACATGGCAATCAATTTGGGTTTTGTGCAGGGCACTCTGCTGAAACTGCTGTTTATAAATTAGTACATGCAGTCAGAAATACACTGAATGCAGGGATGACTGCAGTTGTTTTCTCATTCGATATTGCAGGTGCATTTGATAACTGTAAGTGGTCTGCAATTTTTGATATAATTAAAAATTACAAATTCAATCCATACTTAATTAATGTGCTAGTAAGCTATTTTCAAGATAGGGTTGCTCACCTCAGCATTGGAGATGCAAGTAGCTCAAGGAAAGCTAGTTGTGGAGTTCCACAAGGTTCTGTACTGGGACCTACACTATGGAATTTACTATATTCTGATGTTCATTATAAGGTAGAGGATTTCTGTAAACTCCTAAATAACAATTGTGAGTTAATCTCGTATGCTGATGACCTCTGTCTCATTTTTAAGGTCACTGATTTTGAACAAATAAGAATGATAATTGAATTTCTTGAGGCTACCATCACAAATTTTGGACTGACATTTTCTGCACCAAAATGCAGATTTACTGTTTTTGGCAACAAAAAGATTACAGACATAATTAAAAAATTGAAGCTTATTTCTGGCCACGCTATTGAGCACACAGCCATCTTAAAATATCTAGAAATTCTGATTGATGATAAGCTCACATTTATGCCTCATCTCAACCATATTCATTCAAGATGTGATGTACTTTTCAGAAACATGAGTCGATTGCAATATAATACTTGGGGTCTCCATTATACACAGAGACTTATTTTATATAAGGGATTAATTCAGTCTCTCTATGGTTATGGGGCTGCTACATATATCACATCGAATGTTTTAAAAAATGTGAATAAACAACAGAGAAAATTTCTTATTATTAATTACTTTTAATAATATTTTATATACCATAACAATCAATAAAATAATTAGTTATAATTGTACAACTAATTGTTATAATTATGAATTAGAAATCTCGTCTGATTTTTTAAATAATTGTTCAATTAATTATATGAATAATGCTAAAATTGGGATCTCAGAAGTTCAGATTCTCACTATTAATAATGATTATTTTTATAAATTTATATACAAATGTTCAGCAGATGAACTCCAACACTATTGCAATAATCCTGTAATAGGAGCAAAAGCAAAATTAAGTACCGAATATAAAGTAGAACCGAATTTAGATTACTGTAAATCTATTATAAGAAATAATCAAGCATTAATTAAGGGAGAAACTACCAGGTATAGAGAAGATAGTATTAAGCCTAAATCTAGTTGCTCTTATGGACAAGACGTTTATACATATCAAAGATATACTATAGAGGTCATTCGATTAAAATCACGCCATGATATGGAATACTATGCGAATGATCAAATAGGTATTTCATATCATGATATTCCAAATGGTTTTTTATCGCAGGGTGAAGTTATTTATATATGGGATGTTTGGAGTTTGGCAACTCCTTCTATATATAGTCAACTTTTAAATTTGGGCTCTTTCAAATTTAATATTTATTATTTCACAAATGATATTATTTTTAATTCAAAAGATTTAACTTTTCAATTAAATTTAACAAATATATTTTTTAATGAAATTAAATTTAGAAACGGAAAACATTTAAATAATATATGCCATATTAATATATTGGATCAAATATATATTATCCCTGCTAATTTATCTTTGTTTGGATCATTTATCTGGGAGGATCATCAGGGATTTGTTAATGAACTAACAAACTGTATGCATTTAAACTTAAGAAATAATATTAGTTCTATATTTAACAACTTGCAATCTGGCTATGATTCTATATCCAGTTTTCAATCTTTAATTTTATCTAGTTTAAATCTTCAAAGTATAAGATTTGATTTAGAAAATTTAAATTCTAAGGTTTGTTTCCTTTATAAAAATGTAAATTATAAAAGAGCAAAAAATAGTTTTAATCCTATGTTTGCTACTCTTCCTTCATCTAATGAAACTTTTATTTCTTGTAATCCTACTCACTGTACTTATTGTAGTTGCAATGATTATCTTAATAAAAATATTAATTCGCTTTCAAATTTCATTGAAATTAATAATCTCAGTTTAGTAAATAATGTCCTTAATTCGCAGAGAAAAACTTTAGATTTGATCATTACTACTTCCGTTTTGAGTGTTGATGTACAGAGGTCACTTGATCCGCTTCTTCCTGAGGATAAGTATCATCCTGCTCTGGATATCACTGTTCGCTCTAGTTCTTTATATAAAGTGGATTTTAGTACAAGCGTGGCACCTTACAACATTAGGAAAGCAACCCCTTTAACATTAAAACAAAAAATTTCCCTGATTGATTGGGAACAACTTTATAATATCAGAAATGTGGATGATGCAACTTCTTATTTTTATAGTCTAATATACAATGAACTTCAGAAGCATCTTACCAAGAAATCATCTAGAAAGTCAACTGTTTTTGGCAACAAAAAGATTACAGACATAATTAAAAAATTGAAGCTTATTTCTGGCCACGCTATTGAGCACACAGCCATCTTAAAATATCTAGATATTCTGATTGATGATAAGCTCACATTTATGCCTCATCTCAACCATATTCATTCAAGATGTGATGTACTTTTCAGAAACATGAGTCGATTGCAATATAATACTTGGGGTCTCCATTATACACAGAGACTTATTTTATATAAGGGATTAATTCAGTCTCTCTATGGTTATGGGGCTGCTACATATATCACATCGAATGTTTTAAAAAATGTGAATAAACAACAGAGAAAATTTCTTATTATTAATTACTTTTAATAATATTTTATATACCATAACAATCAATAAAATAATTAGTTATAATTGTACAACTAATTGTTATAATTATGAATTAGAAATCTCGTCTGATTTTTTAAATAATTGTTCAATTAATTATATGAATAATGCTAAAATTGGGATCTCAGAAGTTCAGATTCTCACTATTAATAATGATTATTTTTATAAATTTATATACAAATGTTCAGCAGATGAACTCCAACACTATTGCAATAATCCTGTAATAGGAGCAAAAGCAAAATTAAGTACCGAATATAAAATAGAACCGAATTTAGATTACTGTAAATCTATTATAAGAAATAATCAAGCATTAATTAAGGGAGAAACTACCAGGTATAGAGAAGATAGTATTAAGCCTAAATCTAGTTGCTCTTATGGACAAGACGTTTATACATATCAAAGATATACTATAGAGGTCATTCGATTAAAATCACGCCATGATATGGAATACTATGCGAATGATCAAATAGGTATTTCATATCATGATATTCCAAATGGTTTTTTATCGCAGGGTGAAGTTATTTATATATGGGATGTTTGGAGTTTGGCAACTCCTTCTATATATAGTCAACTTTTAAATTTGGGCTCTTTCAAATTTAATATTTATTATTTCACAAATGATATTATTTTTAATTCAAAAGATTTAACTTTTCAATTAAATTTAACAAATATATTTTTTAATGAAATTAAATTTAGAAACGGAAAACATTTAAATAATATATGCCATATTAATATATTGGATCAAATATATATTATCCCTGCTAATTTATCTTTGTTTGGATCATTTATCTGGGAGGATCATCAGAGATTTGTTAATGAACTAACAAACTGTATGCATTTAAACTTAAGAAATAATATTAGTTCTATATTTAACAACTTGCAATCTGGCTATGATTCTATATCCAGTTTTCAATCTTTAATTTTATCTAGTTTAAATCTTCAAAGTATAAGATTTGATTTAGAAAATTTAAATTCTAAGGTTTGTTTCCTTTATAAAAATGTAAATTATAAAAGAGCAAAAAATAGTTTTAATCCTATGTTTGCTACTCTTCCTTCATCTAATGAAACTTTTATTTCTTGTAATCCTACTCACTGTACTTATTGTAGTTGCAATGATTATCTTAATAAAAATATTAATTCGCTTTCAAATTTCATTGAAATTAATAATCTCAGTTTAGTAAATAATGTCCTTAATTCGCAGAGAAAAACTTTAGATTTGATCATTACTACTTCCGTTTTGAGTGTTGATGTACAGAGGTCACTTGATCCGCTTCTTCCTGAGGATAAGTATCATCCTGCTCTGGATATCACTGTTCGCTCTAGTTCTTTATATAAAGTGGATTTTAGTACAAGCGTGGCACCTTACAACTTTAGGAAAGCAACCCCTTTAACATTAAAACAAAAAATTTCCCTGATTGATTGGGAACAACTTTATAATATCAGAAATGTGGATGATGCAACTTCTTATTTTTATAGTCTAATATACAATGAACTTCAGAAGCATCTTACCAAGAAATCATCTAGAAAGTCAACTGTTTTTGGCAACAAAAAGATTACAGACATAATTAAAAAATTGAAGCTTATTTCTGGCCACGCTATTGAGCACACAGCCATCTTAAAATATCTAGATATTCTGATTGATGATAAGCTCACATTTATGCCTCATCTCAACCATATTCATTCAAGATGTGATGTACTTTTCAGAAACATGAGTCGATTGCAATATAATACTTGGGGTCTCCATTATACACAGAGACTTATTTTATATAAGGGATTAATTCAGTCTCTCTATGGTTATGGGGCTGCTACATATATCACATCGAATGTTTTAAAAAATGTGAATAAACAACAGAGAAAATTTCTTATTATTAATTACTTTTAATAATATTTTATATACCATAACAATCAATAAAATAATTAGTTATAATTGTACAACTAATTGTTATAATTATGAATTAGAAATCTCGTCTGATTTTTTAAATAATTGTTCAATTAATTATATGAATAATGCTAAAATTGGGATCTCAGAAGTTCAGATTCTCACTATTAATAATGATTATTTTTATAAATTTATATACAAATGTTCAGCAGATGAACTCCAACACTATTGCAATAATCCTGTAATAGGAGCAAAAGCAAAATTAAGTACCGAATATAAAGTAGAACCGAATTTAGATTACTGTAAATCTATTATAAGAAATAATCAAGCATTAATTAAGGGAGAAACTACCAGGTATAGAGAAGATAGTATTAAGCCTAAATCTAGTTGCTCTTATGGACAAGACGTTTATACATATCAAAGATATACTATAGAGGTCATTCGATTAAAATCACGCCATGATATGGAATACTATGCGAATGATCAAATAGGTATTTCATATCATGATATTCCAAATGGTTTTTTATCGCAGGGTGAAGTTATTTATATATGGGATGTTTGGAGTTTGGCAACTCCTTCTATATATAGTCAACTTTTAAATTTGGGCTCTTTCAAATTTAATATTTATTATTTCACAAATGATATTATTTTTAATTCAAAAGATTTAACTTTTCAATTAAATTTAACAAATATATTTTTTAATGAAATTAAATTTAGAAACGGAAAACATTTAAATAATATATGCCATATTAATATATTGGATCAAATATATATTATCCCTGCTAATTTATCTTTGTTTGGATCATTTATCTGGGAGGATCATCAGGGATTTGTTAATGAACTAACAAACTGTATGCATTTAAACTTAAGAAATAATATTAGTTCTATATTTAACAACTTGCAATCTGGCTATGATTCTATATCCAGTTTTCAATCTTTAATTTTATCTAGTTTAAATCTTCAAAGTATAAGATTTGATTTAGAAAATTTAAATTCTAAGGTTTGTTTCCTTTATAAAAATGTAAATTATAAAAGAGCAAAAAATAGTTTTAATCCTATGTTTGCTACTCTTCCTTCATCTAATGAAACTTTTATTTCTTGTAATCCTACTCACTGTACTTATTGTAGTTGCAATGATTATCTTAATAAAAATATTAATTCGCTTTCAAATTTCATTGAAATTAATAATCTCAGTTTAGTAAATAATGTCCTTAATTCGCAGAGAAAAACTTTAGATTTGATCATTACTACTTCCGTTTTGAGTGTTGATGTACAGAGGTCACTTGATCCGCTTCTTCCTGAGGATAAGTATCATCTTGCTCTGGATATCACTGTTCGCTCTAGTTCTTTATATAAAGTGGATTTTAGTACAAGCGTGGCACCTTACAACTTTAGGAAAGCAAACCCTTTAACATTAAAACAAAAAATTTCCCTGATTGATTGGGAACAACTTTATAATATCAGAAATGTGGATGATGCAACTTCTTATTTTTATAGTCTAATATACAATGAACTTCAGAAGCATCTTACCAAGAAATCATCTAGAAAGTCAACTGTTTTTGGCAACAAAAAGATTACAGACATAATTAAAAAATTGAAGCTTATTTCTGGCCACGCTATTGAGCACACAGCCATCTTAAAATATCTAGATATTCTGATTGATGATAAGCTCACATTTATGCCTCATCTCAACCATATTCATTCAAGATGTGATGTACTTTTCAGAAACATGAGTCGATTGCAATATAATACTTGGGGTCTCCATTATACACAGAGACTTATTTTATATAAGGGATTAATTCAGTCTCTCTATGGTTATGGGGCTGCTACATATATCACATCGAATGTTTTAAAAAATGTGAATAAACAACAGAGAAAATTTCTTATTATTAATTACTTTTAATAATATTTTATATACCATAACAATCAATAAAATAATTAGTTATAATTGTACAACTAATTGTTATAATTATGAATTAGAAATCTCGTCTGATTTTTTAAATAATTGTTCAATTAATTATATGAATAATGCTAAAATTGGGATCTCAGAAGTTCAGATTCTCACTATTAATAATGATTATTTTTATAAATTTATATACAAATGTTCAGCAGATGAACTCCAACACTATTGCAATAATCCTGTAATAGGAGCAAAAGCAAAATTAAGTACCGAATATAAAGTAGAACCGAATTTAGATTACTGTAAATCTATTATAAGAAATAATCAAGCATTAATTAAGGGAGAAACTACCAGGTATAGAGAAGATAGTATTAAGCCTAAATCTAGTTGCTCTTATGGACAAGACGTTTATACATATCAAAGATATACTATAGAGGTCATTCGATTAAAATCACGCCATGATATGGAATACTATGCGAATGATCAAATAGGTATTTCATATCATGATATTCCAAATGGTTTTTTATCGCAGGGTGAAGTTATTTATATATGGGATGTTTGGAGTTTGGCAACTCCTTCTATATATAGTCAACTTTTAAATTTGGGCTCTTTCAAATTTAATATTTATTATTTCACAAATGATATTATTTTTAATTCAAAAGATTTAACTTTTCAATTAAATTTAACAAATATATTTTTTAATGAAATTAAATTTAGAAACGGAAAACATTTAAATAATATATGCCATATTAATATATTGGATCAAATATATATTATCCCTGCTAATTTATCTTTGTTTGGATCATTTATCTGGGAGGATCATCAGGGATTTGTTAATGAACTAACAAACTGTATGCATTTAAACTTAAGAAATAATATTAGTTCTATATTTAACAACTTGCAATCTGGCTATGATTCTATATCCAGTTTTCAATCTTTAATTTTATCTAGTTTAAATCTTCAAAGTATAAGATTTGATTTAGAAAATTTAAATTCTAAGGTTTGTTTCCTTTATAAAAATGTAAATTATAAAAGAGCAAAAAATAGTTTTAATCCTATGTTTGCTACTCTTCCTTCATCTAATGAAACTTTTATTTCTTGTAATCCTACTCACTGTACTTATTGTAGTTGCAATGATTATCTTAATAAAAATATTAATTCGCTTTCAAATTTCATTGAAATTAATAATCTCAGTTTAGTAAATAATGTCCTTAATTCGCAGAGAAAAACTTTAGATTTGATCATTACTACTTCCGTTTTGAGTGTTGATGTACAGAGGTCACTTGATCCGCTTCTTCCTGAGGATAAGTATCATCTTGCTCTGGATATCACTGTTCGCTCTAGTTCTTTATATAAAGTGGATTTTAGTACAAGCGTGGCACCTTACAACTTTAGGAAAGCAAACCCTTTAACATTAAAACAAAAAATTTCCCTGATTGATTGGGAACAACTTTATAATATCAGAAATGTGGATGATGCAACTTCTTATTTTTATAGTCTAATATACAATGAACTTCAGAAGCATCTTACCAAGAAATCATCTTAGAAAGTCAACTGTTTTTGGCAACAAAAAGATTACAGACATAATTAAAAAATTGAAGCTTATTTCTGGCCACGCTATTGAGCACACAGCCATCTTAAAATATCTAGATATTCTGATTGATGATAAGCTCACATTTATGCCTCATCTCAACCATATTCATTCAAGATGTGATGTACTTTTCAGAAACATGAGTCGATTGCAATATAATACTTGGGGTCTCCATTATACACAGAGACTTATTTTATATAAGGGATTAATTCAGTCTCTCTATGGTTATGGGGCTGCTACATATATCACATCGAATGTTTTAAAAAATGTGAATAAACAACAGAGAAAATTTCTTATTATTAATTACTTTTAATAATATTTTATATACCATAACAATCAATAAAATAATTAGTTATAATTGTACAACTAATTGTTATAATTATGAATTAGAAATCTCGTCTGATTTTTTAAATAATTGTTCAATTAATTATATGAATGCTAAAATTGGGATCTCAGAAGTTCAGATTCTCACTATTAATAATGATTATTTTTATAAATTTATATACAAATGTTCAGCAGATGAACTCCAACACTATTGCAATAATCCTGTAATAGGAGCAAAAGCAAAATTAAGTACCGAATATAAAGTAGAACCGAATTTAGATTACTGTAAATCTATTATAAGAAATAATCAAGCATTAATTAAGGGAGAAACTACCAGGTATAGAGAAGATAGTATTAAGCCTAAATCTAGTTGCTCTTATGGACAAGACGTTTATACATATCAAAGATATACTATAGAGGTCATTCGATTAAAATCACGCCATGATATGGAATACTATGCGAATGATCAAATAGGTATTTCATATCATGATATTCCAAATGGTTTTTTATCGCAGGGTGAAGTTATTTATATATGGGATGTTTGGAGTTTGGCAACTCCTTCTATATATAGTCAACTTTTAAATTTGGGCTCTTTCAAATTTAATATTTATTATTTCACAAATGATATTATTTTTAATTCAAAAGATTTAACTTTTCAATTAAATTTAACAAATATATTTTTTAATGAAATTAAATTTAGAAACGGAAAACATTTAAATAATATATGCCATATTAATATATTGGATCAAATATATATTATCCCTGCTAATTTATCTTTGTTTGGATCATTTATCTGGGAGGATCATCAGGGATTTGTTAATGAACTAACAAACTGTATGCATTTAAACTTAAGAAATAATATTAGTTCTATATTTAACAACTTGCAATCTGGCTATGATTCTATATCCAGTTTTCAATCTTTAATTTTATCTAGTTTAAATCTTCAAAGTATAAGATTTGATTTAGAAAATTTAAATTCTAAGGTTTGTTTCCTTTATAAAAATGTAAATTATAAAAGAGCAAAAAATAGTTTTAATCCTATGTTTGCTACTCTTCCTTCATCTAATGAAACTTTTATTTCTTGTAATCCTACTCACTGTACTTATTGTAGTTGCAATGATTATCTTAATAAAAATATTAATTCGCTTTCAAATTTCATTGAAATTAATAATCTCAGTTTAGTAAATAATGTCCTTAATTCGCAGAGAAAAACTTTAGATTTGATCATTACTACTTCCGTTTTGAGTGTTGATGTACAGAGGTCACTTGATCCGCTTCTTCCTGAGGATAAGTATCATCCTGCTCTGGATATCACTGTTCGCTCTAGTTCTTTATATAAAGTGGATTTTAGTACAAGCGTGGCACCTTACAACTTTAGGAAAGCAAACCCTTTAACATTAAAACAAAAAATTTCCCTGATTGATTGGGAACAACTTTATAATATCAGAAATGTGGATGATGCAACTTCTTATTTTTATAGTCTAATATACAATGAACTTCAGAAGCATCTTACCAAGAAATCATCTAGAAAGTCAACTGTTTTTGGCAACAAAAAGATTACAGACATAATTAAAAAATTGAAGCTTATTTCTGGCCACGCTATTGAGCACACAGCCATCTTAAAATATCTAGATATTCTGATTGATGATAAGCTCACATTTATGCCTCATCTCAACCATATTCATTCAAGATGTGATGTACTTTTCAGAAACATGAGTCGATTGCAATATAATACTTGGGGTCTCCATTATACACAGAGACTTATTTTATATAAGGGATTAATTCAGTCTCTCTATGGTTATGGGGCTGCTACATATATCACATCGAATGTTTTAAAAAATGTGAATAAACAACAGAGAAAATTTCTTATTATTAATTACTTTTAATAATATTTTATATACCATAACAATCAATAAAATAATTAGTTATAATTGTACAACTAATTGTTATAATTATGAATTAGAAATCTCGTCTGATTTTTTAAATAATTGTTCAATTAATTATATGAATAATGCTAAAATTGGGATCTCAGAAGTTCAGATTCTCACTATTAATAATGATTATTTTTATAAATTTATATACAAATGTTCAGCAGATGAACTCCAACACTATTGCAATAATCCTGTAATAGGAGCAAAAGCAAAATTAAGTACCGAATATAAAGTAGAACCGAATTTAGATTACTGTAAATCTATTATAAGAAATAATCAAGCATTAATTAAGGGAGAAACTACCAGGTATAGAGAAGATAGTATTAAGCCTAAATCTAGTTGCTCTTATGGACAAGACGTTTATACATATCAAAGATATACTATAGAGGTCATTCGATTAAAATCACGCCATGATATGGAATACTATGCGAATGATCAAATAGGTATTTCATATCATGATATTCCAAATGGTTTTTTATCGCAGGGTGAAGTTATTTATATATGGGATGTTTGGAGTTTGGCAACTCCTTCTATATATAGTCAACTTTTAAATTTGGGCTCTTTCAAATTTAATATTTATTATTTCACAAATGATATTATTTTTAATTCAAAAGATTTAACTTTTCAATTAAATTTAACAAATATATTTTTTAATGAAATTAAATTTAGAAACGGAAAACATTTAAATAATATATGCCATATTAATATATTGGATCAAATATATATTATCCCTGCTAATTTATCTTTGTTTGGATCATTTATCTGGGAGGATCATCAGGGATTTGTTAATGAACTAACAAACTGTATGCATTTAAACTTAAGAAATAATATTAGTTCTATATTTAACAACTTGCAATCTGGCTATGATTCTATATCCAGTTTTCAATCTTTAATTTTATCTAGTTTAAATCTTCAAAGTATAAGATTTGATTTAGAAAATTTAAATTCTAAGGTTTGTTTCCTTTATAAAAATGTAAATTATAAAAGAGCAAAAAATAGTTTTAATCCTATGTTTGCTACTCTTCCTTCATCTAATGAAACTTTTATTTCTTGTAATCCTACTCACTGTACTTATTGTAGTTGCAATGATTATCTTAATAAAAATATTAATTCGCTTTCAAATTTCATTGAAATTAATAATCTCAGTTTAGTAAATAATGTCCTTAATTCGCAGAGAAAAACTTTAGATTTGATCATTACTACTTCCGTTTTGAGTGTTGATGTACAGAGGTCACTTGATCCGCTTCTTCCTGAGGATAAGTATCACCCTGCTCTGGATATCACTGTTCGCTCTAGTTCTTTATATAAAGTGGATTTTAGTACAAGCGTGGCACCTTACAACTTTAGGAAAGCAAACCCTTTAACATTAAAACAAAAAATTTCCCTGATTGATTGGGAACAACTTTATAATATCAGAAATGTGGATGATGCAACTTCTTATTTTTATAGTCTAATATACAATGAACTTCAGAAGCATCTTACCAAGAAATCATCTAGAAAGTCAACTGTTTTTGGCAACAAAAAGATTACAGACATAATTAAAAAATTGAAGCTTATTTCTGGCCACGCTATTGAGCACACAGCCATCTTAAAATATCTAGATATTCTGATTGATGATAAGCTCACATTTATGCCTCATCTCAACCATATTCATTCAAGATGTGATGTACTTTTCAGAAACATGAGTCGATTGCAATATAATACTTGGGGTCTCCATTATACACAGAGACTTATTTTATATAAGGGATTAATTCAGTCTCTCTATGGTTATGGGGCTGCTACATATATCACATCGAATGTTTTAAAAAATGTGAATAAACAACAGAGAAAATTTCTTATTATTAATTACTTTTAATAATATTTTATATACCATAACAATCAATAAAATAATTAGTTATAATTGTACAACTAATTGTTATAATTATGAATTAGAAATCTCGTCTGATTTTTTAAATAATTGTTCAATTAATTATATGAATAATGCTAAAATTGGGATCTCAGAAGTTCAGATTCTCACTATTAATAATGATTATTTTTATAAATTTATATACAAATGTTCAGCAGATGAACTCCAACACTATTGCAATAATCCTGTAATAGGAGCAAAAGCAAAATTAAGTACCGAATATAAAGTAGAACCGAATTTAGATTACTGTAAATCTATTATAAGAAATAATCAAGCATTAATTAAGGGAGAAACTACCAGGTATAGAGAAGATAGTATTAAGCCTAAATCTAGTTGCTCTTATGGACAAGACGTTTATACATATCAAAGATATACTATAGAGGTCATTCGATTAAAATCACGCCATGATATGGAATACTATGCGAATGATCAAATAGGTATTTCATATCATGATATTCCAAATGGTTTTTTATCGCAGGGTGAAGTTATTTATATATGGGATGTTTGGAGTTTGGCAACTCCTTCTATATATAGTCAACTTTTAAATTTGGGCTCTTTCAAATTTAATATTTATTATTTCACAAATGATATTATTTTTAATTCAAAAGATTTAACTTTTCAATTAAATTTAACAAATATATTTTTTAATGAAATTAAATTTAGAAACGGAAAACATTTAAATAATATATGCCATATTAATATATTGGATCAAATATATATTATCCCTGCTAATTTATCTTTGTTTGGATCATTTATCTGGGAGGATCATCAGGGATTTGTTAATGAACTAACAAACTGTATGCATTTAAACTTAAGAAATAATATTAGTTCTATATTTAACAACTTGCAATCTGGCTATGATTCTATATCCAGTTTTCAATCTTTAATTTTATCTAGTTTAAATCTTCAAAGTATAAGATTTGATTTAGAAAATTTAAATTCTAAGGTTTGTTTCCTTTATAAAAATGTAAATTATAAAAGAGCAAAAAATAGTTTTAATCCTATGTTTGCTACTCTTCCTTCATCTAATGAAACTTTTATTTCTTGTAATCCTACTCACTGTACTTATTGTAGTTGCAATGATTATCTTAATAAAAATATTAATTCGCTTTCAAATTTCATTGAAATTAATAATCTCAGTTTAGTAAATAATGTCCTTAATTCGCAGAGAAAAACTTTAGATTTGATCATTACTACTTCCGTTTTGAGTGTTGATGTACAGAGGTCACTTGATCCGCTTCTTCCTGAGGATAAGTATCATCTTGCTCTGGATATCACTGTTCGCTCTAGTTCTTTATATAAAGTGGATTTTAGTACAAGCGTGGCACCTTACAACTTTAGGAAAGCAAACCCTTTAACATTAAAACAAAAAATTTCCCTGATTGATTGGGAACAACTTTATAATATCAGAAATGTGGATGATGCAACTTCTTATTTTTATAGTCTAATATACAATGAACTTCAGAAGCATCTTACCAAGAAATCATCTTAGAAAGTCAACTGTTTTTGGCAACAAAAAGATTACAGACATAATTAAAAAATTGAAGCTTATTTCTGGCCACGCTATTGAGCACACAGCCATCTTAAAATATCTAGATATTCTGATTGATGATAAGCTCACATTTATGCCTCATCTCAACCATATTCATTCAAGATGTGATGTACTTTTCAGAAACATGAGTCGATTGCAATATAATACTTGGGGTCTCCATTATACACAGAGACTTATTTTATATAAGGGATTAATTCAGTCTCTCTATGGTTATGGGGCTGCTACATATATCACATCGAATGTTTTAAAAAATGTGAATAAACAACAGAGAAAATTTCTTATTATTAATTACTTTTAATAATATTTTATATACCATAACAATCAATAAAATAATTAGTTATAATTGTACAACTAATTGTTATAATTATGAATTAGAAATCTCGTCTGATTTTTTAAATAATTGTTCAATTAATTATATGAATAATGCTAAAATTGGGATCTCAGAAGTTCAGATTCTCACTATTAATAATGATTATTTTTATAAATTTATATACAAATGTTCAGCAGATGAACTCCAACACTATTGCAATAATCCTGTAATAGGAGCAAAAGCAAAATTAAGTACTGAATATAAAGTAGAACCGAATTTAGATTACTGTAAATCTATTATAAGAAATAATCAAGCATTAATTAAGAGAGAAACTACCAGGTATAGAGAAGATAGTATTAAGCCTAAATCTAGTTGCTCTTATGGACAAGACGTTTATACATATCAAAGATATACTATAGAGGTCATTCGATTAAAATCACGCCATGATATGGAATACTATGCGAATGATCAAATAGGTATTTCATATCATGATATTCCAAATGGTTTTTTATCGCAGGGTGAAGTTATTTATATATGGGATGTTTGGAGTTTGGCAACTCCTTCTATATATAGTCAACTTTTAAATTTGGGCTCTTTCAAATTTAATATTTATTATTTCACAAATGATATTATTTTTAATTCAAAAGATTTAACTTTTCAATTAAATTTAACAAATATATTTTTTAATGAAATTAAATTTAGAAACGGAAAACATTTAAATAATATATGCCATATTAATATATTGGATCAAATATATATTATCCCTGCTAATTTATCCTTGTTTGGATCATTTATCTGGGAGGATCATCAGAGATTTGTTAATGAACTAACAAACTGTATGCATTTAAACTTAAGAAATAATATTAGTTCTATATTTAACAACTTGCAATCTGGCTATGATTCTATATCCAGTTTTCAATCTTTAATTTTATCTAGTTTAAATCTTCAAAGTATAAGATTTGATTTAGAAAATTTAAATTCTAAGGTTTGTTTCCTTTATAAAAATGTAAATTATAAAAGAGCAAAAAATAGTTTTAATCCTATGTTTGCTACTCTTCCTTCATCTAATGAAACTTTTATTTCTTGTAATCCTACTCACTGTACTTATTGTAGTTGCAATGATTATCTTAATAAAAATATTAATTCGCTTTCAAATTTCATTGAAATTAATAATCTCAGTTTAGTAAATAATGTCCTTAATTCGCAGAGAAAAACTTTAGATTTGATCATTACTACTTCCGTTTTGAGTGTTGATGTACAGAGGTCACTTGATCCGCTTCTTCCTGAGGATAAGTATCATCCTGCTCTGGATATCACTGTTCGCTCTAGTTCTTTATATAAAGTGGATTTTAGTACAAGCGTGGCACCTTACAACTTTAGGAAAGCAACCCCTTTAACATTAAAACAAAAAATTTCCCTGATTGATTGGGAACAACTTTATAATATCAGAAATGTGGATGATGCAACTTCTTATTTTTATAGTCTAATATACAATGAACTTCAGAAGCATCTTACCAAGAAATCATCTAGAAAGTCAACTGTTTTTGGCAACAAAAAGATTACAGACATAATTAAAAAATTGAAGCTTATTTCTGGCCACGCTATTGAGCACACAGCCATCTTAAAATATCTAGATATTCTGATTGATGATAAGCTCACATTTATGCCTCATCTCAACCATATTCATTCAAGATGTGATGTACTTTTCAGAAACATGAGTCGATTGCAATATAATACTTGGGGTCTCCATTATACACAGAGACTTATTTTATATAAGGGATTAATTCAGTCTCTCTATGGTTATGGGGCTGCTACATATATCACATCGAATGTTTTAAAAAATGTGAATAAACAACAGAGAAAATTTCTTATTATTAATTACTTTTAATAATATTTTATATACCATAACAATCAATAAAATAATTAGTTATAATTGTACAACTAATTGTTATAATTATGAATTAGAAATCTCGTCTGATTTTTTAAATAATTGTTCAATTAATTATATGAATAATGCTAAAATTGGGATCTCAGAAGTTCAGATTCTCACTATTAATAATGATTATTTTTATAAATTTATATACAAATGTTCAGCAGATGAACTCCAACACTATTGCAATAATCCTGTAATAGGAGCAAAAGCAAAATTAAGTACCGAATATAAAGTAGAACCGAATTTAGATTACTGTAAATCTATTATAAGAAATAATCAAGCATTAATTAAGGGAGAAACTACCAGGTATAGAGAAGATAGTATTAAGCCTAAATCTAGTTGCTCTTATGGACAAGACGTTTATACATATCAAAGATATACTATAGAGGTCATTCGATTAAAATCACGCCATGATATGGAATACTATGCGAATGATCAAATAGGTATTTCATATCATGATATTCCAAATGGTTTTTTATCGCAGGGTGAAGTTATTTATATATGGGATGTTTGGAGTTTGGCAACTCCTTCTATATATAGTCAACTTTTAAATTTGGGCTCTTTCAAATTTAATATTTATTATTTCACAAATGATATTATTTTTAATTCAAAAGATTTAACTTTTCAATTAAATTTAACAAATATATTTTTTAATGAAATTAAATTTAGAAACGGAAAACATTTAAATAATATATGCCATATTAATATATTGGATCAAATATATATTATCCCTGCTAATTTATCTTTGTTTGGATCATTTATCTGGGAGGATCATCAGAGATTTGTTAATGAACTAACAAACTGTATGCATTTAAACTTAAGAAATAATATTAGTTCTATATTTAACAACTTGCAATCTGGCTATGATTCTATATCCAGTTTTCAATCTTTAATTTTATCTAGTTTAAATCTTCAAAGTATAAGATTTGATTTAGAAAATTTAAATTCTAAGGTTTGTTTCCTTTATAAAAATGTAAATTATAAAAGAGCAAAAAATAGTTTTAATCCTATGTTTGCTACTCTTCCTTCATCTAATGAAACTTTTATTTCTTGTAATCCTACTCACTGTACTTATTGTAGTTGCAATGATTATCTTAATAAAAATATTAATTCGCTTTCAAATTTCATTGAAATTAATAATCTCAGTTTAGTAAATAATGTCCTTAATTCGCAGAGAAAAACTTTAGATTTGATCATTACTACTTCCGTTTTGAGTGTTGATGTACAGAGGTCACTTGATCCGCTTCTTCCTGAGGATAAGTATCATCCTGCTCTGGATATCACTGTTCGCTCTAGTTCTTTATATAAAGTGGATTTTAGTACAAGCGTGGCACCTTACAACTTTAGGAAAGCAAACCCTTTAACATTAAAACAAAAAATTTCCCTGATTGATTGGGAACAACTTTATAATATCAGAAATGTGGATGATGCAACTTCTTATTTTTATAGTCTAATATACAATGAACTTCAGAAGCATCTTACCAAGAAATCATCTAGAAAGTCAACTGTTTTTGGCAACAAAAAGATTACAGACATAATTAAAAAATTGAAGCTTATTTCTGGCCACGCTATTGAGCACACAGCCATCTTAAAATATCTAGATATTCTGATTGATGATAAGCTCACATTTATGCCTCATCTCAACCATATTCATTCAAGATGTGATGTACTTTTCAGAAACATGAGTCGATTGCAATATAATACTTGGGGTCTCCATTATACACAGAGACTTATTTTATATAAGGGATTAATTCAGTCTCTCTATGGTTATGGGGCTGCTACATATATCACATCGAATGTTTTAAAAAATGTGAATAAACAACAGAGAAAATTTCTTATTATTAATTACTTTTAATAATATTTTATATACCATAACAATCAATAAAATAATTAGTTATAATTGTACAACTAATTGTTATAATTATGAATTAGAAATCTCGTCTGATTTTTTAAATAATTGTTCAATTAATTATATGAATAATGCTAAAATTGGGATCTCAGAAGTTCAGATTCTCACTATTAATAATGATTATTTTTATAAATTTATATACAAATGTTCAGCAGATGAACTCCAACACTATTGCAATAATCCTGTAATAGGAGCAAAAGCAAAATTAAGTACCGAATATAAAGTAGAACCGAATTTAGATTACTGTAAATCTATTATAAGAAATAATCAAGCATTAATTAAGGGAGAAACTACCAGGTATAGAGAAGATAGTATTAAGCCTAAATCTAGTTGCTCTTATGGACAAGACGTTTATACATATCAAAGATATACTATAGAGGTCATTCGATTAAAATCACGCCATGATATGGAATACTATGCGAATGATCAAATAGGTATTTCATATCATGATATTCCAAATGGTTTTTTATCGCAGGGTGAAGTTATTTATATATGGGATGTTTGGAGTTTGGCAACTCCTTCTATATATAGTCAACTTTTAAATTTGGGCTCTTTCAAATTTAATATTTATTATTTCACAAATGATATTATTTTTAATTCAAAAGATTTAACTTTTCAATTAAATTTAACAAATATATTTTTTAATGAAATTAAATTTAGAAACGGAAAACATTTAAATAATATATGCCATATTAATATATTGGATCAAATATATATTATCCCTGCTAATTTATCCTTGTTTGGATCATTTATCTGGGAGGATCATCAGAGATTTGTTAATGAACTAACAAACTGTATGCATTTAAACTTAAGAAATAATATTAGTTCTATATTTAACAACTTGCAATCTGGCTATGATTCTATATCCAGTTTTCAATCTTTAATTTTATCTAGTTTAAATCTTCAAAGTATAAGATTTGATTTAGAAAATTTAAATTCTAAGGTTTGTTTCCTTTATAAAAATGTAAATTATAAAAGAGCAAAAAATAGTTTTAATCCTATGTTTGCTACTCTTCCTTCATCTAATGAAACTTTTATTTCTTGTAATCCTACTCACTGTACTTATTGTAGTTGCAATGATTATCTTAATAAAAATATTAATTCGCTTTCAAATTTCATTGAAATTAATAATCTCAGTTTAGTAAATAATGTCCTTAATTCGCAGAGAAAAACTTTAGATTTGATCATTACTACTTCCGTTTTGAGTGTTGATGTACAGAGGTCACTTGATCCGCTTCTTCCTGAGGATAAGTATCATCCTGCTCTGGATATCACTGTTCGCTCTAGTTCTTTATATAAAGTGGATTTTAGTACAAGCGTGGCACCTTACAACTTTAGGAAAGCAACCCCTTTAACATTAAAACAAAAAATTTCCCTGATTGATTGGGAACGACTTTATAATATCAGAAATGTGGATGATGCAACTTCTTATTTTTATAGTCTAATATACAATGAACTTCAGAAGCATCTTACCAAGAAATCATCTAGAAAGTCAACTGTTTTTGGCAACAAAAAGATTACAGACATAATTAAAAAATTGAAGCTTATTTCTGGCCACGCTATTGAGCACACAGCCATCTTAAAATATCTAGATATTCTGATTGATGATAAGCTCACATTTATGCCTCATCTCAACCATATTCATTCAAGATGTGATGTACTTTTCAGAAACATGAGTCGATTGCAATATAATACTTGGGGTCTCCATTATACACAGAGACTTATTTTATATAAGGGATTAATTCAGTCTCTCTATGGTTATGGGGCTGCTACATATATCACATCGAATGTTTTAAAAAATGTGAATAAACAACAGAGAAAATTTCTTATTATTAATTACTTTTAATAATATTTTATATACCATAACAATCAATAAAATAATTAGTTATAATTGTACAACTAATTGTTATAATTATGAATTAGAAATCTCGTCTGATTTTTTAAATAATTGTTCAATTAATTATATGAATAATGCTAAAATTGGGATCTCAGAAGTTCAGATTCTCACTATTAATAATGATTATTTTTATAAATTTATATACAAATGTTCAGCAGATGAACTCCAACACTATTGCAATAATCCTGTAATAGGAGCAAAAGCAAAATTAAGTACCGAATATAAAGTAGAACCGAATTTAGATTACTGTAAATCTATTATAAGAAATAATCAAGCATTAATTAAGGGAGAAACTACCAGGTATAGAGAAGATAGTATTAAGCCTAAATCTAGTTGCTCTTATGGACAAGACGTTTATACATATCAAAGATATACTATAGAGGTCATTCGATTAAAATCACGCCATGATATGGAATACTATGCGAATGATCAAATAGGTATTTCATATCATGATATTCCAAATGGTTTTTTATCGCAGGGTGAAGTTATTTATATATGGGATGTTTGGAGTTTGGCAACTCCTTCTATATATAGTCAACTTTTAAATTTGGGCTCTTTCAAATTTAATATTTATTATTTCACAAATGATATTATTTTTAATTCAAAAGATTTAACTTTTCAATTAAATTTAACAAATATATTTTTTAATGAAATTAAATTTAGAAACGGAAAACATTTAAATAATATATGCCATATTAATATATTGGATCAAATATATATTATCCCTGCTAATTTATCTTTGTTTGGATCATTTATCTGGGAGGATCATCAGGGATTTGTTAATGAACTAACAAACTGTATGCATTTAAACTTAAGAAATAATATTAGTTCTATATTTAACAACTTGCAATCTGGCTATGATTCTATATCCAGTTTTCAATCTTTAATTTTATCTAGTTTAAATCTTCAAAGTATAAGATTTGATTTAGAAAATTTAAATTCTAAGGTTTGTTTCCTTTATAAAAATGTAAATTATAAAAGAGCAAAAAATAGTTTTAATCCTATGTTTGCTACTCTTCCTTCATCTAATGAAACTTTTATTTCTTGTAATCCTACTCACTGTACTTATTGTAGTTGCAATGATTATCTTAATAAAAATATTAATTCGCTTTCAAATTTCATTGAAATTAATAATCTCAGTTTAGTAAATAATGTCCTTAATTCGCAGAGAAAAACTTTAGATTTGATCATTACTACTTCCGTTTTGAGTGTTGATGTACAGAGGTCACTTGATCCGCTTCTTCCTGAGGATAAGTATCATCTTGCTCTGGATATCACTGTTCGCTCTAGTTCTTTATATAAAGTGGATTTTAGTACAAGCGTGGCACCTTACAACTTTAGGAAAGCAAACCCTTTAACATTAAAACAAAAAATTTCCCTGATTGATTGGGAACAACTTTATAATATCAGAAATGTGGATGATGCAACTTCTTATTTTTATAGTCTAATATACAATGAACTTCAGAAGCATCTTACCAAGAAATCATCTTAGAAAGTCAACTGTTTTTGGCAACAAAAAGATTACAGACATAATTAAAAAATTGAAGCTTATTTCTGGCCACGCTATTGAGCACACAGCCATCTTAAAATATCTAGATATTCTGATTGATGATAAGCTCACATTTATGCCTCATCTCAACCATATTCATTCAAGATGTGATGTACTTTTCAGAAACATGAGTCGATTGCAATATAATACTTGGGGTCTCCATTATACACAGAGACTTATTTTATATAAGGGATTAATTCAGTCTCTCTATGGTTATGGGGCTGCTACATATATCACATCGAATGTTTTAAAAAATGTGAATAAACAACAGAGAAAATTTCTTATTATTAATTACTTTTAATAATATTTTATATACCATAACAATCAATAAAATAATTAGTTATAATTGTACAACTAATTGTTATAATTATGAATTAGAAATCTCGTCTGATTTTTTAAATAATTGTTCAATTAATTATATGAATAATGCTAAAATTGGGATCTCAGAAGTTCAGATTCTCACTATTAATAATGATTATTTTTATAAATTTATATACAAATGTTCAGCAGATGAACTCCAACACTATTGCAATAATCCTGTAATAGGAGCAAAAGCAAAATTAAGTACCGAATATAAAGTAGAACCGAATTTAGATTACTGTAAATCTATTATAAGAAATAATCAAGCATTAATTAAGGGAGAAACTACCAGGTATAGAGAAGATAGTATTAAGCCTAAATCTAGTTGCTCTTATGGACAAGACGTTTATACATATCAAAGATATACTATAGAGGTCATTCGATTAAAATCACGCCATGATATGGAATACTATGCGAATGATCAAATAGGTATTTCATATCATGATATTCCAAATGGTTTTTTATCGCAGGGTGAAGTTATTTATATATGGGATGTTTGGAGTTTGGCAACTCCTTCTATATATAGTCAACTTTTAAATTTGGGCTCTTTCAAATTTAATATTTATTATTTCACAAATGATATTATTTTTAATTCAAAAGATTTAACTTTTCAATTAAATTTAACAAATATATTTTTTAATGAAATTAAATTTAGAAACGGAAAACATTTAAATAATATATGCCATATTAATATATTGGATCAAATATATATTATCCCTGCTAATTTATCTTTGTTTGGATCATTTATCTGGGAGGATCATCAGGGATTTGTTAATGAACTAACAAACTGTATGCATTTAAACTTAAGAAATAATATTAGTTCTATATTTAACAACTTGCAATCTGGCTATGATTCTATATCCAGTTTTCAATCTTTAATTTTATCTAGTTTAAATCTTCAAAGTATAAGATTTGATTTAGAAAATTTAAATTCTAAGGTTTGTTTCCTTTATAAAAATGTAAATTATAAAAGAGCAAAAAATAGTTTTAATCCTATGTTTGCTACTCTTCCTTCATCTAATGAAACTTTTATTTCTTGTAATCCTACTCACTGTACTTATTGTAGTTGCAATGATTATCTTAATAAAAATATTAATTCGCTTTCAAATTTCATTGAAATTAATAATCTCAGTTTAGTAAATAATGTCCTTAATTCGCAGAGAAAAACTTTAGATTTGATCATTACTACTTCCGTTTTGAGTGTTGATGTACAGAGGTCACTTGATCCGCTTCTTCCTGAGGATAAGTATCATCCTGCTCTGGATATCACTGTTCGCTCTAGTTCTTTATATAAAGTGGATTTTAGTACAAGCGTGGCACCTTACAACTTTAGGAAAGCAAACCCTTTAACATTAAAACAAAAAATTTCCCTGATTGATTGGGAACAACTTTATAATATCAGAAATGTGGATGATGCAACTTCTTATTTTTATAGTCTAATATACAATGAACTTCAGAAGCATCTTACCAAGAAATCATCTAGAAAGTCAACTGTTTTTGGCAACAAAAAGATTACAGACATAATTAAAAAATTGAAGCTTATTTCTGGCCACGCTATTGAGCACACAGCCATCTTAAAATATCTAGATATTCTGATTGATGATAAGCTCACATTTATGCCTCATCTCAACCATATTCATTCAAGATGTGATGTACTTTTCAGAAACATGAGTCGATTGCAATATAATACTTGGGGTCTCCATTATACACAGAGACTTATTTTATATAAGGGATTAATTCAGTCTCTCTATGGTTATGGGGCTGCTACATATATCACATCGAATGTTTTAAAAAATGTGAATAAACAACAGAGAAAATTTCTTATTATTAATTACTTTTAATAATATTTTATATACCATAACAATCAATAAAATAATTAGTTATAATTGTACAACTAATTGTTATAATTATGAATTAGAAATCTCGTCTGATTTTTTAAATAATTGTTCAATTAATTATATGAATAATGCTAAAATTGGGATCTCAGAAGTTCAGATTCTCACTATTAATAATGATTATTTTCATAAATTTATATACAAATGTTCAGCAGATGAACTCCAACACTATTGCAATAATCCTGTAATAGGAGCAAAAGCAAAATTAAGTACCGAATATAAAGTAGAACCGAATTTAGATTACTGTAAATCTATTATAAGAAATAATCAAGCATTAATTAAGGGAGAAACTACCAGGTATAGAGAAGATAGTATTAAGCCTAAATCTAGTTGCTCTTATGGACAAGACGTTTATACATATCAAAGATATACTATAGAGGTCATTCGATTAAAATCACGCCATGATATGGAATACTATGCGAATGATCAAATAGGTATTTCATATCATGATATTCCAAATGGTTTTTTATCGCAGGGTGAAGTTATTTATATATGGGATGTTTGGAGTTTGGCAACTCCTTCTATATATAGTCAACTTTTAAATTTGGGCTCTTTCAAATTTAATATTTATTATTTCACAAATGATATTATTTTTAATTCAAAAGATTTAACTTTTCAATTAAATTTAACAAATATATTTTTTAATGAAATTAAATTTAGAAACGGAAAACATTTAAATAATATATGCCATATTAATATATTGGATCAAATATATATTATCCCTGCTAATTTATCTTTGTTTGGATCATTTATCTGGGAGGATCATCAGGGATTTGTTAATGAACTAACAAACTGTATGCATTTAAACTTAAGAAATAATATTAGTTCTATATTTAACAACTTGCAATCTGGCTATGATTCTATATCCAGTTTTCAATCTTTAATTTTATCTAGTTTAAATCTTCAAAGTATAAGATTTGATTTAGAAAATTTAAATTCTAAGGTTTGTTTCCTTTATAAAAATGTAAATTATAAAAGAGCAAAAAATAGTTTTAATCCTATGTTTGCTACTCTTCCTTCATCTAATGAAACTTTTATTTCTTGTAATCCTACTCACTGTACTTATTGTAGTTGCAATGATTATCTTAATAAAAATATTAATTCGCTTTCAAATTTCATTGAAATTAATAATCTCAGTTTAGTAAATAATGTCCTTAATTCGCAGAGAAAAACTTTAGATTTGATCATTACTACTTCCGTTTTGAGTGTTGATGTACAGAGGTCACTTGATCCGCTTCTTCCTGAGGATAAGTATCATCCTGCTCTGGATATCACTGTTCGCTCTAGTTCTTTATATAAAGTGGATTTTAGTACAAGCGTGGCACCTTACAACTTTAGGAAAGCAAACCCTTTAACATTAAAACAAAAAATTTCCCTGATTGATTGGGAACAACTTTATAATATCAGAAATGTGGATGATGCAACTTCTTATTTTTATAGTCTAATATACAATGAACTTCAGAAGCATCTTACCAAGAAATCATCTAGAAAGTCAACTGTTTTTGGCAACAAAAAGATTACAGACATAATTAAAAAATTGAAGCTTATTTCTGGCCACGCTATTGAGCACACAGCCATCTTAAAATATCTAGATATTCTGATTGATGATAAGCTCACATTTATGCCTCATCTCAACCATATTCATTCAAGATGTGATGTACTTTTCAGAAACATGAGTCGATTGCAATATAATACTTGGGGTCTCCATTATACACAGAGACTTATTTTATATAAGGGATTAATTCAGTCTCTCTATGGTTATGGGGCTGCTACATATATCACATCGAATGTTTTAAAAAATGTGAATAAACAACAGAGAAAATTTCTTATTATTAATTACTTTTAATAATATTTTATATACCATAACAATCAATAAAATAATTAGTTATAATTGTACAACTAATTGTTATAATTATGAATTAGAAATCTCGTCTGATTTTTTAAATAATTGTTCAATTAATTATATGAATAATGCTAAAATTGGGATCTCAGAAGTTCAGATTCTCACTATTAATAATGATTATTTTTATAAATTTATATACAAATGTTCAGCAGATGAACTCCAACACTATTGCAATAATCCTGTAATAGGAGCAAAAGCAAAATTAAGTACCGAATATAAAGTAGAACCGAATTTAGATTACTGTAAATCTATTATAAGAAATAATCAAGCATTAATTAAGGGAGAAACTACCAGGTATAGAGAAGATAGTATTAAGCCTAAATCTAGTTGCTCTTATGGACAAGACGTTTATACATATCAAAGATATACTATAGAGGTCATTCGATTAAAATCACGCCATGATATGGAATACTATGCGAATGATCAAATAGGTATTTCATATCATGATATTCCAAATGGTTTTTTATCGCAGGGTGAAGTTATTTATATATGGGATGTTTGGAGTTTGGCAACTCCTTCTATATATAGTCAACTTTTAAATTTGGGCTCTTTCAAATTTAATATTTATTATTTCACAAATGATATTATTTTTAATTCAAAAGATTTAACTTTTCAATTAAATTTAACAAATATATTTTTTAATGAAATTAAATTTAGAAACGGAAAACATTTAAATAATATATGCCATATTAATATATTGGATCAAATATATATTATCCCTGCTAATTTATCTTTGTTTGGATCATTTATCTGGGAGGATCATCAGGGATTTGTTAATGAACTAACAAACTGTATGCATTTAAACTTAAGAAATAATATTAGTTCTATATTTAACAACTTGCAATCTGGCTATGATTCTATATCCAGTTTTCAATCTTTAATTTTATCTAGTTTAAATCTTCAAAGTATAAGATTTGATTTAGAAAATTTAAATTCTAAGGTTTGTTTCCTTTATAAAAATGTAAATTATAAAAGAGCAAAAAATAGTTTTAATCCTATGTTTGCTACTCTTCCTTCATCTAATGAAACTTTTATTTCTTGTAATCCTACTCACTGTACTTATTGTAGTTGCAATGATTATCTTAATAAAAATATTAATTCGCTTTCAAATTTCATTGAAATTAATAATCTCAGTTTAGTAAATAATGTCCTTAATTCGCAGAGAAAAACTTTAGATTTGATCATTACTACTTCCGTTTTGAGTGTTGATGTACAGAGGTCACTTGATCCGCTTCTTCCTGAGGATAAGTATCACCCTGCTCTGGATATCACTGTTCGCTCTAGTTCTTTATATAAAGTGGATTTTAGTACAAGCGTGGCACCTTACAACTTTAGGAAAGCAAACCCTTTAACATTAAAACAAAAAATTTCCCTGATTGATTGGGAACAACTTTATAATATCAGAAATGTGGATGATGCAACTTCTTATTTTTATAGTCTAATATACAATGAACTTCAGAAGCATCTTACCAAGAAATCATCTAGAAAGTCAACTGTTTTTGGCAACAAAAAGATTACAGACATAATTAAAAAATTGAAGCTTATTTCTGGCCACGCTATTGAGCACACAGCCATCTTAAAATATCTAGATATTCTGATTGATGATAAGCTCACATTTATGCCTCATCTCAACCATATTCATTCAAGATGTGATGTACTTTTCAGAAACATGAGTCGATTGCAATATAATACTTGGGGTCTCCATTATACACAGAGACTTATTTTATATAAGGGATTAATTCAGTCTCTCTATGGTTATGGGGCTGCTACATATATCACATCGAATGTTTTAAAAAATGTGAATAAACAACAGAGAAAATTTCTTATTATTAATTACTTTTAATAATATTTTATATACCATAACAATCAATAAAATAATTAGTTATAATTGTACAACTAATTGTTATAATTATGAATTAGAAATCTCGTCTGATTTTTTAAATAATTGTTCAATTAATTATATGAATAATGCTAAAATTGGGATCTCAGAAGTTCAGATTCTCACTATTAATAATGATTATTTTTATAAATTTATATACAAATGTTCAGCAGATGAACTCCAACACTATTGCAATAATCCTGTAATAGGAGCAAAAGCAAAATTAAGTACCGAATATAAAGTAGAACCGAATTTAGATTACTGTAAATCTATTATAAGAAATAATCAAGCATTAATTAAGGGAGAAACTACCAGGTATAGAGAAGATAGTATTAAGCCTAAATCTAGTTGCTCTTATGGACAAGACGTTTATACATATCAAAGATATACTATAGAGGTCATTCGATTAAAATCACGCCATGATATGGAATACTATGCGAATGATCAAATAGGTATTTCATATCATGATATTCCAAATGGTTTTTTATCGCAGGGTGAAGTTATTTATATATGGGATGTTTGGAGTTTGGCAACTCCTTCTATATATAGTCAACTTTTAAATTTGGGCTCTTTCAAATTTAATATTTATTATTTCACAAATGATATTATTTTTAATTCAAAAGATTTAACTTTTCAATTAAATTTAACAAATATATTTTTTAATGAAATTAAATTTAGAAACGGAAAACATTTAAATAATATATGCCATATTAATATATTGGATCAAATATATATTATCCCTGCTAATTTATCTTTGTTTGGATCATTTATCTGGGAGGATCATCAGGGATTTGTTAATGAACTAACAAACTGTATGCATTTAAACTTAAGAAATAATATTAGTTCTATATTTAACAACTTGCAATCTGGCTATGATTCTATATCCAGTTTTCAATCTTTAATTTTATCTAGTTTAAATCTTCAAAGTATAAGATTTGATTTAGAAAATTTAAATTCTAAGGTTTGTTTCCTTTATAAAAATGTAAATTATAAAAGAGCAAAAAATAGTTTTAATCCTATGTTTGCTACTCTTCCTTCATCTAATGAAACTTTTATTTCTTGTAATCCTACTCACTGTACTTATTGTAGTTGCAATGATTATCTTAATAAAAATATTAATTCGCTTTCAAATTTCATTGAAATTAATAATCTCAGTTTAGTAAATAATGTCCTTAATTCGCAGAGAAAAACTTTAGATTTGATCATTACTACTTCCGTTTTGAGTGTTGATGTACAGAGGTCACTTGATCCGCTTCTTCCTGAGGATAAGTATCATCCTGCTCTGGATATCACTGTTCGCTCTAGTTCTTTATATAAAGTGGATTTTAGTACAAGCGTGGCACCTTACAACTTTAGGAAAGCAAACCCTTTAACATTAAAACAAAAAATTTCCCTGATTGATTGGGAACAACTTTATAATATCAGAAATGTGGATGATGCAACTTCTTATTTTTATAGTCTAATATACAATGAACTTCAGAAGCATCTTACCAAGAAATCATCTAGAAAGTCAACTGTTTTTGGCAACAAAAAGATTACAGACATAATTAAAAAATTGAAGCTTATTTCTGGCCACGCTATTGAGCACACAGCCATCTTAAAATATCTAGATATTCTGATTGATGATAAGCTCACATTTATGCCTCATCTCAACCATATTCATTCAAGATGTGATGTACTTTTCAGAAACATGAGTCGATTGCAATATAATACTTGGGGTCTCCATTATACACAGAGACTTATTTTATATAAGGGATTAATTCAGTCTCTCTATGGTTATGGGGCTGCTACATATATCACATCGAATGTTTTAAAAAATGTGAATAAACAACAGAGAAAATTTCTTATTATTAATTACTTTTAATAATATTTTATATACCATAACAATCAATAAAATAATTAGTTATAATTGTACAACTAATTGTTATAATTATGAATTAGAAATCTCGTCTGATTTTTTAAATAATTGTTCAATTAATTATATGAATAATGCTAAAATTGGGATCTCAGAAGTTCAGATTCTCACTATTAATAATGATTATTTTTATAAATTTATATACAAATGTTCAGCAGATGAACTCCAACACTATTGCAATAATCCTGTAATAGGAGCAAAAGCAAAATTAAGTACCGAATATAAAGTAGAACCGAATTTAGATTACTGTAAATCTATTATAAGAAATAATCAAGCATTAATTAAGGGAGAAACTACCAGGTATAGAGAAGATAGTATTAAGCCTAAATCTAGTTGCTCTTATGGACAAGACGTTTATACATATCAAAGATATACTATAGAGGTCATTCGATTAAAATCACGCCATGATATGGAATACTATGCGAATGATCAAATAGGTATTTCATATCATGATATTCCAAATGGTTTTTTATCGCAGGGTGAAGTTATTTATATATGGGATGTTTGGAGTTTGGCAACTCCTTCTATATATAGTCAACTTTTAAATTTGGGCTCTTTCAAATTTAATATTTATTATTTCACAAATGATATTATTTTTAATTCAAAAGATTTAACTTTTCAATTAAATTTAACAAATATATTTTTTAATGAAATTAAATTTAGAAACGGAAAACATTTAAATAATATATGCCATATTAATATATTGGATCAAATATATATTATCCCTGCTAATTTATCTTTGTTTGGATCATTTATCTGGGAGGATCATCAGGGATTTGTTAATGAACTAACAAACTGTATGCATTTAAACTTAAGAAATAATATTAGTTCTATATTTAACAACTTGCAATCTGGCTATGATTCTATATCCAGTTTTCAATCTTTAATTTTATCTAGTTTAAATCTTCAAAGTATAAGATTTGATTTAGAAAATTTAAATTCTAAGGTTTGTTTCCTTTATAAAAATGTAAATTATAAAAGAGCAAAAAATAGTTTTAATCCTATGTTTGCTACTCTTCCTTCATCTAATGAAACTTTTATTTCTTGTAATCCTACTCACTGTGTACTTATTGTAGTTGCAATGATTATCTTAATAAAAATATTAATTCGCTTTCAAATTTCATTGAAATTAATAATCTCAGTTTAGTAAATAATGTCCTTAATTCGCAGAGAAAAACTTTAGATTTGATCATTACTACTTCCGTTTTGAGTGTTGATGTACAGAGGTCACTTGATCCGCTTCTTCCTGAGGATAAGTATCATCCTGCTCTGGATATCACTGTTCGCTCTAGTTCTTTATATAAAGTGGATTTTAGTACAAGCGTGGCACCTTACAACTTTAGGAAAGCAAACCCTTTAACATTAAAACAAAAAATTTCCCTGATTGATTGGGAACAACTTTATAATATCAGAAATGTGGATGATGCAACTTCTTATTTTTATAGTCTAATATACAATGAACTTCAGAAGCATCTTACCAAGAAATCATCTAGAAAGTCAACCGTTTTTGGCAACAAAAAGATTACAGACATAATTAAAAAATTGAAGCTTATTTCTGGCCACGCTATTGAGCACACAGCCATCTTAAAATATCTAGATATTCTGATTGATGATAAGCTCACATTTATGCCTCATCTCAACCATATTCATTCAAGATGTGATGTACTTTTCAGAAACATGAGTCGATTGCAATATAATACTTGGGGTCTCCATTATACACAGAGACTTATTTTATATAAGGGATTAATTCAGTCTCTCTATGGTTATGGGGCTGCTACATATATCACATCGAATGTTTTAAAAAATGTGAATAAACAACAGAGAAAATTTCTTATTATTAATTACTTTTAATAATATTTTATATACCATAACAATCAATAAAATAATTAGTTATAATTGTACAACTAATTGTTATAATTATGAATTAGAAATCTCGTCTGATTTTTTAAATAATTGTTCAATTAATTATATGAATAATGCTAAAATTGGGATCTCAGAAGTTCAGATTCTCACTATTAATAATGATTATTTTTATAAATTTATATACAAATGTTCAGCAGATGAACTCCAACACTATTGCAATAATCCTGTAATAGGAGCAAAAGCAAAATTAAGTACCGAATATAAAGTAGAACCGAATTTAGATTACTGTAAATCTATTATAAGAAATAATCAAGCATTAATTAAGGGAGAAACTACCAGGTATAGAGAAGATAGTATTAAGCCTAAATCTAGTTGCTCTTATGGACAAGACGTTTATACATATCAAAGATATACTATAGAGGTCATTCGATTAAAATCACGCCATGATATGGAATACTATGCGAATGATCAAATAGGTATTTCATATCATGATATTCCAAATGGTTTTTTATCGCAGGGTGAAGTTATTTATATATGGGATGTTTGGAGTTTGGCAACTCCTTCTATATATAGTCAACTTTTAAATTTGGGCTCTTTCAAATTTAATATTTATTATTTCACAAATGATATTATTTTTAATTCAAAAGATTTAACTTTTCAATTAAATTTAACAAATATATTTTTTAATGAAATTAAATTTAGAAACGGAAAACATTTAAATAATATATGCCATATTAATATATTGGATCAAATATATATTATCCCTGCTAATTTATCTTTGTTTGGATCATTTATCTGGGAGGATCATCAGGGATTTGTTAATGAACTAACAAACTGTATGCATTTAAACTTAAGAAATAATATTAGTTCTATATTTAACAACTTGCAATCTGGCTATGATTCTATATCCAGTTTTCAATCTTTAATTTTATCTAGTTTAAATCTTCAAAGTATAAGATTTGATTTAGAAAATTTAAATTCTAAGGTTTGTTTCCTTTATAAAAATGTAAATTATAAAAGAGCAAAAAATAGTTTTAATCCTATGTTTGCTACTCTTCCTTCATCTAATGAAACTTTTATTTCTTGTAATCCTACTCACTGTACTTATTGTAGTTGCAATGATTATCTTAATAAAAATATTAATTCGCTTTCAAATTTCATTGAAATTAATAATCTCAGTTTAGTAAATAATGTCCTTAATTCGCAGAGAAAAACTTTAGATTTGATCATTACTACTTCCGTTTTGAGTGTTGATGTACAGAGGTCACTTGATCCGCTTCTTCCTGAGGATAAGTATCATCCTGCTCTGGATATCACTGTTCGCTCTAGTTCTTTATATAAAGTGGATTTTAGTACAAGCGTGGCACCTTACAACTTTAGGAAAGCAAACCCTTTAACATTAAAACAAAAAATTTCCCTGATTGATTGGGAACAACTTTATAATATCAGAAATGTGGATGATGCAACTTCTTATTTTTATAGTCTAATATACAATGAACTTCAGAAGCATCTTACCAAGAAATCATCTAGAAAGTCAACTGTTTTTGGCAACAAAAAGATTACAGACATAATTAAAAAATTGAAGCTTATTTCTGGCCACGCTATTGAGCACACAGCCATCTTAAAATATCTAGATATTCTGATTGATGATAAGCTCACATTTATGCCTCATCTCAACCATATTCATTCAAGATGTGATGTACTTTTCAGAAACATGAGTCGATTGCAATATAATACTTGGGGTCTCCATTATACACAGAGACTTATTTTATATAAGGGATTAATTCAGTCTCTCTATGGTTATGGGGCTGCTACATATATCACATCGAATGTTTTAAAAAATGTGAATAAACAACAGAGAAAATTTCTTATTATTAATTACTTTTAATAATATTTTATATACCATAACAATCAATAAAATAATTAGTTATAATTGTACAACTAATTGTTATAATTATGAATTAGAAATCTCGTCTGATTTTTTAAATAATTGTTCAATTAATTATATGAATAATGCTAAAATTGGGATCTCAGAAGTTCAGATTCTCACTATTAATAATGATTATTTTTATAAATTTATATACAAATGTTCAGCAGATGAACTCCAACACTATTGCAATAATCCTGTAATAGGAGCAAAAGCAAAATTAAGTACCGAATATAAAGTAGAACCGAATTTAGATTACTGTAAATCTATTATAAGAAATAATCAAGCATTAATTAAGGGAGAAACTACCAGGTATAGAGAAGATAGTATTAAGCCTAAATCTAGTTGCTCTTATGGACAAGACGTTTATAATACATATCAAAGATATACTATAGAGGTCATTCGATTAAAATCACGCCATGATATGGAATACTATGCGAATGATCAAATAGGTATTTCATATCATGATATTCCAAGTGGTTTTTTATCGCAGGGTGAAGTTATTTATATATGGGATGTTTGGAGTTTGGCAACTCCTTCTATATATAGTCAACTTTTAAATTTGGGCTCTTTCAAATTTAATATTTATTATTTCACAAATGATATTATTTTTAATTCAAAAGATTTAACTTTTCAATTAAATTTAACAAATATATTTTTTAATGAAATTAAATTTAGAAACGGAAAACATTTAAATAATATATGCCATATTAATATATTGGATCAAATATATATTATCCCTGCTAATTTATCTTTGTTTGGATCATTTATCTGGGAGGATCATCAGGGATTTGTTAATGAACTAACAAACTGTATGCATTTAAACTTAAGAAATAATATTAGTTCTATATTTAACAACTTGCAATCTGGCTATGATTCTATATCCAGTTTTCAATCTTTAATTTTATCTAGTTTAAATCTTCAAAGTATAAGATTTGATTTAGAAAATTTAAATTCTAAGGTTTGTTTCCTTTATAAAAATGTAAATTATAAAAGAGCAAAAAATAGTTTTAATCCTATGTTTGCTACTCTTCCTTCATCTAATGAAACTTTTATTTCTTGTAATCCTACTCACTGTGTACTTATTGTAGTTGCAATGATTATCTTAATAAAAATATTAATTCGCTTTCAAATTTCATTGAAATTAATAATCTCAGTTTAGTAAATAATGTCCTTAATTCGCAGAGAAAAACTTTAGATTTGATCATTACTACTTCCGTTTTGAGTGTTGATGTACAGAGGTCACTTGATCCGCTTCTTCCTGAGGATAAGTATCATCCTGCTCTGGATATCACTGTTCGCTCTAGTTCTTTATATAAAGTGGATTTTAGTACAAGCGTGGCACCTTACAACTTTAGGAAAGCAAACCCTTTAACATTAAAACAAAAAATTTCCCTGATTGATTGGGAACAACTTTATAATATCAGAAATGTGGATGATGCAACTTCTTATTTTTATAGTCTAATATACAATGAACTTCAGAAGCATCTTACCAAGAAATCATCTAGAAAGTCAACCGTTTTTGGCAACAAAAAGATTACAGACATAATTAAAAAATTGAAGCTTATTTCTGGCCACGCTATTGAGCACACAGCCATCTTAAAATATCTAGATATTCTGATTGATGATAAGCTCACATTTATGCCTCATCTCAACCATATTCATTCAAGATGTGATGTACTTTTCAGAAACATGAGTCGATTGCAATATAATACTTGGGGTCTCCATTATACACAGAGACTTATTTTATATAAGGGATTAATTCAGTCTCTCTATGGTTATGGGGCTGCTACATATATCACATCGAATGTTTTAAAAAATGTGAATAAACAACAGAGAAAATTTCTTATTATTAATTACTTTTAATAATATTTTATATACCATAACAATCAATAAAATAATTAGTTATAATTGTACAACTAATTGTTATAATTATGAATTAGAAATCTCGTCTGATTTTTTAAATAATTGTTCAATTAATTATATGAATAATGCTAAAATTGGGATCTCAGAAGTTCAGATTCTCACTATTAATAATGATTATTTTTATAAATTTATATACAAATGTTCAGCAGATGAACTCCAACACTATTGCAATAATCCTGTAATAGGAGCAAAAGCAAAATTAAGTACCGAATATAAAGTAGAACCGAATTTAGATTACTGTAAATCTATTATAAGAAATAATCAAGCATTAATTAAGGGAGAAACTACCAGGTATAGAGAAGATAGTATTAAGCCTAAATCTAGTTGCTCTTATGGACAAGACGTTTATACATATCAAAGATATACTATAGAGGTCATTCGATTAAAATCACGCCATGATATGGAATACTATGCGAATGATCAAATAGGTATTTCATATCATGATATTCCAAATGGTTTTTTATCGCAGGGTGAAGTTATTTATATATGGGATGTTTGGAGTTTGGCAACTCCTTCTATATATAGTCAACTTTTAAATTTGGGCTCTTTCAAATTTAATATTTATTATTTCACAAATGATATTATTTTTAATTCAAAAGATTTAACTTTTCAATTAAATTTAACAAATATATTTTTTAATGAAATTAAATTTAGAAACGGAAAACATTTAAATAATATATGCCATATTAATATATTGGATCAAATATATATTATCCCTGCTAATTTATCTTTGTTTGGATCATTTATCTGGGAGGATCATCAGGGATTTGTTAATGAACTAACAAACTGTATGCATTTAAACTTAAGAAATAATATTAGTTCTATATTTAACAACTTGCAATCTGGCTATGATTCTATATCCAGTTTTCAATCTTTAATTTTATCTAGTTTAAATCTTCAAAGTATAAGATTTGATTTAGAAAATTTAAATTCTAAGGTTTGTTTCCTTTATAAAAATGTAAATTATAAAAGAGCACAAAATAGTTTTAATCCTATGTTTGCTACTCTTCCTTCATCTAATGAAACTTTTATTTCTTGTAATCCTACTCACTGTACTTATTGTAGTTGCAATGATTATCTTAATAAAAATATTAATTCGCTTTCAAATTTCATTGAAATTAATAATCTCAGTTTAGTAAATAATGTCCTTAATTCGCAGAGAAAAACTTTAGATTTGATCATTACTACTTCCGTTTTGAGTGTTGATGTACAGAGGTCACTTGATCCGCTTCTTCCTGAGGATAAGTATCATCCTGCTCTGGATATCACTGTTCGCTCTAGTTCTTTATATAAAGTGGATTTTAGTACAAGCGTGGCACCTTACAACTTTAGGAAAGCAAACCCTTTAACATTAAAACAAAAAATTTCCCTGATTGATTGGGAACAACTTTATAATATCAGAAATGTGGATGATGCAACTTCTTATTTTTATAGTCTAATATACAATGAACTTCAGAAGCATCTTACCAAGAAATCATCTAGAAAGTCAACTGTTTTTGGCAACAAAAAGATTACAGACATAATTAAAAAATTGAAGCTTATTTCTGGCCACGCTATTGAGCACACAGCCATCTTAAAATATCTAGATATTCTGATTGATGATAAGCTCACATTTATGCCTCATCTCAACCATATTCATTCAAGATGTGATGTACTTTTCAGAAACATGAGTCGATTGCAATATAATACTTGGGGTCTCCATTATACACAGAGACTTATTTTATATAAGGGATTAATTCAGTCTCTCTATGGTTATGGGGCTGCTACATATATCACATCGCATGTTTTAAAAAATGTGAATAAACAACAGAGAAAATTTCTTATTATTAATTACTTTTAATAATATTTTATATACCATAACAATCAATAAAATAATTAGTTATAATTGTACAACTAATTGTTATAATTATGAATTAGAAATCTCGTCTGATTTTTTAAATAATTGTTCAATTAATTATATGAATAATGCTAAAATTGGGATCTCAGAAGTTCAGATTCTCACTATTAATAATGATTATTTTTATAAATTTATATACAAATGTTCAGCAGATGAACTCCAACACTATTGCAATAATCCTGTAATAGGAGCAAAAGCAAAATTAAGTACCGAATATAAAGTAGAACCGAATTTAGATTACTGTAAATCTATTATAAGAAATAATCAAGCATTAATTAAGGGAGAAACTACCAGGTATAGAGAAGATAGTATTAAGCCTAAATCTAGTTGCTCTTATGGACAAGACGTTTATAATACATATCAAAGATATACTATAGAGGTCATTCGATTAAAATCACGCCATGATATGGAATACTATGCGAATGATCAAATAGGTATTTCATATCATGATATTCCAAATGGTATTTTATCGCAGGGTGAAGTTATTTATATATGGGATGTTTGGAGTTTGGCAACTCCTTCTATATATAGTCAACTTTTAAATTTGGGCTCTTTCAAATTTAATATTTATTATTTCACAAATGATATTATTTTTAATTCAAAAGATTTAACTTTTCAATTAAATTTAACAAATATATTTTTTAATGAAATTAAATTTAGAAACGGAAAACATTTAAATAATATATGCCATATTAATATATTGGATCAAATATATATTATCCCTGCTAATTTATCTTTGTTTGGATCATTTATCTGGGAGGATCATCAGGGATTTGTTAATGAACTAACAAACTGTATGCATTTAAACTTAAGAAATAATATTAGTTCTATATTTAACAACTTGCAATCTGGCTATGATTCTATATCCAGTTTTCAATCTTTAATTTTATCTAGTTTAAATCTTCAAAGTATAAGATTTGATTTAGAAAATTTAAATTCTAAGGTTTGTTTCCTTTATAAAAATGTAAATTATAAAAGAGCAAAAAATAGTTTTAATCCTATGTTTGCTACTCTTCCTTCATCTAATGAAACTTTTATTTCTTGTAATCCTACTCACTGTACTTATTGTAGTTGCAATGATTATCTTAATAAAAATATTAATTCGCTTTCAAATTTCATTGAAATTAATAATCTCAGTTTAGTAAATAATGTCCTTAATTCGCAGAGAAAAACTTTAGATTTGATCATTACTACTTCCGTTTTGAGTGTTGATGTACAGAGGTCACTTGATCCGCTTCTTCCTGAGGATAAGTATCATCCTGCTCTGGATATCACTGTTCGCTCTAGTTCTTTATATAAAGTGGATTTTAGTACAAGCGTGGCACCTTACAACTTTAGGAAAGCAAACCCTTTAACATTAAAACAAAAAATTTCCCTGATTGATTGGGAACAACTTTATAATATCAGAAATGTGGATGATGCAACTTCTTATTTTTATAGTCTAATATACAATGAACTTCAGAAGCATCTTACCAAGAAATCATCTAGAAAGTCAACTGTTTTTGGCAACAAAAAGATTACAGACATAATTAAAAAATTGAAGCTTATTTCTGGCCACGCTATTGAGCACACAGCCATCTTAAAATATCTAGATATTCTGATTGATGATAAGCTCACATTTATGCCTCATCTCAACCATATTCATTCAAGATGTGATGTACTTTTCAGAAACATGAGTCGATTGCAATATAATACTTGGGGTCTCCATTATACACAGAGACTTATTTTATATAAAGGATTAATTCAGTCTCTCTATGGTTATGGGGCTGCTACATATATCACATCGAATGTTTTAAAAAATGTGAATAAACAACAGAGAAAATTTCTTATTATTAATTACTTTTAATAATATTTTATATACCATAACAATCAATAAAATAATTAGTTATAATTGTACAACTAATTGTTATAATTATGAATTAGAAATCTCGTCTGATTTTTTAAATAATTGTTCAATTAATTATATGAATAATGCTAAAATTGGGATCTCAGAAGTTCAGATTCTCACTATTAATAATGATTATTTTTATAAATTTATATACAAATGTTCAGCAGATGAACTCCAACACTATTGCAATAATCCTGTAATAGGAGCAAAAGCAAAATTAAGTACCGAATATAAAGTAGAACCGAATTTAGATTACTGTAAATCTATTATAAGAAATAATCAAGCATTAATTAAGGGAGAAACTACCAGGTATAGAGAAGATAGTATTAAGCCTAAATCTAGTTGCTCTTATGGACAAGACGTTTATAATACATATCAAAGATATACTATAGAGGTCATTCGATTAAAATCACGCCATGATATGGAATACTATGCGAATGATCAAATAGGTATTTCATATCATGATATTCCAAATGGTATTTTATCGCAGGGTGAAGTTATTTATATATGGGATGTTTGGAGTTTGGCAACTCCTTCTATATATAGTCAACTTTTAAATTTGGGCTCTTTCAAATTTAATATTTATTATTTCACAAATGATATTATTTTTAATTCAAAAGATTTAACTTTTCAATTAAATTTAACAAATATATTTTTTAATGAAATTAAATTTAGAAACGGAAAACATTTAAATAATATATGCCATATTAATATATTGGATCAAATATATATTATCCCTGCTAATTTATCTTTGTTTGGATCATTTATCTGGGAGGATCATCAGGGATTTGTTAATGAACTAACAAACTGTATGCATTTAAACTTAAGAAATAATATTAGTTCTATATTTAACAACTTGCAATCTGGCTATGATTCTATATCCAGTTTTCAATCTTTAATTTTATCTAGTTTAAATCTTCAAAGTATAAGATTTGATTTAGAAAATTTAAATTCTAAGGTTTGTTTCCTTTATAAAAATGTAAATTATAAAAGAGCAAAAAATAGTTTTAATCCTATGTTTGCTACTCTTCCTTCATCTAATGAAACTTTTATTTCTTGTAATCCTACTCACTGTACTTATTGTAGTTGCAATGATTATCTTAATAAAAATATTAATTCGCTTTCAAATTTCATTGAAATTAATAATCTCAGTTTAGTAAATAATGTCCTTAATTCGCAGAGAAAAACTTTAGATTTGATCATTACTACTTCCGTTTTGAGTGTTGATGTACAGAGGTCACTTGATCCGCTTCTTCCTGAGGATAAGTATCATCCTGCTCTGGATATCACTGTTCGCTCTAGTTCTTTATATAAAGTGGATTTTAGTACAAGCGTGGCACCTTACAACTTTAGGAAAGCAAACCCTTTAACATTAAAACAAAAAATTTCCCTGATTGATTGGGAACAACTTTATAATATCAGAAATGTGGATGATGCAACTTCTTATTTTTATAGTCTAATATACAATGAACTTCAGAAGCATCTTACCAAGAAATCATCTAGAAAGTCAACTGTTTTTGGCAACAAAAAGATTACAGACATAATTAAAAAATTGAAGCTTATTTCTGGCCACGCTATTGAGCACACAGCCATCTTAAAATATCTAGATATTCTGATTGATGATAAGCTCACATTTATGCCTCATCTCAACCATATTCATTCAAGATGTGATGTACTTTTCAGAAACATGAGTCGATTGCAATATAATACTTGGGGTCTCCATTATACACAGAGACTTATTTTATATAAGGGATTAATTCAGTCTCTCTATGGTTATGGGGCTGCTACATATATCACATCGAATGTTTTAAAAAATGTGAATAAACAACAGAGAAAATTTCTTATTATTAATTACTTTTAATAATATTTTATATACCATAACAATCAATAAAATAATTAGTTATAATTGTACAACTAATTGTTATAATTATGAATTAGAAATCTCGTCTGATTTTTTAAATAATTGTTCAATTAATTATATGAATAATGCTAAAATTGGGATCTCAGAAGTTCAGATTCTCACTATTAATAATGATTATTTTTATAAATTTATATACAAATGTTCAGCAGATGAACTCCAACACTATTGCAATAATCCTGTAATAGGAGCAAAAGCAAAATTAAGTACCGAATATAAAGTAGAACCGAATTTAGATTACTGTAAATCTATTATAAGAAATAATCAAGCATTAATTAAGGGAGAAACTACCAGGTATAGAGAAGATAGTATTAAGCCTAAATCTAGTTGCTCTTATGGACAAGACGTTTATAATACATATCAAAGATATACTATAGAGGTCATTCGATTAAAATCACGCCATGATATGGAATACTATGCGAATGATCAAATAGGTATTTCATATCATGATATTCCAAATGGTTTTTTATCGCAGGGTGAAGTTATTTATATATGGGATGTTTGGAGTTTGGCAACTCCTTCTATATATAGTCAACTTTTAAATTTGGGCTCTTTCAAATTTAATATTTATTATTTCACAAATGATATTATTTTTAATTCAAAAGATTTAACTTTTCAATTAAATTTAACAAATATATTTTTTAATGAAATTAAATTTAGAAACGGAAAACATTTAAATAATATATGCCATATTAATATATTGGATCAAATATATATTATCCCTGCTAATTTATCTTTGTTTGGATCATTTATCTGGGAGGATCATCAGGGATTTGTTAATGAACTAACAAACTGTATGCATTTAAACTTAAGAAATAATATTAGTTCTATATTTAACAACTTGCAATCTGGCTATGATTCTATATCCAGTTTTCAATCTTTAATTTTATCTAGTTTAAATCTTCAAAGTATAAGATTTGATTTAGAAAATTTAAATTCTAAGGTTTGTTTCCTTTATAAAAATGTAAATTATAAAAGAGCAAAAAATAGTTTTAATCCTATGTTTGCTACTCTTCCTTCATCTAATGAAACTTTTATTTCTTGTAATCCTACTCACTGTACTTATTGTAGTTGCAATGATTATCTTAATAAAAATATTAATTCGCTTTCAAATTTCATTGAAATTAATAATCTCAGTTTAGTAAATAATGTCCTTAATTCGCAGAGAAAAACTTTAGATTTGATCATTACTACTTCCGTTTTGAGTGTTGATGTACAGAGGTCACTTGATCCGCTTCTTCCTGAGGATAAGTATCATCCTGCTCTGGATATCACTGTTCGCTCTAGTTCTTTATATAAAGTGGATTTTAGTACAAGCGTGGCACCTTACAACTTTAGGAAAGCAAACCCTTTAACATTAAAACAAAAAATTTCCCTGATTGATTGGGAACAACTTTATAATATCAGAAATGTGGATGATGCAACTTCTTATTTTTATAGTCTAATATACAATGAACTTCAGAAGCATCTTACCAAGAAATCATCTAGAAAGTCAACTGTTTTTGGCAACAAAAAGATTACAGACATAATTAAAAAATTGAAGCTTATTTCTGGCCACGCTATTGAGCACACAGCCATCTTAAAATATCTAGATATTCTGATTGATGATAAGCTCACATTTATGCCTCATCTCAACCATATTCATTCAAGATGTGATGTACTTTTCAGAAACATGAGTCGATTGCAATATAATACTTGGGGTCTCCATTATACACAGAGACTTATTTTATATAAGGGATTAATTCAGTCTCTCTATGGTTATGGGGCTGCTACATATATCACATCGAATGTTTTAAAAAATGTGAATAAACAACAGAGAAAATTTCTTATTATTAATTACTTTTAATAATATTTTATATACCATAACAATCAATAAAATAATTAGTTATAATTGTACAACTAATTGTTATAATTATGAATTAGAAATCTCGTCTGATTTTTTAAATAATTGTTCAATTAATTATATGAATAATGCTAAAATTGGGATCTCAGAAGTTCAGATTCTCACTATTAATAATGATTATTTTTATAAATTTATATACAAATGTTCAGCAGATGAACTCCAACACTATTGCAATAATCCTGTAATAGGAGCAAAAGCAAAATTAAGTACCGAATATAAAGTAGAACCGAATTTAGATTACTGTAAATCTATTATAAGAAATAATCAAGCATTAATTAAGGGAGAAACTACCAGGTATAGAGAAGATAGTATTAAGCCTAAATCTAGTTGCTCTTATGGACAAGACGTTTATACATATCAAAGATATACTATAGAGGTCATTCGATTAAAATCACGCCATGATATGGAATACTATGCGAATGATCAAATAGGTATTTCATATCATGATATTCCAAATGGTTTTTTATCGCAGGGTGAAGTTATTTATATATGGGATGTTTGGAGTTTGGCAACTCCTTCTATATATAGTCAACTTTTAAATTTGGGCTCTTTCAAATTTAATATTTATTATTTCACAAATGATATTATTTTTAATTCAAAAGATTTAACTTTTCAATTAAATTTAACAAATATATTTTTTAATGAAATTAAATTTAGAAACGGAAAACATTTAAATAATATATGCCATATTAATATATTGGATCAAATATATATTATCCCTGCTAATTTATCTTTGTTTGGATCATTTATCTGGGAGGATCATCAGGGATTTGTTAATGAACTAACAAACTGTATGCATTTAAACTTAAGAAATAATATTAGTTCTATATTTAACAACTTGCAATCTGGCTATGATTCTATATCCAGTTTTCAATCTTTAATTTTATCTAGTTTAAATCTTCAAAGTATAAGATTTGATTTAGAAAATTTAAATTCTAAGGTTTGTTTCCTTTATAAAAATGTAAATTATAAAAGAGCACAAAATAGTTTTAATCCTATGTTTGCTACTCTTCCTTCATCTAATGAAACTTTTATTTCTTGTAATCCTACTCACTGTGTACTTATTGTAGTTGCAATGATTATCTTAATAAAAATATTAATTCGCTTTCAAATTTCATTGAAATTAATAATCTCAGTTTAGTAAATAATGTCCTTAATTCGCAGAGAAAAACTTTAGATTTGATCATTACTACTTCCGTTTTGAGTGTTGATGTACAGAGGTCACTTGATCCGCTTCTTCCTGAGGATAAGTATCATCCTGCTCTGGATATCACTGTTCGCTCTAGTTCTTTATATAAAGTGGATTTTAGTACAAGCGTGGCACCTTACAACTTTAGGAAAGCAAACCCTTTAACATTAAAACAAAAAATTTCCCTGATTGATTGGGAACAACTTTATAATATCAGAAATGTGGATGATGCAACTTCTTATTTTTATAGTCTAATATACAATGAACTTCAGAAGCATCTTACCAAGAAATCATCTAGAAAGTCAACCGTTTTTGGCAACAAAAAGATTACAGACATAATTAAAAAATTGAAGCTTATTTCTGGCCACGCTATTGAGCACACAGCCATCTTAAAATATCTAGATATTCTGATTGATGATAAGCTCACATTTATGCCTCATCTCAACCATATTCATTCAAGATGTGATGTACTTTTCAGAAACATGAGTCGATTGCAATATAATACTTGGGGTCTCCATTATACACAGAGACTTATTTTATATAAGGGATTAATTCAGTCTCTCTATGGTTATGGGGCTGCTACATATATCACATCGAATGTTTTAAAAAATGTGAATAAACAACAGAGAAAATTTCTTATTATTAATTACTTTTAATAATATTTTATATACCATAACAATCAATAAAATAATTAGTTATAATTGTACAACTAATTGTTATAATTATGAATTAGAAATCTCGTCTGATTTTTTAAATAATTGTTCAATTAATTATATGAATAATGCTAAAATTGGGATCTCAGAAGTTCAGATTCTCACTATTAATAATGATTATTTTTATAAATTTATATACAAATGTTCAGCAGATGAACTCCAACACTATTGCAATAATCCTGTAATAGGAGCAAAAGCAAAATTAAGTACCGAATATAAAGTAGAACCGAATTTAGATTACTGTAAATCTATTATAAGAAATAATCAAGCATTAATTAAGGGAGAAACTACCAGGTATAGAGAAGATAGTATTAAGCCTAAATCTAGTTGCTCTTATGGACAAGACGTTTATAATACATATCAAAGATATACTATAGAGGTCATTCGATTAAAATCACGCCATGATATGGAATACTATGCGAATGATCAAATAGGTATTTCATATCATGATATTCCAAATGGTATTTTATCGCAGGGTGAAGTTATTTATATATGGGATGTTTGGAGTTTGGCAACTCCTTCTATACATAGTCAACTTTTAAATTTGGGCTCTTTCAAATTTAATATTTATTATTTCACAAATGATATTATTTTTAATTCAAAAGATTTAACTTTTCAATTAAATTTAACAAATATATTTTTTAATGAAATTAAATTTAGAAACGGAAAACATTTAAATAATATATGCCATATTAATATATTGGATCAAATATATATTATCCCTGCTAATTTATCTTTGTTTGGATCATTTATCTGGGAGGATCATCAGGGATTTGTTAATGAACTAACAAACTGTACGCATTTAAACTTAAGAAATAATATTAGTTCTATATTTAACAACTTGCAATCTGGCTATGATTCTATATCCAGTTTTCAATCTTTAATTTTATCTAGTTTAAATCTTCAAAGTATAAGATTTGATTTAGAAAATTTAAATTCTAAGGTTTGTTTCCTTTATAAAAATGTAAATTATAAAAGAGCAAAAAATAGTTTTAATCCTATGTTTGCTACTCTTCCTTCATCTAATGAAACTTTTATTTCTTGTAATCCTACTCACTGTACTTATTGTAGTTGCAATGATTATCTTAATAAAAATATTAATTCGCTTTCAAATTTCATTGAAATTAATAATCTCAGTTTAGTAAATAATGTCCTTAATTCGCAGAGAAAAACTTTAGATTTGATCATTACTACTTCCGTTTTGAGTGTTGATGTACAGAGGTCACTTGATCCGCTTCTTCCTGAGGATAAGTATCATCCTGCTCTGGATATCACTGTTCGCTCTAGTTCTTTATATAAAGTGGATTTTAGTACAAGCGTGGCACCTTACAACTTTAGGAAAGCAAACCCTTTAACATTAAAACAAAAAATTTCCCTGATTGATTGGGAACAACTTTATAATATCAGAAATGTGGATGATGCAACTTCTTATTTTTATAGTCTAATATACAATGAACTTCAGAAGCATCTTACCAAGAAATCATCTAGAAAGTCAACTGTTTTTGGCAACAAAAAGATTACAGACATAATTAAAAAATTGAAGCTTATTTCTGGCCACGCTATTGAGCACACAGCCATCTTAAAATATCTAGATATTCTGATTGATGATAAGCTCACATTTATGCCTCATCTCAACCATATTCATTCAAGATGTGATGTACTTTTCAGAAACATGAGTCGATTGCAATATAATACTTGGGGTCTCCATTATACACAGAGACTTATTTTATATAAAGGATTAATTCAGTCTCTCTATGGTTATGGGGCTGCTACATATATCACATCGAATGTTTTAAAAAATGTGAATAAACAACAGAGAAAATTTCTTATTATTAATTACTTTTAATAATATTTTATATACCATAACAATCAATAAAATAATTAGTTATAATTGTACAACTAATTGTTATAATTATGAATTAGAAATCTCGTCTGATTTTTTAAATAATTGTTCAATTAATTATATGAATAATGCTAAAATTGGGATCTCAGAAGTTCAGATTCTCACTATTAATAATGATTATTTTTATAAATTTATATACAAATGTTCAGCAGATGAACTCCAACACTATTGCAATAATCCTGTAATAGGAGCAAAAGCAAAATTAAGTACCGAATATAAAGTAGAACCGAATTTAGATTACTGTAAATCTATTATAAGAAATAATCAAGCATTAATTAAGGGAGAAACTACCAGGTATAGAGAAGATAGTATTAAGCCTAAATCTAGTTGCTCTTATGGACAAGACGTTTATAATACATATCAAAGATATACTATAGAGGTCATTCGATTAAAATCACGCCATGATATGGAATACTATGCGAATGATCAAATAGGTATTTCATATCATGATATTCCAAATGGTATTTTATCGCAGGGTGAAGTTATTTATATATGGGATGTTTGGAGTTTGGCAACTCCTTCTATATATAGTCAACTTTTAAATTTGGGCTCTTTCAAATTTAATATTTATTATTTCACAAATGATATTATTTTTAATTCAAAAGATTTAACTTTTCAATTAAATTTAACAAATATATTTTTTAATGAAATTAAATTTAGAAACGGAAAACATTTAAATAATATATGCCATATTAATATATTGGATCAAATATATATTATCCCTGCTAATTTATCTTTGTTTGGATCATTTATCTGGGAGGATCATCAGGGATTTGTTAATGAACTAACAAACTGTATGCATTTAAACTTAAGAAATAATATTAGTTCTATATTTAACAACTTGCAATCTGGCTATGATTCTATATCCAGTTTTCAATCTTTAATTTTATCTAGTTTAAATCTTCAAAGTATAAGATTTGATTTAGAAAATTTAAATTCTAAGGTTTGTTTCCTTTATAAAAATGTAAATTATAAAAGAGCAAAAAATAGTTTTAATCCTATGTTTGCTACTCTTCCTTCATCTAATGAAACTTTTATTTCTTGTAATCCTACTCACTGTACTTATTGTAGTTGCAATGATTATCTTAATAAAAATATTAATTCGCTTTCAAATTTCATTGAAATTAATAATCTCAGTTTAGTAAATAATGTCCTTAATTCGCAGAGAAAAACTTTAGATTTGATCATTACTACTTCCGTTTTGAGTGTTGATGTACAGAGGTCACTTGATCCGCTTCTTCCTGAGGATAAGTATCATCCTGCTCTGGATATCACTGTTCGCTCTAGTTCTTTATATAAAGTGGATTTTAGTACAAGCGTGGCACCTTACAACTTTAGGAAAGCAAACCCTTTAACATTAAAACAAAAAATTTCCCTGATTGATTGGGAACAACTTTATAATATCAGAAATGTGGATGATGCAACTTCTTATTTTTATAGTCTAATATACAATGAACTTCAGAAGCATCTTACCAAGAAATCATCTAGAAAGTCAACTGTTTTTGGCAACAAAAAGATTACAGACATAATTAAAAAATTGAAGCTTATTTCTGGCCACGCTATTGAGCACACAGCCATCTTAAAATATCTAGATATTCTGATTGATGATAAGCTCACATTTATGCCTCATCTCAACCATATTCATTCAAGATGTGATGTACTTTTCAGAAACATGAGTCGATTGCAATATAATACTTGGGGTCTCCATTATACACAGAGACTTATTTTATATAAGGGATTAATTCAGTCTCTCTATGGTTATGGGGCTGCTACATATATCACATCGAATGTTTTAAAAAATGTGAATAAACAACAGAGAAAATTTCTTATTATTAATTACTTTTAATAATATTTTATATACCATAACAATCAATAAAATAATTAGTTATAATTGTACAACTAATTGTTATAATTATGAATTAGAAATCTCGTCTGATTTTTTAAATAATTGTTCAATTAATTATATGAATAATGCTAAAATTGGGATCTCAGAAGTTCAGATTCTCACTATTAATAATGATTATTTTTATAAATTTATATACAAATGTTCAGCAGATGAACTCCAACACTATTGCAATAATCCTGTAATAGGAGCAAAAGCAAAATTAAGTACCGAATATAAAGTAGAACCGAATTTAGATTACTGTAAATCTATTATAAGAAATAATCAAGCATTAATTAAGGGAGAAACTACCAGGTATAGAGAAGATAGTATTAAGCCTAAATCTAGTTGCTCTTATGGACAAGACGTTTATAATACATATCAAAGATATACTATAGAGGTCATTCGATTAAAATCACGCCATGATATGGAATACTATGCGAATGATCAAATAGGTATTTCATATCATGATATTCCAAGTGGTTTTTTATCGCAGGGTGAAGTTATTTATATATGGGATGTTTGGAGTTTGGCAACTCCTTCTATATATAGTCAACTTTTAAATTTGGGCTCTTTCAAATTTAATATTTATTATTTCACAAATGATATTATTTTTAATTCAAAAGATTTAACTTTTCAATTAAATTTAACAAATATATTTTTTAATGAAATTAAATTTAGAAACGGAAAACATTTAAATAATATATGCCATATTAATATATTGGATCAAATATATATTATCCCTGCTAATTTATCTTTGTTTGGATCATTTATCTGGGAGGATCATCAGGGATTTGTTAATGAACTAACAAACTGTATGCATTTAAACTTAAGAAATAATATTAGTTCTATATTTAACAACTTGCAATCTGGCTATGATTCTATATCCAGTTTTCAATCTTTAATTTTATCTAGTTTAAATCTTCAAAGTATAGGATTTGATTTAGAAAATTTAAATTCTAAGGTTTGTTTCCTTTATAAAAATGTAAATTATAAAAGAGCAAAAAATAGTTTTAATCCTATGTTTGCTACTCTTCCTTCATCTAATGAAACTTTTATTTCTTGTAATCCTACTCACTGTACTTATTGTAGTTGCAATGATTATCTTAATAAAAATATTAATTCGCTTTCAAATTTCATTGAAATTAATAATCTCAGTTTAGTAAATAATGTCCTTAATTCGCAGAGAAAAACTTTAGATTTGATCATTACTACTTCCGTTTTGAGTGTTGATGTACAGAGGTCACTTGATCCGCTTCTTCCTGAGGATAAGTATCATCCTGCTCTGGATATCACTGTTCGCTCTAGTTCTTTATATAAAGTGGATTTTAGTACAAGCGTGGCACCTTACAACTTTAGGAAAGCAAACCCTTTAACATTAAAACAAAAAATTTCCCTGATTGATTGGGAACAACTTTATAATATCAGAAATGTGGATGATGCAACTTCTTATTTTTATAGTCTAATATACAATGAACTTCAGAAGCATCTTACCAAGAAATCATCTAGAAAGTCAACTGTTTTTGGCAACAAAAAGATTACAGACATAATTAAAAAATTGAAGCTTATTTCTGGCCACGCTATTGAGCACACAGCCATCTTAAAATATCTAGATATTCTGATTGATGATAAGCTCACATTTATGCCTCATCTCAACCATATTCATTCAAGATGTGATGTACTTTTCAGAAACATGAGTCGATTGCAATATAATACTTGGGGTCTCCATTATACACAGAGACTTATTTTATATAAGGGATTAATTCAGTCTCTCTATGGTTATGGGGCTGCTACATATATCACATCGAATGTTTTAAAAAATGTGAATAAACAACAGAGAAAATTTCTTATTATTAATTACTTTTAATAATATTTTATATACCATAACAATCAATAAAATAATTAGTTATAATTGTACAACTAATTGTTATAATTATGAATTAGAAATCTCGTCTGATTTTTTAAATAATTGTTCAATTAATTATATGAATAATGCTAAAATTGGGATCTCAGAAGTTCAGATTCTCACTATTAATAATGATTATTTTTATAAATTTATATACAAATGTTCAGCAGATGAACTCCAACACTATTGCAATAATCCTGTAATAGGAGCAAAAGCAAAATTAAGTACCGAATATAAAGTAGAACCGAATTTAGATTACTGTAAATCTATTATAAGAAATAATCAAGCATTAATTAAGGGAGAAACTACCAGGTATAGAGAAGATAGTATTAAGCCTAAATCTAGTTGCTCTTATGGACAAGACGTTTATAATACATATCAAAGATATACTATAGAGGTCATTCGATTAAAATCACGCCATGATATGGAATACTATGCGAATGATCAAATAGGTATTTCATATCATGATATTCCAAGTGGTTTTTTATCGCAGGGTGAAGTTATTTATATATGGGATGTTTGGAGTTTGGCAACTCCTTCTATATATAGTCAACTTTTAAATTTGGGCTCTTTCAAATTTAATATTTATTATTTCACAAATGATATTATTTTTAATTCAAAAGATTTAACTTTTCAATTAAATTTAACAAATATATTTTTTAATGAAATTAAATTTAGAAACGGAAAACATTTAAATAATATATGCCATATTAATATATTGGATCAAATATATATTATCCCTGCTAATTTATCTTTGTTTGGATCATTTATCTGGGAGGATCATCAGGGATTTGTTAATGAACTAACAAACTGTATGCATTTAAACTTAAGAAATAATATTAGTTCTATATTTAACAACTTGCAATCTGGCTATGATTCTATATCCAGTTTTCAATCTTTAATTTTATCTAGTTTAAATCTTCAAAGTATAAGATTTGATTTAGAAAATTTAAATTCTAAGGTTTGTTTCCTTTATAAAAATGTAAATTATAAAAGAGCAAAAAATAGTTTTAATCCTATGTTTGCTACTCTTCCTTCATCTAATGAAACTTTTATTTCTTGTAATCCTACTCACTGTACTTATTGTAGTTGCAATGATTATCTTAATAAAAATATTAATTCGCTTTCAAATTTCATTGAAATTAATAATCTCAGTTTAGTAAATAATGTCCTTAATTCGCAGAGAAAAACTTTAGATTTGATCATTACTACTTCCGTTTTGAGTGTTGATGTACAGAGGTCACTTGATCCGCTTCTTCCTGAGGATAAGTATCATCCTGCTCTGGATATCACTGTTCGCTCTAGTTCTTTATATAAAGTGGATTTTAGTACAAGCGTGGCACCTTACAACTTTAGGAAAGCAAACCCTTTAACATTAAAACAAAAAATTTCCCTGATTGATTGGGAACAACTTTATAATATCAGAAATGTGGATGATGCAACTTCTTATTTTTATAGTCTAATATACAATGAACTTCAGAAGCATCTTACCAAGAAATCATCTAGAAAGTCAACTGTTTTTGGCAACAAAAAGATTACAGACATAATTAAAAAATTGAAGCTTATTTCTGGCCACGCTATTGAGCACACAGCCATCTTAAAATATCTAGATATTCTGATTGATGATAAGCTCACATTTATGCCTCATCTCAACCATATTCATTCAAGATGTGATGTACTTTTCAGAAACATGAGTCGATTGCAATATAATACTTGGGGTCTCCATTATACACAGAGACTTATTTTATATAAGGGATTAATTCAGTCTCTCTATGGTTATGGGGCTGCTACATATATCACATCGAATGTTTTAAAAAATGTGAATAAACAACAGAGAAAATTTCTTATTATTAATTACTTTTAATAATATTTTATATACCATAACAATCAATAAAATAATTAGTTATAATTGTACAACTAATTGTTATAATTATGAATTAGAAATCTCGTCTGATTTTTTAAATAATTGTTCAATTAATTATATGAATAATGCTAAAATTGGGATCTCAGAAGTTCAGATTCTCACTATTAATAATGATTATTTTTATAAATTTATATACAAATGTTCAGCAGATGAACTCCAACACTATTGCAATAATCCTGTAATAGGAGCAAAAGCAAAATTAAGTACCGAATATAAAGTAGAACCGAATTTAGATTACTGTAAATCTATTATAAGAAATAATCAAGCATTAATTAAGGGAGAAACTACCAGGTATAGAGAAGATAGTATTAAGCCTAAATCTAGTTGCTCTTATGGACAAGACGTTTATAATACATATCAAAGATATACTATAGAGGTCATTCGATTAAAATCACGCCATGATATGGAATACTATGCGAATGATCAAATAGGTATTTCATATCATGATATTCCAAGTGGTTTTTTATCGCAGGGTGAAGTTATTTATATATGGGATGTTTGGAGTTTGGCAACTCCTTCTATATATAGTCAACTTTTAAATTTGGGCTCTTTCAAATTTAATATTTATTATTTCACAAATGATATTATTTTTAATTCAAAAGATTTAACTTTTCAATTAAATTTAACAAATATATTTTTTAATGAAATTAAATTTAGAAACGGAAAACATTTAAATAATATATGCCATATTAATATATTGGATCAAATATATATTATCCCTGCTAATTTATCTTTGTTTGGATCATTTATCTGGGAGGATCATCAGGGATTTGTTAATGAACTAACAAACTGTATGCATTTAAACTTAAGAAATAATATTAGTTCTATATTTAACAACTTGCAATCTGGCTATGATTCTATATCCAGTTTTCAATCTTTAATTTTATCTAGTTTAAATCTTCAAAGTATAAGATTTGATTTAGAAAATTTAAATTCTAAGGTTTGTTTCCTTTATAAAAATGTAAATTATAAAAGAGCAAAAAATAGTTTTAATCCTATGTTTGCTACTCTTCCTTCATCTAATGAAACTTTTATTTCTTGTAATCCTACTCACTGTACTTATTGTAGTTGCAATGATTATCTTAATAAAAATATTAATTCGCTTTCAAATTTCATTGAAATTAATAATCTCAGTTTAGTAAATAATGTCCTTAATTCGCAGAGAAAAACTTTAGATTTGATCATTACTACTTCCGTTTTGAGTGTTGATGTACAGAGGTCACTTGATCCGCTTCTTCCTGAGGATAAGTATCATCCTGCTCTGGATATCACTGTTCGCTCTAGTTCTTTATATAAAGTGGATTTTAGTACAAGCGTGGCACCTTACAACTTTAGGAAAGCAAACCCTTTAACATTAAAACAAAAAATTTCCCTGATTGATTGGGAACAACTTTATAATATCAGAAATGTGGATGATGCAACTTCTTATTTTTATAGTCTAATATACAATGAACTTCAGAAGCATCTTACCAAGAAATCATCTAGAAAGTCAACTGTTTTTGGCAACAAAAAGATTACAGACATAATTAAAAAATTGAAGCTTATTTCTGGCCACGCTATTGAGCACACAGCCATCTTAAAATATCTAGATATTCTGATTGATGATAAGCTCACATTTATGCCTCATCTCAACCATATTCATTCAAGATGTTATGTACTTTTCAGAAACATGAGTCGATTGCAATATAATACTTGGGGTCTCCATTATACACAGAGACTTATTTTATATAAGGGATTAATTCAGTCTCTCTATGGTTATGGGGCTGCTACATATATCACATCGAATGTTTTAAAAAATGTGAATAAACAACAGAGAAAATTTCTTATTATTAATTACTTTTAATAATATTTTATATACCATAACAATCAATAAAATAATTAGTTATAATTGTACAACTAATTGTTATAATTATGAATTAGAAATCTCGTCTGATTTTTTAAATAATTGTTCAATTAATTATATGAATAATGCTAAAATTGGGATCTCAGAAGTTCAGATTCTCACTATTAATAATGATTATTTTTATAAATTTATATACAAATGTTCAGCAGATGAACTCCAACACTATTGCAATAATCCTGTAATAGGAGCAAAAGCAAAATTAAGTACCGAATATAAAGTAGAACCGAATTTAGATTACTGTAAATCTATTATAAGAAATAATCAAGCATTAATTAAGGGAGAAACTACCAGGTATAGAGAAGATAGTATTAAGCCTAAATCTAGTTGCTCTTATGGACAAGACGTTTATAATACATATCAAAGATATACTATAGAGGTCATTCGATTAAAATCACGCCATGATATGGAATACTATGCGAATGATCAAATAGGTATTTCATATCATGATATTCCAAATGGTATTTTATCGCAGGGTGAAGTTATTTATATATGGGATGTTTGGAGTTTGGCAACTCCTTCTATATATAGTCAACTTTTAAATTTGGGCTCTTTCAAATTTAATATTTATTATTTCACAAATGATATTATTTTTAATTCAAAAGATTTAACTTTTCAATTAAATTTAACAAATATATTTTTTAATGAAATTAAATTTAGAAACGGAAAACATTTAAATAATATATGCCATATTAATATATTGGATCAAATATATATTATCCCTGCTAATTTATCTTTGTTTGGATCATTTATCTGGGAGGATCATCAGGGATTTGTTAATGAACTAACAAACTGTATGCATTTAAACTTAAGAAATAATATTAGTTCTATATTTAACAACTTGCAATCTGGCTATGATTCTATATCCAGTTTTCAATCTTTAATTTTATCTAGTTTAAATCTTCAAAGTATAAGATTTGATTTAGAAAATTTAAATTCTAAGGTTTGTTTCCTTTATAAAAATGTAAATTATAAAAGAGCAAAAAATAGTTTTAATCCTATGTTTGCTACTCTTCCTTCATCTAATGAAACTTTTATTTCTTGTAATCCTACTCACTGTACTTATTGTAGTTGCAATGATTATCTTAATAAAAATATTAATTCGCTTTCAAATTTCATTGAAATTAATAATCTCAGTTTAGTAAATAATGTCCTTAATTCGCAGAGAAAAACTTTAGATTTGATCATTACTACTTCCGTTTTGAGTGTTGATGTACAGAGGTCACTTGATCCGCTTCTTCCTGAGGATAAGTATCATCCTGCTCTGGATATCACTGTTCGCTCTAGTTCTTTATATAAAGTGGATTTTAGTACAAGCGTGGCACCTTACAACTTTAGGAAAGCAAACCCTTTAACATTAAAACAAAAAATTTCCCTGATTGATTGGGAACAACTTTATAATATCAGAAATGTGGATGATGCAACTTCTTATTTTTATAGTCTAATATACAATGAACTTCAGAAGCATCTTACCAAGAAATCATCTAGAAAGTCAACTGTTTTTGGCAACAAAAAGATTACAGACATAATTAAAAAATTGAAGCTTATTTCTGGCCACGCTATTGAGCACACAGCCATCTTAAAATATCTAGATATTCTGATTGATGATAAGCTCACATTTATGCCTCATCTCAACCATATTCATTCAAGATGTGATGTACTTTTCAGAAACATGAGTCGATTGCAATATAATACTTGGGGTCTCCATTATACACAGAGACTTATTTTATATAAGGGATTAATTCAGTCTCTCTATGGTTATGGGGCTGCTACATATATCACATCGAATGTTTTAAAAAATGTGAATAAACAACAGAGAAAATTTCTTATTATTAATTACTTTTAATAATATTTTATATACCATAACAATCAATAAAATAATTAGTTATAATTGTACAACTAATTGTTATAATTATGAATTAGAAATCTCGTCTGATTTTTTAAATAATTGTTCAATTAATTATATGAATAATGCTAAAATTGGGATCTCAGAAGTTCAGATTCTCACTATTAATAATGATTATTTTTATAAATTTATATACAAATGTTCAGCAGATGAACTCCAACACTATTGCAATAATCCTGTAATAGGAGCAAAAGCAAAATTAAGTACCGAATATAAAGTAGAACCGAATTTAGATTACTGTAAATCTATTATAAGAAATAATCAAGCATTAATTAAGGGAGAAACTACCAGGTATAGAGAAGATAGTATTAAGCCTAAATCTAGTTGCTCTTATGGACAAGACGTTTATAATACATATCAAAGATATACTATAGAGGTCATTCGATTAAAATCACGCCATGATATGGAATACTATGCGAATGATCAAATAGGTATTTCATATCATGATATTCCAAGTGGTTTTTTATCGCAGGGTGAAGTTATTTATATATGGGATGTTTGGAGTTTGGCAACTCCTTCTATATATAGTCAACTTTTAAATTTGGGCTCTTTCAAATTTAATATTTATTATTTCACAAATGATATTATTTTTAATTCAAAAGATTTAACTTTTCAATTAAATTTAACAAATATATTTTTTAATGAAATTAAATTTAGAAACGGAAAACATTTAAATAATATATGCCATATTAATATATTGGATCAAATATATATTATCCCTGCTAATTTATCTTTGTTTGGATCATTTATCTGGGAGGATCATCAGGGATTTGTTAATGAACTAACAAACTGTATGCATTTAAACTTAAGAAATAATATTAGTTCTATATTTAACAACTTGCAATCTGGCTATGATTCTATATCCAGTTTTCAATCTTTAATTTTATCTAGTTTAAATCTTCAAAGTATAAGATTTGATTTAGAAAATTTAAATTCTAAGGTTTGTTTCCTTTATAAAAATGTAAATTATAAAAGAGCAAAAAATAGTTTTAATCCTATGTTTGCTACTCTTCCTTCATCTAATGAAACTTTTATTTCTTGTAATCCTACTCACTGTACTTATTGTAGTTGCAATGATTATCTTAATAAAAATATTAATTCGCTTTCAAATTTCATTGAAATTAATAATCTCAGTTTAGTAAATAATGTCCTTAATTCGCAGAGAAAAACTTTAGATTTGATCATTACTACTTCCGTTTTGAGTGTTGATGTACAGAGGTCACTTGATCCGCTTCTTCCTGAGGATAAGTATCATCCTGCTCTGGATATCACTGTTCGCTCTAGTTCTTTATATAAAGTGGATTTTAGTACAAGCGTGGCACCTTACAACTTTAGGAAAGCAAACCCTTTAACATTAAAACAAAAAATTTCCCTGATTGATTGGGAACAACTTTATAATATCAGAAATGTGGATGATGCAACTTCTTATTTTTATAGTCTAATATACAATGAACTTCAGAAGCATCTTACCAAGAAATCATCTAGAAAGTCAACTGTTTTTGGCAACAAAAAGATTACAGACATAATTAAAAAATTGAAGCTTATTTCTGGCCACGCTATTGAGCACACAGCCATCTTAAAATATCTAGATATTCTGATTGATGATAAGCTCACATTTATGCCTCATCTCAACCATATTCATTCAAGATGTGATGTACTTTTCAGAAACATGAGTCGATTGCAATATAATACTTGGGGTCTCCATTATACACAGAGACTTATTTTATATAAGGGATTAATTCAGTCTCTCTATGGTTATGGGGCTGCTACATATATCACATCGAATGTTTTAAAAAATGTGAATAAACAACAGAGAAAATTTCTTATTATTAATTACTTTTAATAATATTTTATATACCATAACAATCAATAAAATAATTAGTTATAATTGTACAACTAATTGTTATAATTATGAATTAGAAATCTCGTCTGATTTTTTAAATAATTGTTCAATTAATTATATGAATAATGCTAAAATTGGGATCTCAGAAGTTCAGATTCTCACTATTAATAATGATTATTTTTATAAATTTATATACAAATGTTCAGCAGATGAACTCCAACACTATTGCAATAATCCTGTAATAGGAGCAAAAGCAAAATTAAGTACCGAATATAAAGTAGAACCGAATTTAGATTACTGTAAATCTATTATAAGAAATAATCAAGCATTAATTAAGGGAGAAACTACCAGGTATAGAGAAGATAGTATTAAGCCTAAATCTAGTTGCTCTTATGGACAAGACGTTTATAATACATATCAAAGATATACTATAGAGGTCATTCGATTAAAATCACGCCATGATATGGAATACTATGCGAATGATCAAATAGGTATTTCATATCATGATATTCCAAATGGTATTTTATCGCAGGGTGAAGTTATTTATATATGGGATGTTTGGAGTTTGGCAACTCCTTCTATATATAGTCAACTTTTAAATTTGGGCTCTTTCAAATTTAATATTTATTATTTCACAAATGATATTATTTTTAATTCAAAAGATTTAACTTTTCAATTAAATTTAACAAATATATTTTTTAATGAAATTAAATTTAGAAACGGAAAACATTTAAATAATATATGCCATATTAATATATTGGATCAAATATATATTATCCCTGCTAATTTATCTTTGTTTGGATCATTTATCTGGGAGGATCATCAGGGATTTGTTAATGAACTAACAAACTGTATGCATTTAAACTTAAGAAATAATATTAGTTCTATATTTAACAACTTGCAATCTGGCTATGATTCTATATCCAGTTTTCAATCTTTAATTTTATCTAGTTTAAATCTTCAAAGTATAAGATTTGATTTAGAAAATTTAAATTCTAAGGTTTGTTTCCTTTATAAAAATGTAAATTATAAAAGAGCAAAAAATAGTTTTAATCCTATGTTTGCTACTCTTCCTTCATCTAATGAAACTTTTATTTCTTGTAATCCTACTCACTGTACTTATTGTAGTTGCAATGATTATCTTAATAAAAATATTAATTCGCTTTCAAATTTCATTGAAATTAATAATCTCAGTTTAGTAAATAATGTCCTTAATTCGCAGAGAAAAACTTTAGATTTGATCATTACTACTTCCGTTTTGAGTGTTGATGTACAGAGGTCACTTGATCCGCTTCTTCCTGAGGATAAGTATCATCCTGCTCTGGATATCACTGTTCGCTCTAGTTCTTTATATAAAGTGGATTTTAGTACAAGCGTGGCACCTTACAACTTTAGGAAAGCAAACCCTTTAACATTAAAACAAAAAATTTCCCTGATTGATTGGGAACAACTTTATAATATCAGAAATGTGGATGATGCAACTTCTTATTTTTATAGTCTAATATACAATGAACTTCAGAAGCATCTTACCAAGAAATCATCTAGAAAGTCAACTGTTTTTGGCAACAAAAAGATTACAGACATAATTAAAAAATTGAAGCTTATTTCTGGCCACGCTATTGAGCACACAGCCATCTTAAAATATCTAGATATTCTGATTGATGATAAGCTCACATTTATGCCTCATCTCAACCATATTCATTCAAGATGTGATGTACTTTTCAGAAACATGAGTCGATTGCAATATAATACTTGGGGTCTCCATTATACACAGAGACTTATTTTATATAAGGGATTAATTCAGTCTCTCTATGGTTATGGGGCTGCTACATATATCACATCGAATGTTTTAAAAAATGTGAATAAACAACAGAGAAAATTTCTTATTATTAATTACTTTTAATAATATTTTATATACCATAACAATCAATAAAATAATTAGTTATAATTGTACAACTAATTGTTATAATTATGAATTAGAAATCTCGTCTGATTTTTTAAATAATTGTTCAATTAATTATATGAATAATGCTAAAATTGGGATCTCAGAAGTTCAGATTCTCACTATTAATAATGATTATTTTTATAAATTTATATACAAATGTTCAGCAGATGAACTCCAACACTATTGCAATAATCCTGTAATAGGAGCAAAAGCAAAATTAAGTACCGAATATAAAGTAGAACCGAATTTAGATTACTGTAAATCTATTATAAGAAATAATCAAGCATTAATTAAGGGAGAAACTACCAGGTATAGAGAAGATAGTATTAAGCCTAAATCTAGTTGCTCTTATGGACAAGACGTTTATAATACATATCAAAGATATACTATAGAGGTCATTCGATTAAAATCACGCCATGATATGGAATACTATGCGAATGATCAAATAGGTATTTCATATCATGATATTCCAAGTGGTTTTTTATCGCAGGGTGAAGTTATTTATATATGGGATGTTTGGAGTTTGGCAACTCCTTCTATATATAGTCAACTTTTAAATTTGGGCTCTTTCAAATTTAATATTTATTATTTCACAAATGATATTATTTTTAATTCAAAAGATTTAACTTTTCAATTAAATTTAACAAATATATTTTTTAATGAAATTAAATTTAGAAACGGAAAACATTTAAATAATATATGCCATATTAATATATTGGATCAAATATATATTATCCCTGCTAATTTATCTTTGTTTGGATCATTTATCTGGGAGGATCATCAGGGATTTGTTAATGAACTAACAAACTGTATGCATTTAAACTTAAGAAATAATATTAGTTCTATATTTAACAACTTGCAATCTGGCTATGATTCTATATCCAGTTTTCAATCTTTAATTTTATCTAGTTTAAATCTTCAAAGTATAAGATTTGATTTAGAAAATTTAAATTCTAAGGTTTGTTTCCTTTATAAAAATGTAAATTATAAAAGAGCAAAAAATAGTTTTAATCCTATGTTTGCTACTCTTCCTTCATCTAATGAAACTTTTATTTCTTGTAATCCTACTCACTGTACTTATTGTAGTTGCAATGATTATCTTAATAAAAATATTAATTCGCTTTCAAATTTCATTGAAATTAATAATCTCAGTTTAGTAAATAATGTCCTTAATTCGCAGAGAAAAACTTTAGATTTGATCATTACTACTTCCGTTTTGAGTGTTGATGTACAGAGGTCACTTGATCCGCTTCTTCCTGAGGATAAGTATCATCCTGCTCTGGATATCACTGTTCGCTCTAGTTCTTTATATAAAGTGGATTTTAGTACAAGCGTGGCACCTTACAACTTTAGGAAAGCAAACCCTTTAACATTAAAACAAAAAATTTCCCTGATTGATTGGGAACAACTTTATAATATCAGAAATGTGGATGATGCAACTTCTTATTTTTATAGTCTAATATACAATGAACTTCAGAAGCATCTTACCAAGAAATCATCTAGAAAGTCAACTGTTTTTGGCAACAAAAAGATTACAGACATAATTAAAAAATTGAAGCTTATTTCTGGCCACGCTATTGAGCACACAGCCATCTTAAAATATCTAGATATTCTGATTGATGATAAGCTCACATTTATGCCTCATCTCAACCATATTCATTCAAGATGTGATGTACTTTTCAGAAACATGAGTCGATTGCAATATAATACTTGGGGTCTCCATTATACACAGAGACTTATTTTATATAAGGGATTAATTCAGTCTCTCTATGGTTATGGGGCTGCTACATATATCACATCGAATGTTTTAAAAAATGTGAATAAACAACAGAGAAAATTTCTTATTATTAATTACTTTTAATAATATTTTATATACCATAACAATCAATAAAATAATTAGTTATAATTGTACAACTAATTGTTATAATTATGAATTAGAAATCTCGTCTGATTTTTTAAATAATTGTTCAATTAATTATATGAATAATGCTAAAATTGGGATCTCAGAAGTTCAGATTCTCACTATTAATAATGATTATTTTTATAAATTTATATACAAATGTTCAGCAGATGAACTCCAACACTATTGCAATAATCCTGTAATAGGAGCAAAAGCAAAATTAAGTACCGAATATAAAGTAGAACCGAATTTAGATTACTGTAAATCTATTATAAGAAATAATCAAGCATTAATTAAGGGAGAAACTACCAGGTATAGAGAAGATAGTATTAAGCCTAAATCTAGTTGCTCTTATGGACAAGACGTTTATAATACATATCAAAGATATACTATAGAGGTCATTCGATTAAAATCACGCCATGATATGGAATACTATGCGAATGATCAAATAGGTATTTCATATCATGATATTCCAAATGGTATTTTATCGCAGGGTGAAGTTATTTATATATGGGATGTTTGGAGTTTGGCAACTCCTTCTATATATAGTCAACTTTTAAATTTGGGCTCTTTCAAATTTAATATTTATTATTTCACAAATGATATTATTTTTAATTCAAAAGATTTAACTTTTCAATTAAATTTAACAAATATATTTTTTAATGAAATTAAATTTAGAAACGGAAAACATTTAAATAATATATGCCATATTAATATATTGGATCAAATATATATTATCCCTGCTAATTTATCTTTGTTTGGATCATTTATCTGGGAGGATCATCAGGGATTTGTTAATGAACTAACAAACTGTATGCATTTAAACTTAAGAAATAATATTAGTTCTATATTTAACAACTTGCAATCTGGCTATGATTCTATATCCAGTTTTCAATCTTTAATTTTATCTAGTTTAAATCTTCAAAGTATAAGATTTGATTTAGAAAATTTAAATTCTAAGGTTTGTTTCCTTTATAAAAATGTAAATTATAAAAGAGCAAAAAATAGTTTTAATCCTATGTTTGCTACTCTTCCTTCATCTAATGAAACTTTTATTTCTTGTAATCCTACTCACTGTACTTATTGTAGTTGCAATGATTATCTTAATAAAAATATTAATTCGCTTTCAAATTTCATTGAAATTAATAATCTCAGTTTAGTAAATAATGTCCTTAATTCGCAGAGAAAAACTTTAGATTTGATCATTACTACTTCCGTTTTGAGTGTTGATGTACAGAGGTCACTTGATCCGCTTCTTCCTGAGGATAAGTATCATCCTGCTCTGGATATCACTGTTCGCTCTAGTTCTTTATATAAAGTGGATTTTAGTACAAGCGTGGCACCTTACAACTTTAGGAAAGCAAACCCTTTAACATTAAAACAAAAAATTTCCCTGATTGATTGGGAACAACTTTATAATATCAGAAATGTGGATGATGCAACTTCTTATTTTTATAGTCTAATATACAATGAACTTCAGAAGCATCTTACCAAGAAATCATCTAGAAAGTCAACTGTTTTTGGCAACAAAAAGATTACAGACATAATTAAAAAATTGAAGCTTATTTCTGGCCACGCTATTGAGCACACAGCCATCTTAAAATATCTAGATATTCTGATTGATGATAAGCTCACATTTATGCCTCATCTCAACCATATTCATTCAAGATGTGATGTACTTTTCAGAAACATGAGTCGATTGCAATATAATACTTGGGGTCTCCATTATACACAGAGACTTATTTTATATAAGGGATTAATTCAGTCTCTCTATGGTTATGGGGCTGCTACATATATCACATCGAATGTTTTAAAAAATGTGAATAAACAACAGAGAAAATTTCTTATTATTAATTACTTTTAATAATATTTTATATACCATAACAATCAATAAAATAATTAGTTATAATTGTACAACTAATTGTTATAATTATGAATTAGAAATCTCGTCTGATTTTTTAAATAATTGTTCAATTAATTATATGAATAATGCTAAAATTGGGATCTCAGAAGTTCAGATTCTCACTATTAATAATGATTATTTTTATAAATTTATATACAAATGTTCAGCAGATGAACTCCAACACTATTGCAATAATCCTGTAATAGGAGCAAAAGCAAAATTAAGTACCGAATATAAAGTAGAACCGAATTTAGATTACTGTAAATCTATTATAAGAAATAATCAAGCATTAATTAAGGGAGAAACTACCAGGTATAGAGAAGATAGTATTAAGCCTAAATCTAGTTGCTCTTATGGACAAGACGTTTATAATACATATCAAAGATATACTATAGAGGTCATTCGATTAAAATCACGCCATGATATGGAATACTATGCGAATGATCAAATAGGTATTTCATATCATGATATTCCAAATGGTATTTTATCGCAGGGTGAAGTTATTTATATATGGGATGTTTGGAGTTTGGCAACTCCTTCTATATATAGTCAACTTTTAAATTTGGGCTCTTTCAAATTTAATATTTATTATTTCACAAATGATATTATTTTTAATTCAAAAGATTTAACTTTTCAATTAAATTTAACAAATATATTTTTTAATGAAATTAAATTTAGAAACGGAAAACATTTAAATAATATATGCCATATTAATATATTGGATCAAATATATATTATCCCTGCTAATTTATCTTTGTTTGGATCATTTATCTGGGAGGATCATCAGGGATTTGTTAATGAACTAACAAACTGTATGCATTTAAACTTAAGAAATAATATTAGTTCTATATTTAACAACTTGCAATCTGGCTATGATTCTATATCCAGTTTTCAATCTTTAATTTTATCTAGTTTAAATCTTCAAAGTATAAGATTTGATTTAGAAAATTTAAATTCTAAGGTTTGTTTCCTTTATAAAAATGTAAATTATAAAAGAGCAAAAAATAGTTTTAATCCTATGTTTGCTACTCTTCCTTCATCTAATGAAACTTTTATTTCTTGTAATCCTACTCACTGTACTTATTGTAGTTGCAATGATTATCTTAATAAAAATATTAATTCGCTTTCAAATTTCATTGAAATTAATAATCTCAGTTTAGTAAATAATGTCCTTAATTCGCAGAGAAAAACTTTAGATTTGATCATTACTACTTCCGTTTTGAGTGTTGATGTACAGAGGTCACTTGATCCGCTTCTTCCTGAGGATAAGTATCATCCTGCTCTGGATATCACTGTTCGCTCTAGTTCTTTATATAAAGTGGATTTTAGTACAAGCGTGGCACCTTACAACTTTAGGAAAGCAAACCCTTTAACATTAAAACAAAAAATTTCCCTGATTGATTGGGAACAACTTTATAATATCAGAAATGTGGATGATGCAACTTCTTATTTTTATAGTCTAATATACAATGAACTTCAGAAGCATCTTACCAAGAAATCATCTAGAAAGTCAACTGTTTTTGGCAACAAAAAGATTACAGACATAATTAAAAAATTGAAGCTTATTTCTGGCCACGCTATTGAGCACACAGCCATCTTAAAATATCTAGATATTCTGATTGATGATAAGCTCACATTTATGCCTCATCTCAACCATATTCATTCAAGATGTGATGTACTTTTCAGAAACATGAGTCGATTGCAATATAATACTTGGGGTCTCCATTATACACAGAGACTTATTTTATATAAGGGATTAATTCAGTCTCTCTATGGTTATGGGGCTGCTACATATATCACATCGAATGTTTTAAAAAATGTGAATAAACAACAGAGAAAATTTCTTATTATTAATTACTTTTAATAATATTTTATATACCATAACAATCAATAAAATAATTAGTTATAATTGTACAACTAATTGTTATAATTATGAATTAGAAATCTCGTCTGATTTTTTAAATAATTGTTCAATTAATTATATGAATAATGCTAAAATTGGGATCTCAGAAGTTCAGATTCTCACTATTAATAATGATTATTTTTATAAATTTATATACAAATGTTCAGCAGATGAACTCCAACACTATTGCAATAATCCTGTAATAGGAGCAAAAGCAAAATTAAGTACCGAATATAAAGTAGAACCGAATTTAGATTACTGTAAATCTATTATAAGAAATAATCAAGCATTAATTAAGGGAGAAACTACCAGGTATAGAGAAGATAGTATTAAGCCTAAATCTAGTTGCTCTTATGGACAAGACGTTTATAATACATATCAAAGATATACTATAGAGGTCATTCGATTAAAATCACGCCATGATATGGAATACTATGCGAATGATCAAATAGGTATTTCATATCATGATATTCCAAGTGGTTTTTTATCGCAGGGTGAAGTTATTTATATATGGGATGTTTGGAGTTTGGCAACTCCTTCTATATATAGTCAACTTTTAAATTTGGGCTCTTTCAAATTTAATATTTATTATTTCACAAATGATATTATTTTTAATTCAAAAGATTTAACTTTTCAATTAAATTTAACAAATATATTTTTTAATGAAATTAAATTTAGAAACGGAAAACATTTAAATAATATATGCCATATTAATATATTGGATCAAATATATATTATCCCTGCTAATTTATCTTTGTTTGGATCATTTATCTGGGAGGATCATCAGGGATTTGTTAATGAACTAACAAACTGTATGCATTTAAACTTAAGAAATAATATTAGTTCTATATTTAACAACTTGCAATCTGGCTATGATTCTATATCCAGTTTTCAATCTTTAATTTTATCTAGTTTAAATCTTCAAAGTATAAGATTTGATTTAGAAAATTTAAATTCTAAGGTTTGTTTCCTTTATAAAAATGTAAATTATAAAAGAGCAAAAAATAGTTTTAATCCTATGTTTGCTACTCTTCCTTCATCTAATGAAACTTTTATTTCTTGTAATCCTACTCACTGTACTTATTGTAGTTGCAATGATTATCTTAATAAAAATATTAATTCGCTTTCAAATTTCATTGAAATTAATAATCTCAGTTTAGTAAATAATGTCCTTAATTCGCAGAGAAAAACTTTAGATTTGATCATTACTACTTCCGTTTTGAGTGTTGATGTACAGAGGTCACTTGATCCGCTTCTTCCTGAGGATAAGTATCATCCTGCTCTGGATATCACTGTTCGCTCTAGTTCTTTATATAAAGTGGATTTTAGTACAAGCGTGGCACCTTACAACTTTAGGAAAGCAAACCCTTTAACATTAAAACAAAAAATTTCCCTGATTGATTGGGAACAACTTTATAATATCAGAAATGTGGATGATGCAACTTCTTATTTTTATAGTCTAATATACAATGAACTTCAGAAGCATCTTACCAAGAAATCATCTAGAAAGTCAACTGTTTTTGGCAACAAAAAGATTACAGACATAATTAAAAAATTGAAGCTTATTTCTGGCCACGCTATTGAGCACACAGCCATCTTAAAATATCTAGATATTCTGATTGATGATAAGCTCACATTTATGCCTCATCTCAACCATATTCATTCAAGATGTGATGTACTTTTCAGAAACATGAGTCGATTGCAATATAATACTTGGGGTCTCCATTATACACAGAGACTTATTTTATATAAGGGATTAATTCAGTCTCTCTATGGTTATGGGGCTGCTACATATATCACATCGAATGTTTTAAAAAATGTGAATAAACAACAGAGAAAATTTCTTATTATTAATTACTTTTAATAATATTTTATATACCATAACAATCAATAAAATAATTAGTTATAATTGTACAACTAATTGTTATAATTATGAATTAGAAATCTCGTCTGATTTTTTAAATAATTGTTCAATTAATTATATGAATAATGCTAAAATTGGGATCTCAGAAGTTCAGATTCTCACTATTAATAATGATTATTTTTATAAATTTATATACAAATGTTCAGCAGATGAACTCCAACACTATTGCAATAATCCTGTAATAGGAGCAAAAGCAAAATTAAGTACCGAATATAAAGTAGAACCGAATTTAGATTACTGTAAATCTATTATAAGAAATAATCAAGCATTAATTAAGGGAGAAACTACCAGGTATAGAGAAGATAGTATTAAGCCTAAATCTAGTTGCTCTTATGGACAAGACGTTTATAATACATATCAAAGATATACTATAGAGGTCATTCGATTAAAATCACGCCATGATATGGAATACTATGCGAATGATCAAATAGGTATTTCATATCATGATATTCCAAATGGTATTTTATCGCAGGGTGAAGTTATTTATATATGGGATGTTTGGAGTTTGGCAACTCCTTCTATATATAGTCAACTTTTAAATTTGGGCTCTTTCAAATTTAATATTTATTATTTCACAAATGATATTATTTTTAATTCAAAAGATTTAACTTTTCAATTAAATTTAACAAATATATTTTTTAATGAAATTAAATTTAGAAACGGAAAACATTTAAATAATATATGCCATATTAATATATTGGATCAAATATATATTATCCCTGCTAATTTATCTTTGTTTGGATCATTTATCTGGGAGGATCATCAGGGATTTGTTAATGAACTAACAAACTGTATGCATTTAAACTTAAGAAATAATATTAGTTCTATATTTAACAACTTGCAATCTGGCTATGATTCTATATCCAGTTTTCAATCTTTAATTTTATCTAGTTTAAATCTTCAAAGTATAAGATTTGATTTAGAAAATTTAAATTCTAAGGTTTGTTTCCTTTATAAAAATGTAAATTATAAAAGAGCAAAAAATAGTTTTAATCCTATGTTTGCTACTCTTCCTTCATCTAATGAAACTTTTATTTCTTGTAATCCTACTCACTGTACTTATTGTAGTTGCAATGATTATCTTAATAAAAATATTAATTCGCTTTCAAATTTCATTGAAATTAATAATCTCAGTTTAGTAAATAATGTCCTTAATTCGCAGAGAAAAACTTTAGATTTGATCATTACTACTTCCGTTTTGAGTGTTGATGTACAGAGGTCACTTGATCCGCTTCTTCCTGAGGATAAGTATCATCCTGCTCTGGATATCACTGTTCGCTCTAGTTCTTTATATAAAGTGGATTTTAGTACAAGCGTGGCACCTTACAACTTTAGGAAAGCAAACCCTTTAACATTAAAACAAAAAATTTCCCTGATTGATTGGGAACAACTTTATAATATCAGAAATGTGGATGATGCAACTTCTTATTTTTATAGTCTAATATACAATGAACTTCAGAAGCATCTTACCAAGAAATCATCTAGAAAGTCAACTGTTTTTGGCAACAAAAAGATTACAGACATAATTAAAAAATTGAAGCTTATTTCTGGCCACGCTATTGAGCACACAGCCATCTTAAAATATCTAGATATTCTGATTGATGATAAGCTCACATTTATGCCTCATCTCAACCATATTCATTCAAGATGTGATGTACTTTTCAGAAACATGAGTCGATTGCAATATAATACTTGGGGTCTCCATTATACACAGAGACTTATTTTATATAAGGGATTAATTCAGTCTCTCTATGGTTATGGGGCTGCTACATATATCACATCGAATGTTTTAAAAAATGTGAATAAACAACAGAGAAAATTTCTTATTATTAATTACTTTTAATAATATTTTATATACCATAACAATCAATAAAATAATTAGTTATAATTGTACAACTAATTGTTATAATTATGAATTAGAAATCTCGTCTGATTTTTTAAATAATTGTTCAATTAATTATATGAATAATGCTAAAATTGGGATCTCAGAAGTTCAGATTCTCACTATTAATAATGATTATTTTTATAAATTTATATACAAATGTTCAGCAGATGAACTCCAACACTATTGCAATAATCCTGTAATAGGAGCAAAAGCAAAATTAAGTACCGAATATAAAGTAGAACCGAATTTAGATTACTGTAAATCTATTATAAGAAATAATCAAGCATTAATTAAGGGAGAAACTACCAGGTATAGAGAAGATAGTATTAAGCCTAAATCTAGTTGCTCTTATGGACAAGACGTTTATAATACATATCAAAGATATACTATAGAGGTCATTCGATTAAAATCACGCCATGATATGGAATACTATGCGAATGATCAAATAGGTATTTCATATCATGATATTCCAAATGGTATTTTATCGCAGGGTGAAGTTATTTATATATGGGATGTTTGGAGTTTGGCAACTCCTTCTATATATAGTCAACTTTTAAATTTGGGCTCTTTCAAATTTAATATTTATTATTTCACAAATGATATTATTTTTAATTCAAAAGATTTAACTTTTCAATTAAATTTAACAAATATATTTTTTAATGAAATTAAATTTAGAAACGGAAAACATTTAAATAATATATGCCATATTAATATATTGGATCAAATATATATTATCCCTGCTAATTTATCTTTGTTTGGATCATTTATCTGGGAGGATCATCAGGGATTTGTTAATGAACTAACAAACTGTATGCATTTAAACTTAAGAAATAATATTAGTTCTATATTTAACAACTTGCAATCTGGCTATGATTCTATATCCAGTTTTCAATCTTTAATTTTATCTAGTTTAAATCTTCAAAGTATAAGATTTGATTTAGAAAATTTAAATTCTAAGGTTTGTTTCCTTTATAAAAATGTAAATTATAAAAGAGCAAAAAATAGTTTTAATCCTATGTTTGCTACTCTTCCTTCATCTAATGAAACTTTTATTTCTTGTAATCCTACTCACTGTACTTATTGTAGTTGCAATGATTATCTTAATAAAAATATTAATTCGCTTTCAAATTTCATTGAAATTAATAATCTCAGTTTAGTAAATAATGTCCTTAATTCGCAGAGAAAAACTTTAGATTTGATCATTACTACTTCCGTTTTGAGTGTTGATGTACAGAGGTCACTTGATCCGCTTCTTCCTGAGGATAAGTATCATCCTGCTCTGGATATCACTGTTCGCTCTAGTTCTTTATATAAAGTGGATTTTAGTACAAGCGTGGCACCTTACAACTTTAGGAAAGCAAACCCTTTAACATTAAAACAAAAAATTTCCCTGATTGATTGGGAACAACTTTATAATATCAGAAATGTGGATGATGCAACTTCTTATTTTTATAGTCTAATATACAATGAACTTCAGAAGCATCTTACCAAGAAATCATCTAGAAAGTCAACTGTTTTTGGCAACAAAAAGATTACAGACATAATTAAAAAATTGAAGCTTATTTCTGGCCACGCTATTGAGCACACAGCCATCTTAAAATATCTAGATATTCTGATTGATGATAAGCTCACATTTATGCCTCATCTCAACCATATTCATTCAAGATGTGATGTACTTTTCAGAAACATGAGTCGATTGCAATATAATACTTGGGGTCTCCATTATACACAGAGACTTATTTTATATAAGGGATTAATTCAGTCTCTCTATGGTTATGGGGCTGCTACATATATCACATCGAATGTTTTAAAAAATGTGAATAAACAACAGAGAAAATTTCTTATTATTAATTACTTTTAATAATATTTTATATACCATAACAATCAATAAAATAATTAGTTATAATTGTACAACTAATTGTTATAATTATGAATTAGAAATCTCGTCTGATTTTTTAAATAATTGTTCAATTAATTATATGAATAATGCTAAAATTGGGATCTCAGAAGTTCAGATTCTCACTATTAATAATGATTATTTTTATAAATTTATATACAAATGTTCAGCAGATGAACTCCAACACTATTGCAATAATCCTGTAATAGGAGCAAAAGCAAAATTAAGTACCGAATATAAAGTAGAACCGAATTTAGATTACTGTAAATCTATTATAAGAAATAATCAAGCATTAATTAAGGGAGAAACTACCAGGTATAGAGAAGATAGTATTAAGCCTAAATCTAGTTGCTCTTATGGACAAGACGTTTATAATACATATCAAAGATATACTATAGAGGTCATTCGATTAAAATCACGCCATGATATGGAATACTATGCGAATGATCAAATAGGTATTTCATATCATGATATTCCAAGTGGTTTTTTATCGCAGGGTGAAGTTATTTATATATGGGATGTTTGGAGTTTGGCAACTCCTTCTATATATAGTCAACTTTTAAATTTGGGCTCTTTCAAATTTAATATTTATTATTTCACAAATGATATTATTTTTAATTCAAAAGATTTAACTTTTCAATTAAATTTAACAAATATATTTTTTAATGAAATTAAATTTAGAAACGGAAAACATTTAAATAATATATGCCATATTAATATATTGGATCAAATATATATTATCCCTGCTAATTTATCTTTGTTTGGATCATTTATCTGGGAGGATCATCAGGGATTTGTTAATGAACTAACAAACTGTATGCATTTAAACTTAAGAAATAATATTAGTTCTATATTTAACAACTTGCAATCTGGCTATGATTCTATATCCAGTTTTCAATCTTTAATTTTATCTAGTTTAAATCTTCAAAGTATAAGATTTGATTTAGAAAATTTAAATTCTAAGGTTTGTTTCCTTTATAAAAATGTAAATTATAAAAGAGCAAAAAATAGTTTTAATCCTATGTTTGCTACTCTTCCTTCATCTAATGAAACTTTTATTTCTTGTAATCCTACTCACTGTACTTATTGTAGTTGCAATGATTATCTTAATAAAAATATTAATTCGCTTTCAAATTTCATTGAAATTAATAATCTCAGTTTAGTAAATAATGTCCTTAATTCGCAGAGAAAAACTTTAGATTTGATCATTACTACTTCCGTTTTGAGTGTTGATGTACAGAGGTCACTTGATCCGCTTCTTCCTGAGGATAAGTATCATCCTGCTCTGGATATCACTGTTCGCTCTAGTTCTTTATATAAAGTGGATTTTAGTACAAGCGTGGCACCTTACAACTTTAGGAAAGCAAACCCTTTAACATTAAAACAAAAAATTTCCCTGATTGATTGGGAACAACTTTATAATATCAGAAATGTGGATGATGCAACTTCTTATTTTTATAGTCTAATATACAATGAACTTCAGAAGCATCTTACCAAGAAATCATCTAGAAAGTCAACTGTTTTTGGCAACAAAAAGATTACAGACATAATTAAAAAATTGAAGCTTATTTCTGGCCACGCTATTGAGCACACAGCCATCTTAAAATATCTAGATATTCTGATTGATGATAAGCTCACATTTATGCCTCATCTCAACCATATTCATTCAAGATGTGATGTACTTTTCAGAAACATGAGTCGATTGCAATATAATACTTGGGGTCTCCATTATACACAGAGACTTATTTTATATAAGGGATTAATTCAGTCTCTCTATGGTTATGGGGCTGCTACATATATCACATCGAATGTTTTAAAAAATGTGAATAAACAACAGAGAAAATTTCTTATTATTAATTACTTTTAATAATATTTTATATACCATAACAATCAATAAAATAATTAGTTATAATTGTACAACTAATTGTTATAATTATGAATTAGAAATCTCGTCTGATTTTTTAAATAATTGTTCAATTAATTATATGAATAATGCTAAAATTGGGATCTCAGAAGTTCAGATTCTCACTATTAATAATGATTATTTTTATAAATTTATATACAAATGTTCAGCAGATGAACTCCAACACTATTGCAATAATCCTGTAATAGGAGCAAAAGCAAAATTAAGTACCGAATATAAAGTAGAACCGAATTTAGATTACTGTAAATCTATTATAAGAAATAATCAAGCATTAATTAAGGGAGAAACTACCAGGTATAGAGAAGATAGTATTAAGCCTAAATCTAGTTGCTCTTATGGACAAGACGTTTATAATACATATCAAAGATATACTATAGAGGTCATTCGATTAAAATCACGCCATGATATGGAATACTATGCGAATGATCAAATAGGTATTTCATATCATGATATTCCAAGTGGTTTTTTATCGCAGGGTGAAGTTATTTATATATGGGATGTTTGGAGTTTGGCAACTCCTTCTATATATAGTCAACTTTTAAATTTGGGCTCTTTCAAATTTAATATTTATTATTTCACAAATGATATTATTTTTAATTCAAAAGATTTAACTTTTCAATTAAATTTAACAAATATATTTTTTAATGAAATTAAATTTAGAAACGGAAAACATTTAAATAATATATGCCATATTAATATATTGGATCAAATATATATTATCCCTGCTAATTTATCTTTGTTTGGATCATTTATCTGGGAGGATCATCAGGGATTTGTTAATGAACTAACAAACTGTATGCATTTAAACTTAAGAAATAATATTAGTTCTATATTTAACAACTTGCAATCTGGCTATGATTCTATATCCAGTTTTCAATCTTTAATTTTATCTAGTTTAAATCTTCAAAGTATAAGATTTGATTTAGAAAATTTAAATTCTAAGGTTTGTTTCCTTTATAAAAATGTAAATTATAAAAGAGCAAAAAATAGTTTTAATCCTATGTTTGCTACTCTTCCTTCATCTAATGAAACTTTTATTTCTTGTAATCCTACTCACTGTACTTATTGTAGTTGCAATGATTATCTTAATAAAAATATTAATTCGCTTTCAAATTTCATTGAAATTAATAATCTCAGTTTAGTAAATAATGTCCTTAATTCGCAGAGAAAAACTTTAGATTTGATCATTACTACTTCCGTTTTGAGTGTTGATGTACAGAGGTCACTTGATCCGCTTCTTCCTGAGGATAAGTATCATCCTGCTCTGGATATCACTGTTCGCTCTAGTTCTTTATATAAAGTGGATTTTAGTACAAGCGTGGCACCTTACAACTTTAGGAAAGCAAACCCTTTAACATTAAAACAAAAAATTTCCCTGATTGATTGGGAACAACTTTATAATATCAGAAATGTGGATGATGCAACTTCTTATTTTTATAGTCTAATATACAATGAACTTCAGAAGCATCTTACCAAGAAATCATCTAGAAAGTCAACTGTTTTTGGCAACAAAAAGATTACAGACATAATTAAAAAATTGAAGCTTATTTCTGGCCACGCTATTGAGCACACAGCCATCTTAAAATATCTAGATATTCTGATTGATGATAAGCTCACATTTATGCCTCATCTCAACCATATTCATTCAAGATGTGATGTACTTTTCAGAAACATGAGTCGATTGCAATATAATACTTGGGGTCTCCATTATACACAGAGACTTATTTTATATAAGGGATTAATTCAGTCTCTCTATGGTTATGGGGCTGCTACATATATCACATCGAATGTTTTAAAAAATGTGAATAAACAACAGAGAAAATTTCTTATTATTAATTACTTTTAATAATATTTTATATACCATAACAATCAATAAAATAATTAGTTATAATTGTACAACTAATTGTTATAATTATGAATTAGAAATCTCGTCTGATTTTTTAAATAATTGTTCAATTAATTATATGAATAATGCTAAAATTGGGATCTCAGAAGTTCAGATTCTCACTATTAATAATGATTATTTTTATAAATTTATATACAAATGTTCAGCAGATGAACTCCAACACTATTGCAATAATCCTGTAATAGGAGCAAAAGCAAAATTAAGTACCGAATATAAAGTAGAACCGAATTTAGATTACTGTAAATCTATTATAAGAAATAATCAAGCATTAATTAAGGGAGAAACTACCAGGTATAGAGAAGATAGTATTAAGCCTAAATCTAGTTGCTCTTATGGACAAGACGTTTATAATACATATCAAAGATATACTATAGAGGTCATTCGATTAAAATCACGCCATGATATGGAATACTATGCGAATGATCAAATAGGTATTTCATATCATGATATTCCAAGTGGTTTTTTATCGCAGGGTGAAGTTATTTATATATGGGATGTTTGGAGTTTGGCAACTCCTTCTATATATAGTCAACTTTTAAATTTGGGCTCTTTCAAATTTAATATTTATTATTTCACAAATGATATTATTTTTAATTCAAAAGATTTAACTTTTCAATTAAATTTAACAAATATATTTTTTAATGAAATTAAATTTAGAAACGGAAAACATTTAAATAATATATGCCATATTAATATATTGGATCAAATATATATTATCCCTGCTAATTTATCTTTGTTTGGATCATTTATCTGGGAGGATCATCAGGGATTTGTTAATGAACTAACAAACTGTATGCATTTAAACTTAAGAAATAATATTAGTTCTATATTTAACAACTTGCAATCTGGCTATGATTCTATATCCAGTTTTCAATCTTTAATTTTATCTAGTTTAAATCTTCAAAGTATAAGATTTGATTTAGAAAATTTAAATTCTAAGGTTTGTTTCCTTTATAAAAATGTAAATTATAAAAGAGCAAAAAATAGTTTTAATCCTATGTTTGCTACTCTTCCTTCATCTAATGAAACTTTTATTTCTTGTAATCCTACTCACTGTACTTATTGTAGTTGCAATGATTATCTTAATAAAAATATTAATTCGCTTTCAAATTTCATTGAAATTAATAATCTCAGTTTAGTAAATAATGTCCTTAATTCGCAGAGAAAAACTTTAGATTTGATCATTACTACTTCCGTTTTGAGTGTTGATGTACAGAGGTCACTTGATCCGCTTCTTCCTGAGGATAAGTATCATCCTGCTCTGGATATCACTGTTCGCTCTAGTTCTTTATATAAAGTGGATTTTAGTACAAGCGTGGCACCTTACAACTTTAGGAAAGCAAACCCTTTAACATTAAAACAAAAAATTTCCCTGATTGATTGGGAACAACTTTATAATATCAGAAATGTGGATGATGCAACTTCTTATTTTTATAGTCTAATATACAATGAACTTCAGAAGCATCTTACCAAGAAATCATCTAGAAAGTCAACTGTTTTTGGCAACAAAAAGATTACAGACATAATTAAAAAATTGAAGCTTATTTCTGGCCACGCTATTGAGCACACAGCCATCTTAAAATATCTAGATATTCTGATTGATGATAAGCTCACATTTATGCCTCATCTCAACCATATTCATTCAAGATGTGATGTACTTTTCAGAAACATGAGTCGATTGCAATATAATACTTGGGGTCTCCATTATACACAGAGACTTATTTTATATAAGGGATTAATTCAGTCTCTCTATGGTTATGGGGCTGCTACATATATCACATCGAATGTTTTAAAAAATGTGAATAAACAACAGAGAAAATTTCTTATTATTAATTACTTTTAATAATATTTTATATACCATAACAATCAATAAAATAATTAGTTATAATTGTACAACTAATTGTTATAATTATGAATTAGAAATCTCGTCTGATTTTTTAAATAATTGTTCAATTAATTATATGAATAATGCTAAAATTGGGATCTCAGAAGTTCAGATTCTCACTATTAATAATGATTATTTTTATAAATTTATATACAAATGTTCAGCAGATGAACTCCAACACTATTGCAATAATCCTGTAATAGGAGCAAAAGCAAAATTAAGTACCGAATATAAAGTAGAACCGAATTTAGATTACTGTAAATCTATTATAAGAAATAATCAAGCATTAATTAAGGGAGAAACTACCAGGTATAGAGAAGATAGTATTAAGCCTAAATCTAGTTGCTCTTATGGACAAGACGTTTATAATACATATCAAAGATATACTATAGAGGTCATTCGATTAAAATCACGCCATGATATGGAATACTATGCGAATGATCAAATAGGTATTTCATATCATGATATTCCAAATGGTATTTTATCGCAGGGTGAAGTTATTTATATATGGGATGTTTGGAGTTTGGCAACTCCTTCTATATATAGTCAACTTTTAAATTTGGGCTCTTTCAAATTTAATATTTATTATTTCACAAATGATATTATTTTTAATTCAAAAGATTTAACTTTTCAATTAAATTTAACAAATATATTTTTTAATGAAATTAAATTTAGAAACGGAAAACATTTAAATAATATATGCCATATTAATATATTGGATCAAATATATATTATCCCTGCTAATTTATCTTTGTTTGGATCATTTATCTGGGAGGATCATCAGGGATTTGTTAATGAACTAACAAACTGTATGCATTTAAACTTAAGAAATAATATTAGTTCTATATTTAACAACTTGCAATCTGGCTATGATTCTATATCCAGTTTTCAATCTTTAATTTTATCTAGTTTAAATCTTCAAAGTATAAGATTTGATTTAGAAAATTTAAATTCTAAGGTTTGTTTCCTTTATAAAAATGTAAATTATAAAAGAGCACAAAATAGTTTTAATCCTATGTTTGCTACTCTTCCTTCATCTAATGAAACTTTTATTTCTTGTAATCCTACTCACTGTACTTATTGTAGTTGCAATGATTATCTTAATAAAAATATTAATTCGCTTTCAAATTTCATTGAAATTAATAATCTCAGTTTAGTAAATAATGTCCTTAATTCGCAGAGAAAAACTTTAGATTTGATCATTACTACTTCCGTTTTGAGTGTTGATGTACAGAGGTCACTTGATCCGCTTCTTCCTGAGGATAAGTATCATCCTGCTCTGGATATCACTGTTCGCTCTAGTTCTTTATATAAAGTGGATTTTAGTACAAGCGTGGCACCTTACAACTTTAGGAAAGCAAACCCTTTAACATTAAAACAAAAAATTTCCCTGATTGATTGGGAACAACTTTATAATATCAGAAATGTGGATGATGCAACTTCTTATTTTTATAGTCTAATATACAATGAACTTCAGAAGCATCTTACCAAGAAATCATCTAGAAAGTCAACTGTTTTTGGCAACAAAAAGATTACAGACATAATTAAAAAATTGAAGCTTATTTCTGGCCACGCTATTGAGCACACAGCCATCTTAAAATATCTAGATATTCTGATTGATGATAAGCTCACATTTATGCCTCATCTCAACCATATTCATTCAAGATGTGATGTACTTTTCAGAAACATGAGTCGATTGCAATATAATACTTGGGGTCTCCATTATACACAGAGACTTATTTTATATAAGGGATTAATTCAGTCTCTCTATGGTTATGGGGCTGCTACATATATCACATCGAATGTTTTAAAAAATGTGAATAAACAACAGAGAAAATTTCTTATTATTAATTACTTTTAATAATATTTTATATACCATAACAATCAATAAAATAATTAGTTATAATTGTACAACTAATTGTTATAATTATGAATTAGAAATCTCGTCTGATTTTTTAAATAATTGTTCAATTAATTATATGAATAATGCTAAAATTGGGATCTCAGAAGTTCAGATTCTCACTATTAATAATGATTATTTTTATAAATTTATATACAAATGTTCAGCAGATGAACTCCAACACTATTGCAATAATCCTGTAATAGGAGCAAAAGCAAAATTAAGTACCGAATATAAAGTAGAACCGAATTTAGATTACTGTAAATCTATTATAAGAAATAATCAAGCATTAATTAAGGGAGAAACTACCAGGTATAGAGAAGATAGTATTAAGCCTAAATCTAGTTGCTCTTATGGACAAGACGTTTATAATACATATCAAAGATATACTATAGAGGTCATTCGATTAAAATCACGCCATGATATGGAATACTATGCGAATGATCAAATAGGTATTTCATATCATGATATTCCAAGTGGTTTTTTATCGCAGGGTGAAGTTATTTATATATGGGATGTTTGGAGTTTGGCAACTCCTTCTATATATAGTCAACTTTTAAATTTGGGCTCTTTCAAATTTAATATTTATTATTTCACAAATGATATTATTTTTAATTCAAAAGATTTAACTTTTCAATTAAATTTAACAAATATATTTTTTAATGAAATTAAATTTAGAAACGGAAAACATTTAAATAATATATGCCATATTAATATATTGGATCAAATATATATTATCCCTGCTAATTTATCTTTGTTTGGATCATTTATCTGGGAGGATCATCAGGGATTTGTTAATGAACTAACAAACTGTATGCATTTAAACTTAAGAAATAATATTAGTTCTATATTTAACAACTTGCAATCTGGCTATGATTCTATATCCAGTTTTCAATCTTTAATTTTATCTAGTTTAAATCTTCAAAGTATAAGATTTGATTTAGAAAATTTAAATTCTAAGGTTTGTTTCCTTTATAAAAATGTAAATTATAAAAGAGCAAAAAATAGTTTTAATCCTATGTTTGCTACTCTTCCTTCATCTAATGAAACTTTTATTTCTTGTAATCCTACTCACTGTACTTATTGTAGTTGCAATGATTATCTTAATAAAAATATTAATTCGCTTTCAAATTTCATTGAAATTAATAATCTCAGTTTAGTAAATAATGTCCTTAATTCGCAGAGAAAAACTTTAGATTTGATCATTACTACTTCCGTTTTGAGTGTTGATGTACAGAGGTCACTTGATCCGCTTCTTCCTGAGGATAAGTATCATCCTGCTCTGGATATCACTGTTCGCTCTAGTTCTTTATATAAAGTGGATTTTAGTACAAGCGTGGCACCTTACAACTTTAGGAAAGCAAACCCTTTAACATTAAAACAAAAAATTTCCCTGATTGATTGGGAACAACTTTATAATATCAGAAATGTGGATGATGCAACTTCTTATTTTTATAGTCTAATATACAATGAACTTCAGAAGCATCTTACCAAGAAATCATCTTAGAAAGTCAACTGTTTTTGGCAACAAAAAGATTACAGACATAATTAAAAAATTGAAGCTTATTTCTGGCCACGCTATTGAGCACACAGCCATCTTAAAATATCTAGATATTCTGATTGATGATAAGCTCACATTTATGCCTCATCTCAACCATATTCATTCAAGATGTGATGTACTTTTCAGAAACATGAGTCGATTGCAATATAATACTTGGGGTCTCCATTATACACAGAGACTTATTTTATATAAGGGATTAATTCAGTCTCTCTATGGTTATGGGGCTGCTACATATATCACATCGAATGTTTTAAAAAATGTGAATAAACAACAGAGAAAATTTCTTATTATTAATTACTTTTAATAATATTTTATATACCATAACAATCAATAAAATAATTAGTTATAATTGTACAACTAATTGTTATAATTATGAATTAGAAATCTCGTCTGATTTTTTAAATAATTGTTCAATTAATTATATGAATAATGCTAAAATTGGGATCTCAGAAGTTCAGATTCTCACTATTAATAATGATTATTTTTATAAATTTATATACAAATGTTCAGCAGATGAACTCCAACACTATTGCAATAATCCTGTAATAGGAGCAAAAGCAAAATTAAGTACCGAATATAAAGTAGAACCGAATTTAGATTACTGTAAATCTATTATAAGAAATAATCAAGCATTAATTAAGGGAGAAACTACCAGGTATAGAGAAGATAGTATTAAGCCTAAATCTAGTTGCTCTTATGGACAAGACGTTTATAATACATATCAAAGATATACTATAGAGGTCATTCGATTAAAATCACGCCATGATATGGAATACTATGCGAATGATCAAATAGGTATTTCATATCATGATATTCCAAGTGGTTTTTTATCGCAGGGTGAAGTTATTTATATATGGGATGTTTGGAGTTTGGCAACTCCTTCTATATATAGTCAACTTTTAAATTTGGGCTCTTTCAAATTTAATATTTATTATTTCACAAATGATATTATTTTTAATTCAAAAGATTTAACTTTTCAATTAAATTTAACAAATATATTTTTTAATGAAATTAAATTTAGAAACGGAAAACATTTAAATAATATATGCCATATTAATATATTGGATCAAATATATATTATCCCTGCTAATTTATCTTTGTTTGGATCATTTATCTGGGAGGATCATCAGGGATTTGTTAATGAACTAACAAACTGTATGCATTTAAACTTAAGAAATAATATTAGTTCTATATTTAACAACTTGCAATCTGGCTATGATTCTATATCCAGTTTTCAATCTTTAATTTTATCTAGTTTAAATCTTCAAAGTATAAGATTTGATTTAGAAAATTTAAATTCTAAGGTTTGTTTCCTTTATAAAAATGTAAATTATAAAAGAGCAAAAAATAGTTTTAATCCTATGTTTGCTACTCTTCCTTCATCTAATGAAACTTTTATTTCTTGTAATCCTACTCACTGTACTTATTGTAGTTGCAATGATTATCTTAATAAAAATATTAATTCGCTTTCAAATTTCATTGAAATTAATAATCTCAGTTTAGTAAATAATGTCCTTAATTCGCAGAGAAAAACTTTAGATTTGATCATTACTACTTCCGTTTTGAGTGTTGATGTACAGAGGTCACTTGATCCGCTTCTTCCTGAGGATAAGTATCATCCTGCTCTGGATATCACTGTTCGCTCTAGTTCTTTATATAAAGTGGATTTTAGTACAAGCGTGGCACCTTACAACTTTAGGAAAGCAAACCCTTTAACATTAAAACAAAAAATTTCCCTGATTGATTGGGAACAACTTTATAATATCAGAAATGTGGATGATGCAACTTCTTATTTTTATAGTCTAATATACAATGAACTTCAGAAGCATCTTACCAAGAAATCATCTTAGAAAGTCAACTGTTTTTGGCAACAAAAAGATTACAGACATAATTAAAAAATTGAAGCTTATTTCTGGCCACGCTATTGAGCACACAGCCATCTTAAAATATCTAGATATTCTGATTGATGATAAGCTCACATTTATGCCTCATCTCAACCATATTCATTCAAGATGTGATGTACTTTTCAGAAACATGAGTCGATTGCAATATAATACTTGGGGTCTCCATTATACACAGAGACTTATTTTATATAAGGGATTAATTCAGTCTCTCTATGGTTATGGGGCTGCTACATATATCACATCGAATGTTTTAAAAAATGTGAATAAACAACAGAGAAAATTTCTTATTATTAATTACTTTTAATAATATTTTATATACCATAACAATCAATAAAATAATTAGTTATAATTGTACAACTAATTGTTATAATTATGAATTAGAAATCTCGTCTGATTTTTTAAATAATTGTTCAATTAATTATATGAATAATGCTAAAATTGGGATCTCAGAAGTTCAGATTCTCACTATTAATAATGATTATTTTTATAAATTTATATACAAATGTTCAGCAGATGAACTCCAACACTATTGCAATAATCCTGTAATAGGAGCAAAAGCAAAATTAAGTACCGAATATAAAGTAGAACCGAATTTAGATTACTGTAAATCTATTATAAGAAATAATCAAGCATTAATTAAGGGAGAAACTACCAGGTATAGAGAAGATAGTATTAAGCCTAAATCTAGTTGCTCTTATGGACAAGACGTTTATAATACATATCAAAGATATACTATAGAGGTCATTCGATTAAAATCACGCCATGATATGGAATACTATGCGAATGATCAAATAGGTATTTCATATCATGATATTCCAAGTGGTTTTTTATCGCAGGGTGAAGTTATTTATATATGGGATGTTTGGAGTTTGGCAACTCCTTCTATATATAGTCAACTTTTAAATTTGGGCTCTTTCAAATTTAATATTTATTATTTCACAAATGATATTATTTTTAATTCAAAAGATTTAACTTTTCAATTAAATTTAACAAATATATTTTTTAATGAAATTAAATTTAGAAACGGAAAACATTTAAATAATATATGCCATATTAATATATTGGATCAAATATATATTATCCCTGCTAATTTATCTTTGTTTGGATCATTTATCTGGGAGGATCATCAGGGATTTGTTAATGAACTAACAAACTGTATGCATTTAAACTTAAGAAATAATATTAGTTCTATATTTAACAACTTGCAATCTGGCTATGATTCTATATCCAGTTTTCAATCTTTAATTTTATCTAGTTTAAATCTTCAAAGTATAAGATTTGATTTAGAAAATTTAAATTCTAAGGTTTGTTTCCTTTATAAAAATGTAAATTATAAAAGAGCAAAAAATAGTTTTAATCCTATGTTTGCTACTCTTCCTTCATCTAATGAAACTTTTATTTCTTGTAATCCTACTCACTGTACTTATTGTAGTTGCAATGATTATCTTAATAAAAATATTAATTCGCTTTCAAATTTCATTGAAATTAATAATCTCAGTTTAGTAAATAATGTCCTTAATTCGCAGAGAAAAACTTTAGATTTGATCATTACTACTTCCGTTTTGAGTGTTGATGTACAGAGGTCACTTGATCCGCTTCTTCCTGAGGATAAGTATCATCCTGCTCTGGATATCACTGTTCGCTCTAGTTCTTTATATAAAGTGGATTTTAGTACAAGCGTGGCACCTTACAACTTTAGGAAAGCAAACCCTTTAACATTAAAACAAAAAATTTCCCTGATTGATTGGGAACAACTTTATAATATCAGAAATGTGGATGATGCAACTTCTTATTTTTATAGTCTAATATACAATGAACTTCAGAAGCATCTTACCAAGAAATCATCTAGAAAGTCAACTGTTTTTGGCAACAAAAAGATTACAGACATAATTAAAAAATTGAAGCTTATTTCTGGCCACGCTATTGAGCACACAGCCATCTTAAAATATCTAGATATTCTGATTGATGATAAGCTCACATTTATGCCTCATCTCAACCATATTCATTCAAGATGTGATGTACTTTTCAGAAACATGAGTCGATTGCAATATAATACTTGGGGTCTCCATTATACACAGAGACTTATTTTATATAAAGGATTAATTCAGTCTCTCTATGGTTATGGGGCTGCTACATATATCACATCGAATGTTTTAAAAAATGTGAATAAACAACAGAGAAAATTTCTTATTATTAATTACTTTTAATAATATTTTATATACCATAACAATCAATAAAATAATTAGTTATAATTGTACAACTAATTGTTATAATTATGAATTAGAAATCTCGTCTGATTTTTTAAATAATTGTTCAATTAATTATATGAATAATGCTAAAATTGGGATCTCAGAAGTTCAGATTCTCACTATTAATAATGATTATTTTTATAAATTTATATACAAATGTTCAGCAGATGAACTCCAACACTATTGCAATAATCCTGTAATAGGAGCAAAAGCAAAATTAAGTACCGAATATAAAGTAGAACCGAATTTAGATTACTGTAAATCTATTATAAGAAATAATCAAGCATTAATTAAGGGAGAAACTACCAGGTATAGAGAAGATAGTATTAAGCCTAAATCTAGTTGCTCTTATGGACAAGACGTTTATAATACATATCAAAGATATACTATAGAGGTCATTCGATTAAAATCACGCCATGATATGGAATACTATGCGAATGATCAAATAGGTATTTCATATCATGATATTCCAAATGGTTTTTTATCGCAGGGTGAAGTTATTTATATATGGGATGTTTGGAGTTTGGCAACTCCTTCTATATATAGTCAACTTTTAAATTTGGGCTCTTTCAAATTTAATATTTATTATTTCACAAATGATATTATTTTTAATTCAAAAGATTTAACTTTTCAATTAAATTTAACAAATATATTTTTTAATGAAATTAAATTTAGAAACGGAAAACATTTAAATAATATATGCCATATTAATATATTGGATCAAATATATATTATCCCTGCTAATTTATCTTTGTTTGGATCATTTATCTGGGAGGATCATCAGGGATTTGTTAATGAACTAACAAACTGTATGCATTTAAACTTAAGAAATAATATTAGTTCTATATTTAACAACTTGCAATCTGGCTATGATTCTATATCCAGTTTTCAATCTTTAATTTTATCTAGTTTAAATCTTCAAAGTATAAGATTTGATTTAGAAAATTTAAATTCTAAGGTTTGTTTCCTTTATAAAAATGTAAATTATAAAAGAGCAAAAAATAGTTTTAATCCTATGTTTGCTACTCTTCCTTCATCTAATGAAACTTTTATTTCTTGTAATCCTACTCACTGTACTTATTGTAGTTGCAATGATTATCTTAATAAAAATATTAATTCGCTTTCAAATTTCATTGAAATTAATAATCTCAGTTTAGTAAATAATGTCCTTAATTCGCAGAGAAAAACTTTAGATTTGATCATTACTACTTCCGTTTTGAGTGTTGATGTACAGAGGTCACTTGATCCGCTTCTTCCTGAGGATAAGTATCATCCTGCTCTGGATATCACTGTTCGCTCTAGTTCTTTATATAAAGTGGATTTTAGTACAAGCGTGGCACCTTACAACTTTAGGAAAGCAAACCCTTTAACATTAAAACAAAAAATTTCCCTGATTGATTGGGAACAACTTTATAATATCAGAAATGTGGATGATGCAACTTCTTATTTTTATAGTCTAATATACAATGAACTTCAGAAGCATCTTACCAAGAAATCATCTAGAAAGTCAACTGTTTTTGGCAACAAAAAGATTACAGACATAATTAAAAAATTGAAGCTTATTTCTGGCCACGCTATTGAGCACACAGCCATCTTAAAATATCTAGATATTCTGATTGATGATAAGCTCACATTTATGCCTCATCTCAACCATATTCATTCAAGATGTGATGTACTTTTCAGAAACATGAGTCGATTGCAATATAATACTTGGGGTCTCCATTATACACAGAGACTTATTTTATATAAAGGATTAATTCAGTCTCTCTATGGTTATGGGGCTGCTACATATATCACATCGAATGTTTTAAAAAATGTGAATAAACAACAGAGAAAATTTCTTATTATTAATTACTTTTAATAATATTTTATATACCATAACAATCAATAAAATAATTAGTTATAATTGTACAACTAATTGTTATAATTATGAATTAGAAATCTCGTCTGATTTTTTAAATAATTGTTCAATTAATTATATGAATAATGCTAAAATTGGGATCTCAGAAGTTCAGATTCTCACTATTAATAATGATTATTTTTATAAATTTATATACAAATGTTCAGCAGATGAACTCCAACACTATTGCAATAATCCTGTAATAGGAGCAAAAGCAAAATTAAGTACCGAATATAAAGTAGAACCGAATTTAGATTACTGTAAATCTATTATAAGAAATAATCAAGCATTAATTAAGGGAGAAACTACCAGGTATAGAGAAGATAGTATTAAGCCTAAATCTAGTTGCTCTTATGGACAAGACGTTTATAATACATATCAAAGATATACTATAGAGGTCATTCGATTAAAATCACGCCATGATATGGAATACTATGCGAATGATCAAATAGGTATTTCATATCATGATATTCCAAGTGGTTTTTTATCGCAGGGTGAAGTTATTTATATATGGGATGTTTGGAGTTTGGCAACTCCTTCTATATATAGTCAACTTTTAAATTTGGGCTCTTTCAAATTTAATATTTATTATTTCACAAATGATATTATTTTTAATTCAAAAGATTTAACTTTTCAATTAAATTTAACAAATATATTTTTTAATGAAATTAAATTTAGAAACGGAAAACATTTAAATAATATATGCCATATTAATATATTGGATCAAATATATATTATCCCTGCTAATTTATCTTTGTTTGGATCATTTATCTGGGAGGATCATCAGGGATTTGTTAATGAACTAACAAACTGTATGCATTTAAACTTAAGAAATAATATTAGTTCTATATTTAACAACTTGCAATCTGGCTATGATTCTATATCCAGTTTTCAATCTTTAATTTTATCTAGTTTAAATCTTCAAAGTATAAGATTTGATTTAGAAAATTTAAATTCTAAGGTTTGTTTCCTTTATAAAAATGTAAATTATAAAAGAGCAAAAAATAGTTTTAATCCTATGTTTGCTACTCTTCCTTCATCTAATGAAACTTTTATTTCTTGTAATCCTACTCACTGTACTTATTGTAGTTGCAATGATTATCTTAATAAAAATATTAATTCGCTTTCAAATTTCATTGAAATTAATAATCTCAGTTTAGTAAATAATGTCCTTAATTCGCAGAGAAAAACTTTAGATTTGATCATTACTACTTCCGTTTTGAGTGTTGATGTACAGAGGTCACTTGATCCGCTTCTTCCTGAGGATAAGTATCATCCTGCTCTGGATATCACTGTTCGCTCTAGTTCTTTATATAAAGTGGATTTTAGTACAAGCGTGGCACCTTACAACTTTAGGAAAGCAAACCCTTTAACATTAAAACAAAAAATTTCCCTGATTGATTGGGAACAACTTTATAATATCAGAAATGTGGATGATGCAACTTCTTATTTTTATAGTCTAATATACAATGAACTTCAGAAGCATCTTACCAAGAAATCATCTAGAAAGTCAACTGTTTTTGGCAACAAAAAGATTACAGACATAATTAAAAAATTGAAGCTTATTTCTGGCCACGCTATTGAGCACACAGCCATCTTAAAATATCTAGATATTCTGATTGATGATAAGCTCACATTTATGCCTCATCTCAACCATATTCATTCAAGATGTGATGTACTTTTCAGAAACATGAGTCGATTGCAATATAATACTTGGGGTCTCCATTATACACAGAGACTTATTTTATATAAAGGATTAATTCAGTCTCTCTATGGTTATGGGGCTGCTACATATATCACATCGAATGTTTTAAAAAATGTGAATAAACAACAGAGAAAATTTCTTATTATTAATTACTTTTAATAATATTTTATATACCATAACAATCAATAAAATAATTAGTTATAATTGTACAACTAATTGTTATAATTATGAATTAGAAATCTCGTCTGATTTTTTAAATAATTGTTCAATTAATTATATGAATAATGCTAAAATTGGGATCTCAGAAGTTCAGATTCTCACTATTAATAATGATTATTTTTATAAATTTATATACAAATGTTCAGCAGATGAACTCCAACACTATTGCAATAATCCTGTAATAGGAGCAAAAGCAAAATTAAGTACCGAATATAAAGTAGAACCGAATTTAGATTACTGTAAATCTATTATAAGAAATAATCAAGCATTAATTAAGGGAGAAACTACCAGGTATAGAGAAGATAGTATTAAGCCTAAATCTAGTTGCTCTTATGGACAAGACGTTTATAATACATATCAAAGATATACTATAGAGGTCATTCGATTAAAATCACGCCATGATATGGAATACTATGCGAATGATCAAATAGGTATTTCATATCATGATATTCCAAATGGTTTTTTATCGCAGGGTGAAGTTATTTATATATGGGATGTTTGGAGTTTGGCAACTCCTTCTATATATAGTCAACTTTTAAATTTGGGCTCTTTCAAATTTAATATTTATTATTTCACAAATGATATTATTTTTAATTCAAAAGATTTAACTTTTCAATTAAATTTAACAAATATATTTTTTAATGAAATTAAATTTAGAAACGGAAAACATTTAAATAATATATGCCATATTAATATATTGGATCAAATATATATTATCCCTGCTAATTTATCTTTGTTTGGATCATTTATCTGGGAGGATCATCAGGGATTTGTTAATGAACTAACAAACTGTATGCATTTAAACTTAAGAAATAATATTAGTTCTATATTTAACAACTTGCAATCTGGCTATGATTCTATATCCAGTTTTCAATCTTTAATTTTATCTAGTTTAAATCTTCAAAGTATAAGATTTGATTTAGAAAATTTAAATTCTAAGGTTTGTTTCCTTTATAAAAATGTAAATTATAAAAGAGCAAAAAATAGTTTTAATCCTATGTTTGCTACTCTTCCTTCATCTAATGAAACTTTTATTTCTTGTAATCCTACTCACTGTACTTATTGTAGTTGCAATGATTATCTTAATAAAAATATTAATTCGCTTTCAAATTTCATTGAAATTAATAATCTCAGTTTAGTAAATAATGTCCTTAATTCGCAGAGAAAAACTTTAGATTTGATCATTACTACTTCCGTTTTGAGTGTTGATGTACAGAGGTCACTTGATCCGCTTCTTCCTGAGGATAAGTATCATCCTGCTCTGGATATCACTGTTCGCTCTAGTTCTTTATATAAAGTGGATTTTAGTACAAGCGTGGCACCTTACAACTTTAGGAAAGCAAACCCTTTAACATTAAAACAAAAAATTTCCCTGATTGATTGGGAACAACTTTATAATATCAGAAATGTGGATGATGCAACTTCTTATTTTTATAGTCTAATATACAATGAACTTCAGAAGCATCTTACCAAGAAATCATCTAGAAAGTCAACTGTTTTTGGCAACAAAAAGATTACAGACATAATTAAAAAATTGAAGCTTATTTCTGGCCACGCTATTGAGCACACAGCCATCTTAAAATATCTAGATATTCTGATTGATGATAAGCTCACATTTATGCCTCATCTCAACCATATTCATTCAAGATGTGATGTACTTTTCAGAAACATGAGTCGATTGCAATATAATACTTGGGGTCTCCATTATACACAGAGACTTATTTTATATAAAGGATTAATTCAGTCTCTCTATGGTTATGGGGCTGCTACATATATCACATCGAATGTTTTAAAAAATGTGAATAAACAACAGAGAAAATTTCTTATTATTAATTACTTTTAATAATATTTTATATACCATAACAATCAATAAAATAATTAGTTATAATTGTACAACTAATTGTTATAATTATGAATTAGAAATCTCGTCTGATTTTTTAAATAATTGTTCAATTAATTATATGAATAATGCTAAAATTGGGATCTCAGAAGTTCAGATTCTCACTATTAATAATGATTATTTTTATAAATTTATATACAAATGTTCAGCAGATGAACTCCAACACTATTGCAATAATCCTGTAATAGGAGCAAAAGCAAAATTAAGTACCGAATATAAAGTAGAACCGAATTTAGATTACTGTAAATCTATTATAAGAAATAATCAAGCATTAATTAAGGGAGAAACTACCAGGTATAGAGAAGATAGTATTAAGCCTAAATCTAGTTGCTCTTATGGACAAGACGTTTATAATACATATCAAAGATATACTATAGAGGTCATTCGATTAAAATCACGCCATGATATGGAATACTATGCGAATGATCAAATAGGTATTTCATATCATGATATTCCAAATGGTTTTTTATCGCAGGGTGAAGTTATTTATATATGGGATGTTTGGAGTTTGGCAACTCCTTCTATATATAGTCAACTTTTAAATTTGGGCTCTTTCAAATTTAATATTTATTATTTCACAAATGATATTATTTTTAATTCAAAAGATTTAACTTTTCAATTAAATTTAACAAATATATTTTTTAATGAAATTAAATTTAGAAACGGAAAACATTTAAATAATATATGCCATATTAATATATTGGATCAAATATATATTATCCCTGCTAATTTATCTTTGTTTGGATCATTTATCTGGGAGGATCATCAGGGATTTGTTAATGAACTAACAAACTGTATGCATTTAAACTTAAGAAATAATATTAGTTCTATATTTAACAACTTGCAATCTGGCTATGATTCTATATCCAGTTTTCAATCTTTAATTTTATCTAGTTTAAATCTTCAAAGTATAAGATTTGATTTAGAAAATTTAAATTCTAAGGTTTGTTTCCTTTATAAAAATGTAAATTATAAAAGAGCAAAAAATAGTTTTAATCCTATGTTTGCTACTCTTCCTTCATCTAATGAAACTTTTATTTCTTGTAATCCTACTCACTGTACTTATTGTAGTTGCAATGATTATCTTAATAAAAATATTAATTCGCTTTCAAATTTCATTGAAATTAATAATCTCAGTTTAGTAAATAATGTCCTTAATTCGCAGAGAAAAACTTTAGATTTGATCATTACTACTTCCGTTTTGAGTGTTGATGTACAGAGGTCACTTGATCCGCTTCTTCCTGAGGATAAGTATCATCCTGCTCTGGATATCACTGTTCGCTCTAGTTCTTTATATAAAGTGGATTTTAGTACAAGCGTGGCACCTTACAACTTTAGGAAAGCAAACCCTTTAACATTAAAACAAAAAATTTCCCTGATTGATTGGGAACAACTTTATAATATCAGAAATGTGGATGATGCAACTTCTTATTTTTATAGTCTAATATACAATGAACTTCAGAAGCATCTTACCAAGAAATCATCTAGAAAGTCAACTGTTTTTGGCAACAAAAAGATTACAGACATAATTAAAAAATTGAAGCTTATTTCTGGCCACGCTATTGAGCACACAGCCATCTTAAAATATCTAGATATTCTGATTGATGATAAGCTCACATTTATGCCTCATCTCAACCATATTCATTCAAGATGTGATGTACTTTTCAGAAACATGAGTCGATTGCAATATAATACTTGGGGTCTCCATTATACACAGAGACTTATTTTATATAAAGGATTAATTCAGTCTCTCTATGGTTATGGGGCTGCTACATATATCACATCGAATGTTTTAAAAAATGTGAATAAACAACAGAGAAAATTTCTTATTATTAATTACTTTTAATAATATTTTATATACCATAACAATCAATAAAATAATTAGTTATAATTGTACAACTAATTGTTATAATTATGAATTAGAAATCTCGTCTGATTTTTTAAATAATTGTTCAATTAATTATATGAATAATGCTAAAATTGGGATCTCAGAAGTTCAGATTCTCACTATTAATAATGATTATTTTTATAAATTTATATACAAATGTTCAGCAGATGAACTCCAACACTATTGCAATAATCCTGTAATAGGAGCAAAAGCAAAATTAAGTACCGAATATAAAGTAGAACCGAATTTAGATTACTGTAAATCTATTATAAGAAATAATCAAGCATTAATTAAGGGAGAAACTACCAGGTATAGAGAAGATAGTATTAAGCCTAAATCTAGTTGCTCTTATGGACAAGACGTTTATAATACATATCAAAGATATACTATAGAGGTCATTCGATTAAAATCACGCCATGATATGGAATACTATGCGAATGATCAAATAGGTATTTCATATCATGATATTCCAAATGGTTTTTTATCGCAGGGTGAAGTTATTTATATATGGGATGTTTGGAGTTTGGCAACTCCTTCTATATATAGTCAACTTTTAAATTTGGGCTCTTTCAAATTTAATATTTATTATTTCACAAATGATATTATTTTTAATTCAAAAGATTTAACTTTTCAATTAAATTTAACAAATATATTTTTTAATGAAATTAAATTTAGAAACGGAAAACATTTAAATAATATATGCCATATTAATATATTGGATCAAATATATATTATCCCTGCTAATTTATCTTTGTTTGGATCATTTATCTGGGAGGATCATCAGGGATTTGTTAATGAACTAACAAACTGTATGCATTTAAACTTAAGAAATAATATTAGTTCTATATTTAACAACTTGCAATCTGGCTATGATTCTATATCCAGTTTTCAATCTTTAATTTTATCTAGTTTAAATCTTCAAAGTATAAGATTTGATTTAGAAAATTTAAATTCTAAGGTTTGTTTCCTTTATAAAAATGTAAATTATAAAAGAGCAAAAAATAGTTTTAATCCTATGTTTGCTACTCTTCCTTCATCTAATGAAACTTTTATTTCTTGTAATCCTACTCACTGTACTTATTGTAGTTGCAATGATTATCTTAATAAAAATATTAATTCGCTTTCAAATTTCATTGAAATTAATAATCTCAGTTTAGTAAATAATGTCCTTAATTCGCAGAGAAAAACTTTAGATTTGATCATTACTACTTCCGTTTTGAGTGTTGATGTACAGAGGTCACTTGATCCGCTTCTTCCTGAGGATAAGTATCATCCTGCTCTGGATATCACTGTTCGCTCTAGTTCTTTATATAAAGTGGATTTTAGTACAAGCGTGGCACCTTACAACTTTAGGAAAGCAAACCCTTTAACATTAAAACAAAAAATTTCCCTGATTGATTGGGAACAACTTTATAATATCAGAAATGTGGATGATGCAACTTCTTATTTTTATAGTCTAATATACAATGAACTTCAGAAGCATCTTACCAAGAAATCATCTAGAAAGTCAACTGTTTTTGGCAACAAAAAGATTACAGACATAATTAAAAAATTGAAGCTTATTTCTGGCCACGCTATTGAGCACACAGCCATCTTAAAATATCTAGATATTCTGATTGATGATAAGCTCACATTTATGCCTCATCTCAACCATATTCATTCAAGATGTGATGTACTTTTCAGAAACATGAGTCGATTGCAATATAATACTTGGGGTCTCCATTATACACAGAGACTTATTTTATATAAAGGATTAATTCAGTCTCTCTATGGTTATGGGGCTGCTACATATATCACATCGAATGTTTTAAAAAATGTGAATAAACAACAGAGAAAATTTCTTATTATTAATTACTTTTAATAATATTTTATATACCATAACAATCAATAAAATAATTAGTTATAATTGTACAACTAATTGTTATAATTATGAATTAGAAATCTCGTCTGATTTTTTAAATAATTGTTCAATTAATTATATGAATAATGCTAAAATTGGGATCTCAGAAGTTCAGATTCTCACTATTAATAATGATTATTTTTATAAATTTATATACAAATGTTCAGCAGATGAACTCCAACACTATTGCAATAATCCTGTAATAGGAGCAAAAGCAAAATTAAGTACCGAATATAAAGTAGAACCGAATTTAGATTACTGTAAATCTATTATAAGAAATAATCAAGCATTAATTAAGGGAGAAACTACCAGGTATAGAGAAGATAGTATTAAGCCTAAATCTAGTTGCTCTTATGGACAAGACGTTTATAATACATATCAAAGATATACTATAGAGGTCATTCGATTAAAATCACGCCATGATATGGAATACTATGCGAATGATCAAATAGGTATTTCATATCATGATATTCCAAATGGTTTTTTATCGCAGGGTGAAGTTATTTATATATGGGATGTTTGGAGTTTGGCAACTCCTTCTATATATAGTCAACTTTTAAATTTGGGCTCTTTCAAATTTAATATTTATTATTTCACAAATGATATTATTTTTAATTCAAAAGATTTAACTTTTCAATTAAATTTAACAAATATATTTTTTAATGAAATTAAATTTAGAAACGGAAAACATTTAAATAATATATGCCATATTAATATATTGGATCAAATATATATTATCCCTGCTAATTTATCTTTGTTTGGATCATTTATCTGGGAGGATCATCAGGGATTTGTTAATGAACTAACAAACTGTATGCATTTAAACTTAAGAAATAATATTAGTTCTATATTTAACAACTTGCAATCTGGCTATGATTCTATATCCAGTTTTCAATCTTTAATTTTATCTAGTTTAAATCTTCAAAGTATAAGATTTGATTTAGAAAATTTAAATTCTAAGGTTTGTTTCCTTTATAAAAATGTAAATTATAAAAGAGCAAAAAATAGTTTTAATCCTATGTTTGCTACTCTTCCTTCATCTAATGAAACTTTTATTTCTTGTAATCCTACTCACTGTACTTATTGTAGTTGCAATGATTATCTTAATAAAAATATTAATTCGCTTTCAAATTTCATTGAAATTAATAATCTCAGTTTAGTAAATAATGTCCTTAATTCGCAGAGAAAAACTTTAGATTTGATCATTACTACTTCCGTTTTGAGTGTTGATGTACAGAGGTCACTTGATCCGCTTCTTCCTGAGGATAAGTATCATCCTGCTCTGGATATCACTGTTCGCTCTAGTTCTTTATATAAAGTGGATTTTAGTACAAGCGTGGCACCTTACAACTTTAGGAAAGCAAACCCTTTAACATTAAAACAAAAAATTTCCCTGATTGATTGGGAACAACTTTATAATATCAGAAATGTGGATGATGCAACTTCTTATTTTTATAGTCTAATATACAATGAACTTCAGAAGCATCTTACCAAGAAATCATCTAGAAAGTCAACTGTTTTTGGCAACAAAAAGATTACAGACATAATTAAAAAATTGAAGCTTATTTCTGGCCACGCTATTGAGCACACAGCCATCTTAAAATATCTAGATATTCTGATTGATGATAAGCTCACATTTATGCCTCATCTCAACCATATTCATTCAAGATGTGATGTACTTTTCAGAAACATGAGTCGATTGCAATATAATACTTGGGGTCTCCATTATACACAGAGACTTATTTTATATAAAGGATTAATTCAGTCTCTCTATGGTTATGGGGCTGCTACATATATCACATCGAATGTTTTAAAAAATGTGAATAAACAACAGAGAAAATTTCTTATTATTAATTACTTTTAATAATATTTTATATACCATAACAATCAATAAAATAATTAGTTATAATTGTACAACTAATTGTTATAATTATGAATTAGAAATCTCGTCTGATTTTTTAAATAATTGTTCAATTAATTATATGAATAATGCTAAAATTGGGATCTCAGAAGTTCAGATTCTCACTATTAATAATGATTATTTTTATAAATTTATATACAAATGTTCAGCAGATGAACTCCAACACTATTGCAATAATCCTGTAATAGGAGCAAAAGCAAAATTAAGTACCGAATATAAAGTAGAACCGAATTTAGATTACTGTAAATCTATTATAAGAAATAATCAAGCATTAATTAAGGGAGAAACTACCAGGTATAGAGAAGATAGTATTAAGCCTAAATCTAGTTGCTCTTATGGACAAGACGTTTATAATACATATCAAAGATATACTATAGAGGTCATTCGATTAAAATCACGCCATGATATGGAATACTATGCGAATGATCAAATAGGTATTTCATATCATGATATTCCAAATGGTTTTTTATCGCAGGGTGAAGTTATTTATATATGGGATGTTTGGAGTTTGGCAACTCCTTCTATATATAGTCAACTTTTAAATTTGGGCTCTTTCAAATTTAATATTTATTATTTCACAAATGATATTATTTTTAATTCAAAAGATTTAACTTTTCAATTAAATTTAACAAATATATTTTTTAATGAAATTAAATTTAGAAACGGAAAACATTTAAATAATATATGCCATATTAATATATTGGATCAAATATATATTATCCCTGCTAATTTATCTTTGTTTGGATCATTTATCTGGGAGGATCATCAGGGATTTGTTAATGAACTAACAAACTGTATGCATTTAAACTTAAGAAATAATATTAGTTCTATATTTAACAACTTGCAATCTGGCTATGATTCTATATCCAGTTTTCAATCTTTAATTTTATCTAGTTTAAATCTTCAAAGTATAAGATTTGATTTAGAAAATTTAAATTCTAAGGTTTGTTTCCTTTATAAAAATGTAAATTATAAAAGAGCAAAAAATAGTTTTAATCCTATGTTTGCTACTCTTCCTTCATCTAATGAAACTTTTATTTCTTGTAATCCTACTCACTGTACTTATTGTAGTTGCAATGATTATCTTAATAAAAATATTAATTCGCTTTCAAATTTCATTGAAATTAATAATCTCAGTTTAGTAAATAATGTCCTTAATTCGCAGAGAAAAACTTTAGATTTGATCATTACTACTTCCGTTTTGAGTGTTGATGTACAGAGGTCACTTGATCCGCTTCTTCCTGAGGATAAGTATCATCCTGCTCTGGATATCACTGTTCGCTCTAGTTCTTTATATAAAGTGGATTTTAGTACAAGCGTGGCACCTTACAACTTTAGGAAAGCAAACCCTTTAACATTAAAACAAAAAATTTCCCTGATTGATTGGGAACAACTTTATAATATCAGAAATGTGGATGATGCAACTTCTTATTTTTATAGTCTAATATACAATGAACTTCAGAAGCATCTTACCAAGAAATCATCTAGAAAGTCAACTGTTTTTGGCAACAAAAAGATTACAGACATAATTAAAAAATTGAAGCTTATTTCTGGCCACGCTATTGAGCACACAGCCATCTTAAAATATCTAGATATTCTGATTGATGATAAGCTCACATTTATGCCTCATCTCAACCATATTCATTCAAGATGTGATGTACTTTTCAGAAACATGAGTCGATTGCAATATAATACTTGGGGTCTCCATTATACACAGAGACTTATTTTATATAAAGGATTAATTCAGTCTCTCTATGGTTATGGGGCTGCTACATATATCACATCGAATGTTTTAAAAAATGTGAATAAACAACAGAGAAAATTTCTTATTATTAATTACTTTTAATAATATTTTATATACCATAACAATCAATAAAATAATTAGTTATAATTGTACAACTAATTGTTATAATTATGAATTAGAAATCTCGTCTGATTTTTTAAATAATTGTTCAATTAATTATATGAATAATGCTAAAATTGGGATCTCAGAAGTTCAGATTCTCACTATTAATAATGATTATTTTTATAAATTTATATACAAATGTTCAGCAGATGAACTCCAACACTATTGCAATAATCCTGTAATAGGAGCAAAAGCAAAATTAAGTACCGAATATAAAGTAGAACCGAATTTAGATTACTGTAAATCTATTATAAGAAATAATCAAGCATTAATTAAGGGAGAAACTACCAGGTATAGAGAAGATAGTATTAAGCCTAAATCTAGTTGCTCTTATGGACAAGACGTTTATAATACATATCAAAGATATACTATAGAGGTCATTCGATTAAAATCACGCCATGATATGGAATACTATGCGAATGATCAAATAGGTATTTCATATCATGATATTCCAAGTGGTTTTTTATCGCAGGGTGAAGTTATTTATATATGGGATGTTTGGAGTTTGGCAACTCCTTCTATATATAGTCAACTTTTAAATTTGGGCTCTTTCAAATTTAATATTTATTATTTCACAAATGATATTATTTTTAATTCAAAAGATTTAACTTTTCAATTAAATTTAACAAATATATTTTTTAATGAAATTAAATTTAGAAACGGAAAACATTTAAATAATATATGCCATATTAATATATTGGATCAAATATATATTATCCCTGCTAATTTATCTTTGTTTGGATCATTTATCTGGGAGGATCATCAGGGATTTGTTAATGAACTAACAAACTGTATGCATTTAAACTTAAGAAATAATATTAGTTCTATATTTAACAACTTGCAATCTGGCTATGATTCTATATCCAGTTTTCAATCTTTAATTTTATCTAGTTTAAATCTTCAAAGTATAAGATTTGATTTAGAAAATTTAAATTCTAAGGTTTGTTTCCTTTATAAAAATGTAAATTATAAAAGAGCAAAAAATAGTTTTAATCCTATGTTTGCTACTCTTCCTTCATCTAATGAAACTTTTATTTCTTGTAATCCTACTCACTGTACTTATTGTAGTTGCAATGATTATCTTAATAAAAATATTAATTCGCTTTCAAATTTCATTGAAATTAATAATCTCAGTTTAGTAAATAATGTCCTTAATTCGCAGAGAAAAACTTTAGATTTGATCATTACTACTTCCGTTTTGAGTGTTGATGTACAGAGGTCACTTGATCCGCTTCTTCCTGAGGATAAGTATCATCCTGCTCTGGATATCACTGTTCGCTCTAGTTCTTTATATAAAGTGGATTTTAGTACAAGCGTGGCACCTTACAACTTTAGGAAAGCAAACCCTTTAACATTAAAACAAAAAATTTCCCTGATTGATTGGGAACAACTTTATAATATCAGAAATGTGGATGATGCAACTTCTTATTTTTATAGTCTAATATACAATGAACTTCAGAAGCATCTTACCAAGAAATCATCTAGAAAGTCAACTGTTTTTGGCAACAAAAAGATTACAGACATAATTAAAAAATTGAAGCTTATTTCTGGCCACGCTATTGAGCACACAGCCATCTTAAAATATCTAGATATTCTGATTGATGATAAGCTCACATTTATGCCTCATCTCAACCATATTCATTCAAGATGTGATGTACTTTTCAGAAACATGAGTCGATTGCAATATAATACTTGGGGTCTCCATTATACACAGAGACTTATTTTATATAAGGGATTAATTCAGTCTCTCTATGGTTATGGGGCTGCTACATATATCACATCGAATGTTTTAAAAAATGTGAATAAACAACAGAGAAAATTTCTTATTATTAATTACTTTTAATAATATTTTATATACCATAACAATCAATAAAATAATTAGTTATAATTGTACAACTAATTGTTATAATTATGAATTAGAAATCTCGTCTGATTTTTTAAATAATTGTTCAATTAATTATATGAATAATGCTAAAATTGGGATCTCAGAAGTTCAGATTCTCACTATTAATAATGATTATTTTTATAAATTTATATACAAATGTTCAGCAGATGAACTCCAACACTATTGCAATAATCCTGTAATAGGAGCAAAAGCAAAATTAAGTACCGAATATAAAGTAGAACCGAATTTAGATTACTGTAAATCTATTATAAGAAATAATCAAGCATTAATTAAGGGAGAAACTACCAGGTATAGAGAAGATAGTATTAAGCCTAAATCTAGTTGCTCTTATGGACAAGACGTTTATAATACATATCAAAGATATACTATAGAGGTCATTCGATTAAAATCACGCCATGATATGGAATACTATGCGAATGATCAAATAGGTATTTCATATCATGATATTCCAAATGGTTTTTTATCGCAGGGTGAAGTTATTTATATATGGGATGTTTGGAGTTTGGCAACTCCTTCTATATATAGTCAACTTTTAAATTTGGGCTCTTTCAAATTTAATATTTATTATTTCACAAATGATATTATTTTTAATTCAAAAGATTTAACTTTTCAATTAAATTTAACAAATATATTTTTTAATGAAATTAAATTTAGAAACGGAAAACATTTAAATAATATATGCCATATTAATATATTGGATCAAATATATATTATCCCTGCTAATTTATCTTTGTTTGGATCATTTATCTGGGAGGATCATCAGGGATTTGTTAATGAACTAACAAACTGTATGCATTTAAACTTAAGAAATAATATTAGTTCTATATTTAACAACTTGCAATCTGGCTATGATTCTATATCCAGTTTTCAATCTTTAATTTTATCTAGTTTAAATCTTCAAAGTATAAGATTTGATTTAGAAAATTTAAATTCTAAGGTTTGTTTCCTTTATAAAAATGTAAATTATAAAAGAGCAAAAAATAGTTTTAATCCTATGTTTGCTACTCTTCCTTCATCTAATGAAACTTTTATTTCTTGTAATCCTACTCACTGTACTTATTGTAGTTGCAATGATTATCTTAATAAAAATATTAATTCGCTTTCAAATTTCATTGAAATTAATAATCTCAGTTTAGTAAATAATGTCCTTAATTCGCAGAGAAAAACTTTAGATTTGATCATTACTACTTCCGTTTTGAGTGTTGATGTACAGAGGTCACTTGATCCGCTTCTTCCTGAGGATAAGTATCATCCTGCTCTGGATATCACTGTTCGCTCTAGTTCTTTATATAAAGTGGATTTTAGTACAAGCGTGGCACCTTACAACTTTAGGAAAGCAAACCCTTTAACATTAAAACAAAAAATTTCCCTGATTGATTGGGAACAACTTTATAATATCAGAAATGTGGATGATGCAACTTCTTATTTTTATAGTCTAATATACAATGAACTTCAGAAGCATCTTACCAAGAAATCATCTTAGAAAGTCAACTGTTTTTGGCAACAAAAAGATTACAGACATAATTAAAAAATTGAAGCTTATTTCTGGCCACGCTATTGAGCACACAGCCATCTTAAAATATCTAGATATTCTGATTGATGATAAGCTCACATTTATGCCTCATCTCAACCATATTCATTCAAGATGTGATGTACTTTTCAGAAACATGAGTCGATTGCAATATAATACTTGGGGTCTCCATTATACACAGAGACTTATTTTATATAAGGGATTAATTCAGTCTCTCTATGGTTATGGGGCTGCTACATATATCACATCGAATGTTTTAAAAAATGTGAATAAACAACAGAGAAAATTTCTTATTATTAATTACTTTTAATAATATTTTATATACCATAACAATCAATAAAATAATTAGTTATAATTGTACAACTAATTGTTATAATTATGAATTAGAAATCTCGTCTGATTTTTTAAATAATTGTTCAATTAATTATATGAATAATGCTAAAATTGGGATCTCAGAAGTTCAGATTCTCACTATTAATAATGATTATTTTTATAAATTTATATACAAATGTTCAGCAGATGAACTCCAACACTATTGCAATAATCCTGTAATAGGAGCAAAAGCAAAATTAAGTACCGAATATAAAGTAGAACCGAATTTAGATTACTGTAAATCTATTATAAGAAATAATCAAGCATTAATTAAGGGAGAAACTACCAGGTATAGAGAAGATAGTATTAAGCCTAAATCTAGTTGCTCTTATGGACAAGACGTTTATAATACATATCAAAGATATACTATAGAGGTCATTCGATTAAAATCACGCCATGATATGGAATACTATGCGAATGATCAAATAGGTATTTCATATCATGATATTCCAAATGGTTTTTTATCGCAGGGTGAAGTTATTTATATATGGGATGTTTGGAGTTTGGCAACTCCTTCTATATATAGTCAACTTTTAAATTTGGGCTCTTTCAAATTTAATATTTATTATTTCACAAATGATATTATTTTTAATTCAAAAGATTTAACTTTTCAATTAAATTTAACAAATATATTTTTTAATGAAATTAAATTTAGAAACGGAAAACATTTAAATAATATATGCCATATTAATATATTGGATCAAATATATATTATCCCTGCTAATTTATCTTTGTTTGGATCATTTATCTGGGAGGATCATCAGGGATTTGTTAATGAACTAACAAACTGTATGCATTTAAACTTAAGAAATAATATTAGTTCTATATTTAACAACTTGCAATCTGGCTATGATTCTATATCCAGTTTTCAATCTTTAATTTTATCTAGTTTAAATCTTCAAAGTATAAGATTTGATTTAGAAAATTTAAATTCTAAGGTTTGTTTCCTTTATAAAAATGTAAATTATAAAAGAGCAAAAAATAGTTTTAATCCTATGTTTGCTACTCTTCCTTCATCTAATGAAACTTTTATTTCTTGTAATCCTACTCACTGTACTTATTGTAGTTGCAATGATTATCTTAATAAAAATATTAATTCGCTTTCAAATTTCATTGAAATTAATAATCTCAGTTTAGTAAATAATGTCCTTAATTCGCAGAGAAAAACTTTAGATTTGATCATTACTACTTCCGTTTTGAGTGTTGATGTACAGAGGTCACTTGATCCGCTTCTTCCTGAGGATAAGTATCATCCTGCTCTGGATATCACTGTTCGCTCTAGTTCTTTATATAAAGTGGATTTTAGTACAAGCGTGGCACCTTACAACTTTAGGAAAGCAAACCCTTTAACATTAAAACAAAAAATTTCCCTGATTGATTGGGAACAACTTTATAATATCAGAAATGTGGATGATGCAACTTCTTATTTTTATAGTCTAATATACAATGAACTTCAGAAGCATCTTACCAAGAAATCATCTTAGAAAGTCAACTGTTTTTGGCAACAAAAAGATTACAGACATAATTAAAAAATTGAAGCTTATTTCTGGCCACGCTATTGAGCACACAGCCATCTTAAAATATCTAGATATTCTGATTGATGATAAGCTCACATTTATGCCTCATCTCAACCATATTCATTCAAGATGTGATGTACTTTTCAGAAACATGAGTCGATTGCAATATAATACTTGGGGTCTCCATTATACACAGAGACTTATTTTATATAAGGGATTAATTCAGTCTCTCTATGGTTATGGGGCTGCTACATATATCACATCGAATGTTTTAAAAAATGTGAATAAACAACAGAGAAAATTTCTTATTATTAATTACTTTTAATAATATTTTATATACCATAACAATCAATAAAATAATTAGTTATAATTGTACAACTAATTGTTATAATTATGAATTAGAAATCTCGTCTGATTTTTTAAATAATTGTTCAATTAATTATATGAATAATGCTAAAATTGGGATCTCAGAAGTTCAGATTCTCACTATTAATAATGATTATTTTTATAAATTTATATACAAATGTTCAGCAGATGAACTCCAACACTATTGCAATAATCCTGTAATAGGAGCAAAAGCAAAATTAAGTACCGAATATAAAGTAGAACCGAATTTAGATTACTGTAAATCTATTATAAGAAATAATCAAGCATTAATTAAGGGAGAAACTACCAGGTATAGAGAAGATAGTATTAAGCCTAAATCTAGTTGCTCTTATGGACAAGACGTTTATAATACATATCAAAGATATACTATAGAGGTCATTCGATTAAAATCACGCCATGATATGGAATACTATGCGAATGATCAAATAGGTATTTCATATCATGATATTCCAAATGGTTTTTTATCGCAGGGTGAAGTTATTTATATATGGGATGTTTGGAGTTTGGCAACTCCTTCTATATATAGTCAACTTTTAAATTTGGGCTCTTTCAAATTTAATATTTATTATTTCACAAATGATATTATTTTTAATTCAAAAGATTTAACTTTTCAATTAAATTTAACAAATATATTTTTTAATGAAATTAAATTTAGAAACGGAAAACATTTAAATAATATATGCCATATTAATATATTGGATCAAATATATATTATCCCTGCTAATTTATCTTTGTTTGGATCATTTATCTGGGAGGATCATCAGGGATTTGTTAATGAACTAACAAACTGTATGCATTTAAACTTAAGAAATAATATTAGTTCTATATTTAACAACTTGCAATCTGGCTATGATTCTATATCCAGTTTTCAATCTTTAATTTTATCTAGTTTAAATCTTCAAAGTATAAGATTTGATTTAGAAAATTTAAATTCTAAGGTTTGTTTCCTTTATAAAAATGTAAATTATAAAAGAGCAAAAAATAGTTTTAATCCTATGTTTGCTACTCTTCCTTCATCTAATGAAACTTTTATTTCTTGTAATCCTACTCACTGTACTTATTGTAGTTGCAATGATTATCTTAATAAAAATATTAATTCGCTTTCAAATTTCATTGAAATTAATAATCTCAGTTTAGTAAATAATGTCCTTAATTCGCAGAGAAAAACTTTAGATTTGATCATTACTACTTCCGTTTTGAGTGTTGATGTACAGAGGTCACTTGATCCGCTTCTTCCTGAGGATAAGTATCATCCTGCTCTGGATATCACTGTTCGCTCTAGTTCTTTATATAAAGTGGATTTTAGTACAAGCGTGGCACCTTACAACTTTAGGAAAGCAAACCCTTTAACATTAAAACAAAAAATTTCCCTGATTGATTGGGAACAACTTTATAATATCAGAAATGTGGATGATGCAACTTCTTATTTTTATAGTCTAATATACAATGAACTTCAGAAGCATCTTACCAAGAAATCATCTAGAAAGTCAACTGTTTTTGGCAACAAAAAGATTACAGACATAATTAAAAAATTGAAGCTTATTTCTGGCCACGCTATTGAGCACACAGCCATCTTAAAATATCTAGATATTCTGATTGATGATAAGCTCACATTTATGCCTCATCTCAACCATATTCATTCAAGATGTGATGTACTTTTCAGAAACATGAGTCGATTGCAATATAATACTTGGGGTCTCCATTATACACAGAGACTTATTTTATATAAGGGATTAATTCAGTCTCTCTATGGTTATGGGGCTGCTACATATATCACATCGAATGTTTTAAAAAATGTGAATAAACAACAGAGAAAATTTCTTATTATTAATTACTTTTAATAATATTTTATATACCATAACAATCAATAAAATAATTAGTTATAATTGTACAACTAATTGTTATAATTATGAATTAGAAATCTCGTCTGATTTTTTAAATAATTGTTCAATTAATTATATGAATAATGCTAAAATTGGGATCTCAGAAGTTCAGATTCTCACTATTAATAATGATTATTTTTATAAATTTATATACAAATGTTCAGCAGATGAACTCCAACACTATTGCAATAATCCTGTAATAGGAGCAAAAGCAAAATTAAGTACCGAATATAAAGTAGAACCGAATTTAGATTACTGTAAATCTATTATAAGAAATAATCAAGCATTAATTAAGGGAGAAACTACCAGGTATAGAGAAGATAGTATTAAGCCTAAATCTAGTTGCTCTTATGGACAAGACGTTTATAATACATATCAAAGATATACTATAGAGGTCATTCGATTAAAATCACGCCATGATATGGAATACTATGCGAATGATCAAATAGGTATTTCATATCATGATATTCCAAATGGTTTTTTATCGCAGGGTGAAGTTATTTATATATGGGATGTTTGGAGTTTGGCAACTCCTTCTATATATAGTCAACTTTTAAATTTGGGCTCTTTCAAATTTAATATTTATTATTTCACAAATGATATTATTTTTAATTCAAAAGATTTAACTTTTCAATTAAATTTAACAAATATATTTTTTAATGAAATTAAATTTAGAAACGGAAAACATTTAAATAATATATGCCATATTAATATATTGGATCAAATATATATTATCCCTGCTAATTTATCTTTGTTTGGATCATTTATCTGGGAGGATCATCAGGGATTTGTTAATGAACTAACAAACTGTATGCATTTAAACTTAAGAAATAATATTAGTTCTATATTTAACAACTTGCAATCTGGCTATGATTCTATATCCAGTTTTCAATCTTTAATTTTATCTAGTTTAAATCTTCAAAGTATAAGATTTGATTTAGAAAATTTAAATTCTAAGGTTTGTTTCCTTTATAAAAATGTAAATTATAAAAGAGCAAAAAATAGTTTTAATCCTATGTTTGCTACTCTTCCTTCATCTAATGAAACTTTTATTTCTTGTAATCCTACTCACTGTACTTATTGTAGTTGCAATGATTATCTTAATAAAAATATTAATTCGCTTTCAAATTTCATTGAAATTAATAATCTCAGTTTAGTAAATAATGTCCTTAATTCGCAGAGAAAAACTTTAGATTTGATCATTACTACTTCCGTTTTGAGTGTTGATGTACAGAGGTCACTTGATCCGCTTCTTCCTGAGGATAAGTATCATCCTGCTCTGGATATCACTGTTCGCTCTAGTTCTTTATATAAAGTGGATTTTAGTACAAGCGTGGCACCTTACAACTTTAGGAAAGCAAACCCTTTAACATTAAAACAAAAAATTTCCCTGATTGATTGGGAACAACTTTATAATATCAGAAATGTGGATGATGCAACTTCTTATTTTTATAGTCTAATATACAATGAACTTCAGAAGCATCTTACCAAGAAATCATCTAGAAAGTCAACTGTTTTTGGCAACAAAAAGATTACAGACATAATTAAAAAATTGAAGCTTATTTCTGGCCACGCTATTGAGCACACAGCCATCTTAAAATATCTAGATATTCTGATTGATGATAAGCTCACATTTATGCCTCATCTCAACCATATTCATTCAAGATGTGATGTACTTTTCAGAAACATGAGTCGATTGCAATATAATACTTGGGGTCTCCATTATACACAGAGACTTATTTTATATAAGGGATTAATTCAGTCTCTCTATGGTTATGGGGCTGCTACATATATCACATCGAATGTTTTAAAAAATGTGAATAAACAACAGAGAAAATTTCTTATTATTAATTACTTTTAATAATATTTTATATACCATAACAATCAATAAAATAATTAGTTATAATTGTACAACTAATTGTTATAATTATGAATTAGAAATCTCGTCTGATTTTTTAAATAATTGTTCAATTAATTATATGAATAATGCTAAAATTGGGATCTCAGAAGTTCAGATTCTCACTATTAATAATGATTATTTTTATAAATTTATATACAAATGTTCAGCAGATGAACTCCAACACTATTGCAATAATCCTGTAATAGGAGCAAAAGCAAAATTAAGTACCGAATATAAAGTAGAACCGAATTTAGATTACTGTAAATCTATTATAAGAAATAATCAAGCATTAATTAAGGGAGAAACTACCAGGTATAGAGAAGATAGTATTAAGCCTAAATCTAGTTGCTCTTATGGACAAGACGTTTATAATACATATCAAAGATATACTATAGAGGTCATTCGATTAAAATCACGCCATGATATGGAATACTATGCGAATGATCAAATAGGTATTTCATATCATGATATTCCAAATGGTTTTTTATCGCAGGGTGAAGTTATTTATATATGGGATGTTTGGAGTTTGGCAACTCCTTCTATATATAGTCAACTTTTAAATTTGGGCTCTTTCAAATTTAATATTTATTATTTCACAAATGATATTATTTTTAATTCAAAAGATTTAACTTTTCAATTAAATTTAACAAATATATTTTTTAATGAAATTAAATTTAGAAACGGAAAACATTTAAATAATATATGCCATATTAATATATTGGATCAAATATATATTATCCCTGCTAATTTATCTTTGTTTGGATCATTTATCTGGGAGGATCATCAGGGATTTGTTAATGAACTAACAAACTGTATGCATTTAAACTTAAGAAATAATATTAGTTCTATATTTAACAACTTGCAATCTGGCTATGATTCTATATCCAGTTTTCAATCTTTAATTTTATCTAGTTTAAATCTTCAAAGTATAAGATTTGATTTAGAAAATTTAAATTCTAAGGTTTGTTTCCTTTATAAAAATGTAAATTATAAAAGAGCAAAAAATAGTTTTAATCCTATGTTTGCTACTCTTCCTTCATCTAATGAAACTTTTATTTCTTGTAATCCTACTCACTGTACTTATTGTAGTTGCAATGATTATCTTAATAAAAATATTAATTCGCTTTCAAATTTCATTGAAATTAATAATCTCAGTTTAGTAAATAATGTCCTTAATTCGCAGAGAAAAACTTTAGATTTGATCATTACTACTTCCGTTTTGAGTGTTGATGTACAGAGGTCACTTGATCCGCTTCTTCCTGAGGATAAGTATCATCCTGCTCTGGATATCACTGTTCGCTCTAGTTCTTTATATAAAGTGGATTTTAGTACAAGCGTGGCACCTTACAACTTTAGGAAAGCAAACCCTTTAACATTAAAACAAAAAATTTCCCTGATTGATTGGGAACAACTTTATAATATCAGAAATGTGGATGATGCAACTTCTTATTTTTATAGTCTAATATACAATGAACTTCAGAAGCATCTTACCAAGAAATCATCTAGAAAGTCAACTGTTTTTGGCAACAAAAAGATTACAGACATAATTAAAAAATTGAAGCTTATTTCTGGCCACGCTATTGAGCACACAGCCATCTTAAAATATCTAGATATTCTGATTGATGATAAGCTCACATTTATGCCTCATCTCAACCATATTCATTCAAGATGTGATGTACTTTTCAGAAACATGAGTCGATTGCAATATAATACTTGGGGTCTCCATTATACACAGAGACTTATTTTATATAAAGGATTAATTCAGTCTCTCTATGGTTATGGGGCTGCTACATATATCACATCGAATGTTTTAAAAAATGTGAATAAACAACAGAGAAAATTTCTTATTATTAATTACTTTTAATAATATTTTATATACCATAACAATCAATAAAATAATTAGTTATAATTGTACAACTAATTGTTATAATTATGAATTAGAAATCTCGTCTGATTTTTTAAATAATTGTTCAATTAATTATATGAATAATGCTAAAATTGGGATCTCAGAAGTTCAGATTCTCACTATTAATAATGATTATTTTTATAAATTTATATACAAATGTTCAGCAGATGAACTCCAACACTATTGCAATAATCCTGTAATAGGAGCAAAAGCAAAATTAAGTACCGAATATAAAGTAGAACCGAATTTAGATTACTGTAAATCTATTATAAGAAATAATCAAGCATTAATTAAGGGAGAAACTACCAGGTATAGAGAAGATAGTATTAAGCCTAAATCTAGTTGCTCTTATGGACAAGACGTTTATAATACATATCAAAGATATACTATAGAGGTCATTCGATTAAAATCACGCCATGATATGGAATACTATGCGAATGATCAAATAGGTATTTCATATCATGATATTCCAAATGGTTTTTTATCGCAGGGTGAAGTTATTTATATATGGGATGTTTGGAGTTTGGCAACTCCTTCTATATATAGTCAACTTTTAAATTTGGGCTCTTTCAAATTTAATATTTATTATTTCACAAATGATATTATTTTTAATTCAAAAGATTTAACTTTTCAATTAAATTTAACAAATATATTTTTTAATGAAATTAAATTTAGAAACGGAAAACATTTAAATAATATATGCCATATTAATATATTGGATCAAATATATATTATCCCTGCTAATTTATCTTTGTTTGGATCATTTATCTGGGAGGATCATCAGGGATTTGTTAATGAACTAACAAACTGTATGCATTTAAACTTAAGAAATAATATTAGTTCTATATTTAACAACTTGCAATCTGGCTATGATTCTATATCCAGTTTTCAATCTTTAATTTTATCTAGTTTAAATCTTCAAAGTATAAGATTTGATTTAGAAAATTTAAATTCTAAGGTTTGTTTCCTTTATAAAAATGTAAATTATAAAAGAGCAAAAAATAGTTTTAATCCTATGTTTGCTACTCTTCCTTCATCTAATGAAACTTTTATTTCTTGTAATCCTACTCACTGTACTTATTGTAGTTGCAATGATTATCTTAATAAAAATATTAATTCGCTTTCAAATTTCATTGAAATTAATAATCTCAGTTTAGTAAATAATGTCCTTAATTCGCAGAGAAAAACTTTAGATTTGATCATTACTACTTCCGTTTTGAGTGTTGATGTACAGAGGTCACTTGATCCGCTTCTTCCTGAGGATAAGTATCATCCTGCTCTGGATATCACTGTTCGCTCTAGTTCTTTATATAAAGTGGATTTTAGTACAAGCGTGGCACCTTACAACTTTAGGAAAGCAAACCCTTTAACATTAAAACAAAAAATTTCCCTGATTGATTGGGAACAACTTTATAATATCAGAAATGTGGATGATGCAACTTCTTATTTTTATAGTCTAATATACAATGAACTTCAGAAGCATCTTACCAAGAAATCATCTAGAAAGTCAACTGTTTTTGGCAACAAAAAGATTACAGACATAATTAAAAAATTGAAGCTTATTTCTGGCCACGCTATTGAGCACACAGCCATCTTAAAATATCTAGATATTCTGATTGATGATAAGCTCACATTTATGCCTCATCTCAACCATATTCATTCAAGATGTGATGTACTTTTCAGAAACATGAGTCGATTGCAATATAATACTTGGGGTCTCCATTATACACAGAGACTTATTTTATATAAGGGATTAATTCAGTCTCTCTATGGTTATGGGGCTGCTACATATATCACATCGAATGTTTTAAAAAATGTGAATAAACAACAGAGAAAATTTCTTATTATTAATTACTTTTAATAATATTTTATATACCATAACAATCAATAAAATAATTAGTTATAATTGTACAACTAATTGTTATAATTATGAATTAGAAATCTCGTCTGATTTTTTAAATAATTGTTCAATTAATTATATGAATAATGCTAAAATTGGGATCTCAGAAGTTCAGATTCTCACTATTAATAATGATTATTTTTATAAATTTATATACAAATGTTCAGCAGATGAACTCCAACACTATTGCAATAATCCTGTAATAGGAGCAAAAGCAAAATTAAGTACCGAATATAAAGTAGAACCGAATTTAGATTACTGTAAATCTATTATAAGAAATAATCAAGCATTAATTAAGGGAGAAACTACCAGGTATAGAGAAGATAGTATTAAGCCTAAATCTAGTTGCTCTTATGGACAAGACGTTTATAATACATATCAAAGATATACTATAGAGGTCATTCGATTAAAATCACGCCATGATATGGAATACTATGCGAATGATCAAATAGGTATTTCATATCATGATATTCCAAATGGTTTTTTATCGCAGGGTGAAGTTATTTATATATGGGATGTTTGGAGTTTGGCAACTCCTTCTATATATAGTCAACTTTTAAATTTGGGCTCTTTCAAATTTAATATTTATTATTTCACAAATGATATTATTTTTAATTCAAAAGATTTAACTTTTCAATTAAATTTAACAAATATATTTTTTAATGAAATTAAATTTAGAAACGGAAAACATTTAAATAATATATGCCATATTAATATATTGGATCAAATATATATTATCCCTGCTAATTTATCTTTGTTTGGATCATTTATCTGGGAGGATCATCAGGGATTTGTTAATGAACTAACAAACTGTATGCATTTAAACTTAAGAAATAATATTAGTTCTATATTTAACAACTTGCAATCTGGCTATGATTCTATATCCAGTTTTCAATCTTTAATTTTATCTAGTTTAAATCTTCAAAGTATAAGATTTGATTTAGAAAATTTAAATTCTAAGGTTTGTTTCCTTTATAAAAATGTAAATTATAAAAGAGCAAAAAATAGTTTTAATCCTATGTTTGCTACTCTTCCTTCATCTAATGAAACTTTTATTTCTTGTAATCCTACTCACTGTACTTATTGTAGTTGCAATGATTATCTTAATAAAAATATTAATTCGCTTTCAAATTTCATTGAAATTAATAATCTCAGTTTAGTAAATAATGTCCTTAATTCGCAGAGAAAAACTTTAGATTTGATCATTACTACTTCCGTTTTGAGTGTTGATGTACAGAGGTCACTTGATCCGCTTCTTCCTGAGGATAAGTATCATCCTGCTCTGGATATCACTGTTCGCTCTAGTTCTTTATATAAAGTGGATTTTAGTACAAGCGTGGCACCTTACAACTTTAGGAAAGCAAACCCTTTAACATTAAAACAAAAAATTTCCCTGATTGATTGGGAACAACTTTATAATATCAGAAATGTGGATGATGCAACTTCTTATTTTTATAGTCTAATATACAATGAACTTCAGAAGCATCTTACCAAGAAATCATCTAGAAAGTCAACTGTTTTTGGCAACAAAAAGATTACAGACATAATTAAAAAATTGAAGCTTATTTCTGGCCACGCTATTGAGCACACAGCCATCTTAAAATATCTAGATATTCTGATTGATGATAAGCTCACATTTATGCCTCATCTCAACCATATTCATTCAAGATGTGATGTACTTTTCAGAAACATGAGTCGATTGCAATATAATACTTGGGGTCTCCATTATACACAGAGACTTATTTTATATAAAGGATTAATTCAGTCTCTCTATGGTTATGGGGCTGCTACATATATCACATCGAATGTTTTAAAAAATGTGAATAAACAACAGAGAAAATTTCTTATTATTAATTACTTTTAATAATATTTTATATACCATAACAATCAATAAAATAATTAGTTATAATTGTACAACTAATTGTTATAATTATGAATTAGAAATCTCGTCTGATTTTTTAAATAATTGTTCAATTAATTATATGAATAATGCTAAAATTGGGATCTCAGAAGTTCAGATTCTCACTATTAATAATGATTATTTTTATAAATTTATATACAAATGTTCAGCAGATGAACTCCAACACTATTGCAATAATCCTGTAATAGGAGCAAAAGCAAAATTAAGTACCGAATATAAAGTAGAACCGAATTTAGATTACTGTAAATCTATTATAAGAAATAATCAAGCATTAATTAAGGGAGAAACTACCAGGTATAGAGAAGATAGTATTAAGCCTAAATCTAGTTGCTCTTATGGACAAGACGTTTATAATACATATCAAAGATATACTATAGAGGTCATTCGATTAAAATCACGCCATGATATGGAATACTATGCGAATGATCAAATAGGTATTTCATATCATGATATTCCAAATGGTTTTTTATCGCAGGGTGAAGTTATTTATATATGGGATGTTTGGAGTTTGGCAACTCCTTCTATATATAGTCAACTTTTAAATTTGGGCTCTTTCAAATTTAATATTTATTATTTCACAAATGATATTATTTTTAATTCAAAAGATTTAACTTTTCAATTAAATTTAACAAATATATTTTTTAATGAAATTAAATTTAGAAACGGAAAACATTTAAATAATATATGCCATATTAATATATTGGATCAAATATATATTATCCCTGCTAATTTATCTTTGTTTGGATCATTTATCTGGGAGGATCATCAGGGATTTGTTAATGAACTAACAAACTGTATGCATTTAAACTTAAGAAATAATATTAGTTCTATATTTAACAACTTGCAATCTGGCTATGATTCTATATCCAGTTTTCAATCTTTAATTTTATCTAGTTTAAATCTTCAAAGTATAAGATTTGATTTAGAAAATTTAAATTCTAAGGTTTGTTTCCTTTATAAAAATGTAAATTATAAAAGAGCAAAAAATAGTTTTAATCCTATGTTTGCTACTCTTCCTTCATCTAATGAAACTTTTATTTCTTGTAATCCTACTCACTGTACTTATTGTAGTTGCAATGATTATCTTAATAAAAATATTAATTCGCTTTCAAATTTCATTGAAATTAATAATCTCAGTTTAGTAAATAATGTCCTTAATTCGCAGAGAAAAACTTTAGATTTGATCATTACTACTTCCGTTTTGAGTGTTGATGTACAGAGGTCACTTGATCCGCTTCTTCCTGAGGATAAGTATCATCCTGCTCTGGATATCACTGTTCGCTCTAGTTCTTTATATAAAGTGGATTTTAGTACAAGCGTGGCACCTTACAACTTTAGGAAAGCAAACCCTTTAACATTAAAACAAAAAATTTCCCTGATTGATTGGGAACAACTTTATAATATCAGAAATGTGGATGATGCAACTTCTTATTTTTATAGTCTAATATACAATGAACTTCAGAAGCATCTTACCAAGAAATCATCTAGAAAGTCAACTGTTTTTGGCAACAAAAAGATTACAGACATAATTAAAAAATTGAAGCTTATTTCTGGCCACGCTATTGAGCACACAGCCATCTTAAAATATCTAGATATTCTGATTGATGATAAGCTCACATTTATGCCTCATCTCAACCATATTCATTCAAGATGTGATGTACTTTTCAGAAACATGAGTCGATTGCAATATAATACTTGGGGTCTCCATTATACACAGAGACTTATTTTATATAAGGGATTAATTCAGTCTCTCTATGGTTATGGGGCTGCTACATATATCACATCGAATGTTTTAAAAAATGTGAATAAACAACAGAGAAAATTTCTTATTATTAATTACTTTTAATAATATTTTATATACCATAACAATCAATAAAATAATTAGTTATAATTGTACAACTAATTGTTATAATTATGAATTAGAAATCTCGTCTGATTTTTTAAATAATTGTTCAATTAATTATATGAATAATGCTAAAATTGGGATCTCAGAAGTTCAGATTCTCACTATTAATAATGATTATTTTTATAAATTTATATACAAATGTTCAGCAGATGAACTCCAACACTATTGCAATAATCCTGTAATAGGAGCAAAAGCAAAATTAAGTACCGAATATAAAGTAGAACCGAATTTAGATTACTGTAAATCTATTATAAGAAATAATCAAGCATTAATTAAGGGAGAAACTACCAGGTATAGAGAAGATAGTATTAAGCCTAAATCTAGTTGCTCTTATGGACAAGACGTTTATAATACATATCAAAGATATACTATAGAGGTCATTCGATTAAAATCACGCCATGATATGGAATACTATGCGAATGATCAAATAGGTATTTCATATCATGATATTCCAAATGGTTTTTTATCGCAGGGTGAAGTTATTTATATATGGGATGTTTGGAGTTTGGCAACTCCTTCTATATATAGTCAACTTTTAAATTTGGGCTCTTTCAAATTTAATATTTATTATTTCACAAATGATATTATTTTTAATTCAAAAGATTTAACTTTTCAATTAAATTTAACAAATATATTTTTTAATGAAATTAAATTTAGAAACGGAAAACATTTAAATAATATATGCCATATTAATATATTGGATCAAATATATATTATCCCTGCTAATTTATCTTTGTTTGGATCATTTATCTGGGAGGATCATCAGGGATTTGTTAATGAACTAACAAACTGTATGCATTTAAACTTAAGAAATAATATTAGTTCTATATTTAACAACTTGCAATCTGGCTATGATTCTATATCCAGTTTTCAATCTTTAATTTTATCTAGTTTAAATCTTCAAAGTATAAGATTTGATTTAGAAAATTTAAATTCTAAGGTTTGTTTCCTTTATAAAAATGTAAATTATAAAAGAGCAAAAAATAGTTTTAATCCTATGTTTGCTACTCTTCCTTCATCTAATGAAACTTTTATTTCTTGTAATCCTACTCACTGTACTTATTGTAGTTGCAATGATTATCTTAATAAAAATATTAATTCGCTTTCAAATTTCATTGAAATTAATAATCTCAGTTTAGTAAATAATGTCCTTAATTCGCAGAGAAAAACTTTAGATTTGATCATTACTACTTCCGTTTTGAGTGTTGATGTACAGAGGTCACTTGATCCGCTTCTTCCTGAGGATAAGTATCATCCTGCTCTGGATATCACTGTTCGCTCTAGTTCTTTATATAAAGTGGATTTTAGTACAAGCGTGGCACCTTACAACTTTAGGAAAGCAAACCCTTTAACATTAAAACAAAAAATTTCCCTGATTGATTGGGAACAACTTTATAATATCAGAAATGTGGATGATGCAACTTCTTATTTTTATAGTCTAATATACAATGAACTTCAGAAGCATCTTACCAAGAAATCATCTAGAAAGTCAACTGTTTTTGGCAACAAAAAGATTACAGACATAATTAAAAAATTGAAGCTTATTTCTGGCCACGCTATTGAGCACACAGCCATCTTAAAATATCTAGATATTCTGATTGATGATAAGCTCACATTTATGCCTCATCTCAACCATATTCATTCAAGATGTGATGTACTTTTCAGAAACATGAGTCGATTGCAATATAATACTTGGGGTCTCCATTATACACAGAGACTTATTTTATATAAGGGATTAATTCAGTCTCTCTATGGTTATGGGGCTGCTACATATATCACATCGAATGTTTTAAAAAATGTGAATAAACAACAGAGAAAATTTCTTATTATTAATTACTTTTAATAATATTTTATATACCATAACAATCAATAAAATAATTAGTTATAATTGTACAACTAATTGTTATAATTATGAATTAGAAATCTCGTCTGATTTTTTAAATAATTGTTCAATTAATTATATGAATAATGCTAAAATTGGGATCTCAGAAGTTCAGATTCTCACTATTAATAATGATTATTTTTATAAATTTATATACAAATGTTCAGCAGATGAACTCCAACACTATTGCAATAATCCTGTAATAGGAGCAAAAGCAAAATTAAGTACCGAATATAAAGTAGAACCGAATTTAGATTACTGTAAATCTATTATAAGAAATAATCAAGCATTAATTAAGGGAGAAACTACCAGGTATAGAGAAGATAGTATTAAGCCTAAATCTAGTTGCTCTTATGGACAAGACGTTTATACATATCAAAGATATACTATAGAGGTCATTCGATTAAAATCACGCCATGATATGGAATACTATGCGAATGATCAAATAGGTATTTCATATCATGATATTCCAAATGGTTTTTTATCGCAGGGTGAAGTTATTTATATATGGGATGTTTGGAGTTTGGCAACTCCTTCTATATATAGTCAACTTTTAAATTTGGGCTCTTTCAAATTTAATATTTATTATTTCACAAATGATATTATTTTTAATTCAAAAGATTTAACTTTTCAATTAAATTTAACAAATATATTTTTTAATGAAATTAAATTTAGAAACGGAAAACATTTAAATAATATATGCCATATTAATATATTGGATCAAATATATATTATCCCTGCTAATTTATCTTTGTTTGGATCATTTATCTGGGAGGATCATCAGGGATTTGTTAATGAACTAACAAACTGTATGCATTTAAACTTAAGAAATAATATTAGTTCTATATTTAACAACTTGCAATCTGGCTATGATTCTATATCCAGTTTTCAATCTTTAATTTTATCTAGTTTAAATCTTCAAAGTATAAGATTTGATTTAGAAAATTTAAATTCTAAGGTTTGTTTCCTTTATAAAAATGTAAATTATAAAAGAGCAAAAAATAGTTTTAATCCTATGTTTGCTACTCTTCCTTCATCTAATGAAACTTTTATTTCTTGTAATCCTACTCACTGTACTTATTGTAGTTGCAATGATTATCTTAATAAAAATATTAATTCGCTTTCAAATTTCATTGAAATTAATAATCTCAGTTTAGTAAATAATGTCCTTAATTCGCAGAGAAAAACTTTAGATTTGATCATTACTACTTCCGTTTTGAGTGTTGATGTACAGAGGTCACTTGATCCGCTTCTTCCTGAGGATAAGTATCATCCTGCTCTGGATATCACTGTTCGCTCTAGTTCTTTATATAAAGTGGATTTTAGTACAAGCGTGGCACCTTACAACTTTAGGAAAGCAAACCCTTTAACATTAAAACAAAAAATTTCCCTGATTGATTGGGAACAACTTTATAATATCAGAAATGTGGATGATGCAACTTCTTATTTTTATAGTCTAATATACAATGAACTTCAGAAGCATCTTACCAAGAAATCATCTAGAAAGTCAACTGTTTTTGGCAACAAAAAGATTACAGACATAATTAAAAAATTGAAGCTTATTTCTGGCCACGCTATTGAGCACACAGCCATCTTAAAATATCTAGATATTCTGATTGATGATAAGCTCACATTTATGCCTCATCTCAACCATATTCATTCAAGATGTGATGTACTTTTCAGAAACATGAGTCGATTGCAATATAATACTTGGGGTCTCCATTATACACAGAGACTTATTTTATATAAGGGATTAATTCAGTCTCTCTATGGTTATGGGGCTGCTACATATATCACATCGAATGTTTTAAAAAATGTGAATAAACAACAGAGAAAATTTCTTATTATTAATTACTTTTAATAATATTTTATATACCATAACAATCAATAAAATAATTAGTTATAATTGTACAACTAATTGTTATAATTATGAATTAGAAATCTCGTCTGATTTTTTAAATAATTGTTCAATTAATTATATGAATAATGCTAAAATTGGGATCTCAGAAGTTCAGATTCTCACTATTAATAATGATTATTTTTATAAATTTATATACAAATGTTCAGCAGATGAACTCCAACACTATTGCAATAATCCTGTAATAGGAGCAAAAGCAAAATTAAGTACCGAATATAAAGTAGAACCGAATTTAGATTACTGTAAATCTATTATAAGAAATAATCAAGCATTAATTAAGGGAGAAACTACCAGGTATAGAGAAGATAGTATTAAGCCTAAATCTAGTTGCTCTTATGGACAAGACGTTTATACATATCAAAGATATACTATAGAGGTCATTCGATTAAAATCACGCCATGATATGGAATACTATGCGAATGATCAAATAGGTATTTCATATCATGATATTCCAAATGGTTTTTTATCGCAGGGTGAAGTTATTTATATATGGGATGTTTGGAGTTTGGCAACTCCTTCTATATATAGTCAACTTTTAAATTTGGGCTCTTTCAAATTTAATATTTATTATTTCACAAATGATATTATTTTTAATTCAAAAGATTTAACTTTTCAATTAAATTTAACAAATATATTTTTTAATGAAATTAAATTTAGAAACGGAAAACATTTAAATAATATATGCCATATTAATATATTGGATCAAATATATATTATCCCTGCTAATTTATCTTTGTTTGGATCATTTATCTGGGAGGATCATCAGGGATTTGTTAATGAACTAACAAACTGTATGCATTTAAACTTAAGAAATAATATTAGTTCTATATTTAACAACTTGCAATCTGGCTATGATTCTATATCCAGTTTTCAATCTTTAATTTTATCTAGTTTAAATCTTCAAAGTATAAGATTTGATTTAGAAAATTTAAATTCTAAGGTTTGTTTCCTTTATAAAAATGTAAATTATAAAAGAGCAAAAAATAGTTTTAATCCTATGTTTGCTACTCTTCCTTCATCTAATGAAACTTTTATTTCTTGTAATCCTACTCACTGTACTTATTGTAGTTGCAATGATTATCTTAATAAAAATATTAATTCGCTTTCAAATTTCATTGAAATTAATAATCTCAGTTTAGTAAATAATGTCCTTAATTCGCAGAGAAAAACTTTAGATTTGATCATTACTACTTCCGTTTTGAGTGTTGATGTACAGAGGTCACTTGATCCGCTTCTTCCTGAGGATAAGTATCATCCTGCTCTGGATATCACTGTTCGCTCTAGTTCTTTATATAAAGTGGATTTTAGTACAAGCGTGGCACCTTACAACTTTAGGAAAGCAAACCCTTTAACATTAAAACAAAAAATTTCCCTGATTGATTGGGAACAACTTTATAATATCAGAAATGTGGATGATGCAACTTCTTATTTTTATAGTCTAATATACAATGAACTTCAGAAGCATCTTACCAAGAAATCATCTAGAAAGTCAACTGTTTTTGGCAACAAAAAGATTACAGACATAATTAAAAAATTGAAGCTTATTTCTGGCCACGCTATTGAGCACACAGCCATCTTAAAATATCTAGATATTCTGATTGATGATAAGCTCACATTTATGCCTCATCTCAACCATATTCATTCAAGATGTGATGTACTTTTCAGAAACATGAGTCGATTGCAATATAATACTTGGGGTCTCCATTATACACAGAGACTTATTTTATATAAGGGATTAATTCAGTCTCTCTATGGTTATGGGGCTGCTACATATATCACATCGAATGTTTTAAAAAATGTGAATAAACAACAGAGAAAATTTCTTATTATTAATTACTTTTAATAATATTTTATATACCATAACAATCAATAAAATAATTAGTTATAATTGTACAACTAATTGTTATAATTATGAATTAGAAATCTCGTCTGATTTTTTAAATAATTGTTCAATTAATTATATGAATAATGCTAAAATTGGGATCTCAGAAGTTCAGATTCTCACTATTAATAATGATTATTTTTATAAATTTATATACAAATGTTCAGCAGATGAACTCCAACACTATTGCAATAATCCTGTAATAGGAGCAAAAGCAAAATTAAGTACCGAATATAAAGTAGAACCGAATTTAGATTACTGTAAATCTATTATAAGAAATAATCAAGCATTAATTAAGGGAGAAACTACCAGGTATAGAGAAGATAGTATTAAGCCTAAATCTAGTTGCTCTTATGGACAAGACGTTTATAATACATATCAAAGATATACTATAGAGGTCATTCGATTAAAATCACGCCATGATATGGAATACTATGCGAATGATCAAATAGGTATTTCATATCATGATATTCCAAATGGTTTTTTATCGCAGGGTGAAGTTATTTATATATGGGATGTTTGGAGTTTGGCAACTCCTTCTATATATAGTCAACTTTTAAATTTGGGCTCTTTCAAATTTAATATTTATTATTTCACAAATGATATTATTTTTAATTCAAAAGATTTAACTTTTCAATTAAATTTAACAAATATATTTTTTAATGAAATTAAATTTAGAAACGGAAAACATTTAAATAATATATGCCATATTAATATATTGGATCAAATATATATTATCCCTGCTAATTTATCTTTGTTTGGATCATTTATCTGGGAGGATCATCAGGGATTTGTTAATGAACTAACAAACTGTATGCATTTAAACTTAAGAAATAATATTAGTTCTATATTTAACAACTTGCAATCTGGCTATGATTCTATATCCAGTTTTCAATCTTTAATTTTATCTAGTTTAAATCTTCAAAGTATAAGATTTGATTTAGAAAATTTAAATTCTAAGGTTTGTTTCCTTTATAAAAATGTAAATTATAAAAGAGCAAAAAATAGTTTTAATCCTATGTTTGCTACTCTTCCTTCATCTAATGAAACTTTTATTTCTTGTAATCCTACTCACTGTACTTATTGTAGTTGCAATGATTATCTTAATAAAAATATTAATTCGCTTTCAAATTTCATTGAAATTAATAATCTCAGTTTAGTAAATAATGTCCTTAATTCGCAGAGAAAAACTTTAGATTTGATCATTACTACTTCCGTTTTGAGTGTTGATGTACAGAGGTCACTTGATCCGTTTCTTCCTGAGGATAAGTATCATCCTGCTCTGGATATCACTGTTCGCTCTAGTTCTTTATATAAAGTGGATTTTAGTACAAGCGTGGCACCTTACAACTTTAGGAAAGCAAACCCTTTAACATTAAAACAAAAAATTTCCCTGATTGATTGGGAACAACTTTATAATATCAGAAATGTGGATGATGCAACTTCTTATTTTTATAGTCTAATATACAATGAACTTCAGAAGCATCTTACCAAGAAATCATCTAGAAAGTCAACTGTTTTTGGCAACAAAAAGATTACAGACATAATTAAAAAATTGAAGCTTATTTCTGGCCACGCTATTGAGCACACAGCCATCTTAAAATATCTAGATATTCTGATTGATGATAAGCTCACATTTATGCCTCATCTCAACCATATTCATTCAAGATGTGATGTACTTTTCAGAAACATGAGTCGATTGCAATATAATACTTGGGGTCTCCATTATACACAGAGACTTATTTTATATAAGGGATTAATTCAGTCTCTCTATGGTTATGGGGCTGCTACATATATCACATCGAATGTTTTAAAAAATGTGAATAAACAACAGAGAAAATTTCTTATTATTAATTACTTTTAATAATATTTTATATACCATAACAATCAATAAAATAATTAGTTATAATTGTACAACTAATTGTTATAATTATGAATTAGAAATCTCGTCTGATTTTTTAAATAATTGTTCAATTAATTATATGAATAATGCTAAAATTGGGATCTCAGAAGTTCAGATTCTCACTATTAATAATGATTATTTTTATAAATTTATATACAAATGTTCAGCAGATGAACTCCAACACTATTGCAATAATCCTGTAATAGGAGCAAAAGCAAAATTAAGTACCGAATATAAAGTAGAACCGAATTTAGATTACTGTAAATCTATTATAAGAAATAATCAAGCATTAATTAAGGGAGAAACTACCAGGTATAGAGAAGATAGTATTAAGCCTAAATCTAGTTGCTCTTATGGACAAGACGTTTATAATACATATCAAAGATATACTATAGAGGTCATTCGATTAAAATCACGCCATGATATGGAATACTATGCGAATGATCAAATAGGTATTTCATATCATGATATTCCAAATGGTTTTTTATCGCAGGGTGAAGTTATTTATATATGGGATGTTTGGAGTTTGGCAACTCCTTCTATATATAGTCAACTTTTAAATTTGGGCTCTTTCAAATTTAATATTTATTATTTCACAAATGATATTATTTTTAATTCAAAAGATTTAACTTTTCAATTAAATTTAACAAATATATTTTTTAATGAAATTAAATTTAGAAACGGAAAACATTTAAATAATATATGCCATATTAATATATTGGATCAAATATATATTATCCCTGCTAATTTATCTTTGTTTGGATCATTTATCTGGGAGGATCATCAGGGATTTGTTAATGAACTAACAAACTGTATGCATTTAAACTTAAGAAATAATATTAGTTCTATATTTAACAACTTGCAATCTGGCTATGATTCTATATCCAGTTTTCAATCTTTAATTTTATCTAGTTTAAATCTTCAAAGTATAAGATTTGATTTAGAAAATTTAAATTCTAAGGTTTGTTTCCTTTATAAAAATGTAAATTATAAAAGAGCAAAAAATAGTTTTAATCCTATGTTTGCTACTCTTCCTTCATCTAATGAAACTTTTATTTCTTGTAATCCTACTCACTGTACTTATTGTAGTTGCAATGATTATCTTAATAAAAATATTAATTCGCTTTCAAATTTCATTGAAATTAATAATCTCAGTTTAGTAAATAATGTCCTTAATTCGCAGAGAAAAACTTTAGATTTGATCATTACTACTTCCGTTTTGAGTGTTGATGTACAGAGGTCACTTGATCCGCTTCTTCCTGAGGATAAGTATCATCCTGCTCTGGATATCACTGTTCGCTCTAGTTCTTTATATAAAGTGGATTTTAGTACAAGCGTGGCACCTTACAACTTTAGGAAAGCAAACCCTTTAACATTAAAACAAAAAATTTCCCTGATTGATTGGGAACAACTTTATAATATCAGAAATGTGGATGATGCAACTTCTTATTTTTATAGTCTAATATACAATGAACTTCAGAAGCATCTTACCAAGAAATCATCTAGAAAGTCAACTGTTTTTGGCAACAAAAAGATTACAGACATAATTAAAAAATTGAAGCTTATTTCTGGCCACGCTATTGAGCACACAGCCATCTTAAAATATCTAGATATTCTGATTGATGATAAGCTCACATTTATGCCTCATCTCAACCATATTCATTCAAGATGTGATGTACTTTTCAGAAACATGAGTCGATTGCAATATAATACTTGGGGTCTCCATTATACACAGAGACTTATTTTATATAAGGGATTAATTCAGTCTCTCTATGGTTATGGGGCTGCTACATATATCACATCGAATGTTTTAAAAAATGTGAATAAACAACAGAGAAAATTTCTTATTATTAATTACTTTTAATAATATTTTATATACCATAACAATCAATAAAATAATTAGTTATAATTGTACAACTAATTGTTATAATTATGAATTAGAAATCTCGTCTGATTTTTTAAATAATTGTTCAATTAATTATATGAATAATGCTAAAATTGGGATCTCAGAAGTTCAGATTCTCACTATTAATAATGATTATTTTTATAAATTTATATACAAATGTTCAGCAGATGAACTCCAACACTATTGCAATAATCCTGTAATAGGAGCAAAAGCAAAATTAAGTACCGAATATAAAGTAGAACCGAATTTAGATTACTGTAAATCTATTATAAGAAATAATCAAGCATTAATTAAGGGAGAAACTACCAGGTATAGAGAAGATAGTATTAAGCCTAAATCTAGTTGCTCTTATGGACAAGACGTTTATACATATCAAAGATATACTATAGAGGTCATTCGATTAAAATCACGCCATGATATGGAATACTATGCGAATGATCAAATAGGTATTTCATATCATGATATTCCAAATGGTTTTTTATCGCAGGGTGAAGTTATTTATATATGGGATGTTTGGAGTTTGGCAACTCCTTCTATATATAGTCAACTTTTAAATTTGGGCTCTTTCAAATTTAATATTTATTATTTCACAAATGATATTATTTTTAATTCAAAAGATTTAACTTTTCAATTAAATTTAACAAATATATTTTTTAATGAAATTAAATTTAGAAACGGAAAACATTTAAATAATATATGCCATATTAATATATTGGATCAAATATATATTATCCCTGCTAATTTATCTTTGTTTGGATCATTTATCTGGGAGGATCATCAGGGATTTGTTAATGAACTAACAAACTGTATGCATTTAAACTTAAGAAATAATATTAGTTCTATATTTAACAACTTGCAATCTGGCTATGATTCTATATCCAGTTTTCAATCTTTAATTTTATCTAGTTTAAATCTTCAAAGTATAAGATTTGATTTAGAAAATTTAAATTCTAAGGTTTGTTTCCTTTATAAAAATGTAAATTATAAAAGAGCAAAAAATAGTTTTAATCCTATGTTTGCTACTCTTCCTTCATCTAATGAAACTTTTATTTCTTGTAATCCTACTCACTGTACTTATTGTAGTTGCAATGATTATCTTAATAAAAATATTAATTCGCTTTCAAATTTCATTGAAATTAATAATCTCAGTTTAGTAAATAATGTCCTTAATTCGCAGAGAAAAACTTTAGATTTGATCATTACTACTTCCGTTTTGAGTGTTGATGTACAGAGGTCACTTGATCCGCTTCTTCCTGAGGATAAGTATCATCCTGCTCTGGATATCACTGTTCGCTCTAGTTCTTTATATAAAGTGGATTTTAGTACAAGCGTGGCACCTTACAACTTTAGGAAAGCAAACCCTTTAACATTAAAACAAAAAATTTCCCTGATTGATTGGGAACAACTTTATAATATCAGAAATGTGGATGATGCAACTTCTTATTTTTATAGTCTAATATACAATGAACTTCAGAAGCATCTTACCAAGAAATCATCTAGAAAGTCAACTGTTTTTGGCAACAAAAAGATTACAGACATAATTAAAAAATTGAAGCTTATTTCTGGCCACGCTATTGAGCACACAGCCATCTTAAAATATCTAGATATTCTGATTGATGATAAGCTCACATTTATGCCTCATCTCAACCATATTCATTCAAGATGTGATGTACTTTTCAGAAACATGAGTCGATTGCAATATAATACTTGGGGTCTCCATTATACACAGAGACTTATTTTATATAAGGGATTAATTCAGTCTCTCTATGGTTATGGGGCTGCTACATATATCACATCGAATGTTTTAAAAAATGTGAATAAACAACAGAGAAAATTTCTTATTATTAATTACTTTTAATAATATTTTATATACCATAACAATCAATAAAATAATTAGTTATAATTGTACAACTAATTGTTATAATTATGAATTAGAAATCTCGTCTGATTTTTTAAATAATTGTTCAATTAATTATATGAATAATGCTAAAATTGGGATCTCAGAAGTTCAGATTCTCACTATTAATAATGATTATTTTTATAAATTTATATACAAATGTTCAGCAGATGAACTCCAACACTATTGCAATAATCCTGTAATAGGAGCAAAAGCAAAATTAAGTACCGAATATAAAGTAGAACCGAATTTAGATTACTGTAAATCTATTATAAGAAATAATCAAGCATTAATTAAGGGAGAAACTACCAGGTATAGAGAAGATAGTATTAAGCCTAAATCTAGTTGCTCTTATGGACAAGACGTTTATAATACATATCAAAGATATACTATAGAGGTCATTCGATTAAAATCACGCCATGATATGGAATACTATGCGAATGATCAAATAGGTATTTCATATCATGATATTCCAAATGGTTTTTTATCGCAGGGTGAAGTTATTTATATATGGGATGTTTGGAGTTTGGCAACTCCTTCTATATATAGTCAACTTTTAAATTTGGGCTCTTTCAAATTTAATATTTATTATTTCACAAATGATATTATTTTTAATTCAAAAGATTTAACTTTTCAATTAAATTTAACAAATATATTTTTTAATGAAATTAAATTTAGAAACGGAAAACATTTAAATAATATATGCCATATTAATATATTGGATCAAATATATATTATCCCTGCTAATTTATCTTTGTTTGGATCATTTATCTGGGAGGATCATCAGGGATTTGTTAATGAACTAACAAACTGTATGCATTTAAACTTAAGAAATAATATTAGTTCTATATTTAACAACTTGCAATCTGGCTATGATTCTATATCCAGTTTTCAATCTTTAATTTTATCTAGTTTAAATCTTCAAAGTATAAGATTTGATTTAGAAAATTTAAATTCTAAGGTTTGTTTCCTTTATAAAAATGTAAATTATAAAAGAGCAAAAAATAGTTTTAATCCTATGTTTGCTACTCTTCCTTCATCTAATGAAACTTTTATTTCTTGTAATCCTACTCACTGTACTTATTGTAGTTGCAATGATTATCTTAATAAAAATATTAATTCGCTTTCAAATTTCATTGAAATTAATAATCTCAGTTTAGTAAATAATGTCCTTAATTCGCAGAGAAAAACTTTAGATTTGATCATTACTACTTCCGTTTTGAGTGTTGATGTACAGAGGTCACTTGATCCGTTTCTTCCTGAGGATAAGTATCATCCTGCTCTGGATATCACTGTTCGCTCTAGTTCTTTATATAAAGTGGATTTTAGTACAAGCGTGGCACCTTACAACTTTAGGAAAGCAAACCCTTTAACATTAAAACAAAAAATTTCCCTGATTGATTGGGAACAACTTTATAATATCAGAAATGTGGATGATGCAACTTCTTATTTTTATAGTCTAATATACAATGAACTTCAGAAGCATCTTACCAAGAAATCATCTAGAAAGTCAACTGTTTTTGGCAACAAAAAGATTACAGACATAATTAAAAAATTGAAGCTTATTTCTGGCCACGCTATTGAGCACACAGCCATCTTAAAATATCTAGATATTCTGATTGATGATAAGCTCACATTTATGCCTCATCTCAACCATATTCATTCAAGATGTGATGTACTTTTCAGAAACATGAGTCGATTGCAATATAATACTTGGGGTCTCCATTATACACAGAGACTTATTTTATATAAGGGATTAATTCAGTCTCTCTATGGTTATGGGGCTGCTACATATATCACATCGAATGTTTTAAAAAATGTGAATAAACAACAGAGAAAATTTCTTATTATTAATTACTTTTAATAATATTTTATATACCATAACAATCAATAAAATAATTAGTTATAATTGTACAACTAATTGTTATAATTATGAATTAGAAATCTCGTCTGATTTTTTAAATAATTGTTCAATTAATTATATGAATAATGCTAAAATTGGGATCTCAGAAGTTCAGATTCTCACTATTAATAATGATTATTTTTATAAATTTATATACAAATGTTCAGCAGATGAACTCCAACACTATTGCAATAATCCTGTAATAGGAGCAAAAGCAAAATTAAGTACCGAATATAAAGTAGAACCGAATTTAGATTACTGTAAATCTATTATAAGAAATAATCAAGCATTAATTAAGGGAGAAACTACCAGGTATAGAGAAGATAGTATTAAGCCTAAATCTAGTTGCTCTTATGGACAAGACGTTTATAATACATATCAAAGATATACTATAGAGGTCATTCGATTAAAATCACGCCATGATATGGAATACTATGCGAATGATCAAATAGGTATTTCATATCATGATATTCCAAATGGTTTTTTATCGCAGGGTGAAGTTATTTATATATGGGATGTTTGGAGTTTGGCAACTCCTTCTATATATAGTCAACTTTTAAATTTGGGCTCTTTCAAATTTAATATTTATTATTTCACAAATGATATTATTTTTAATTCAAAAGATTTAACTTTTCAATTAAATTTAACAAATATATTTTTTAATGAAATTAAATTTAGAAACGGAAAACATTTAAATAATATATGCCATATTAATATATTGGATCAAATATATATTATCCCTGCTAATTTATCTTTGTTTGGATCATTTATCTGGGAGGATCATCAGGGATTTGTTAATGAACTAACAAACTGTATGCATTTAAACTTAAGAAATAATATTAGTTCTATATTTAACAACTTGCAATCTGGCTATGATTCTATATCCAGTTTTCAATCTTTAATTTTATCTAGTTTAAATCTTCAAAGTATAAGATTTGATTTAGAAAATTTAAATTCTAAGGTTTGTTTCCTTTATAAAAATGTAAATTATAAAAGAGCAAAAAATAGTTTTAATCCTATGTTTGCTACTCTTCCTTCATCTAATGAAACTTTTATTTCTTGTAATCCTACTCACTGTACTTATTGTAGTTGCAATGATTATCTTAATAAAAATATTAATTCGCTTTCAAATTTCATTGAAATTAATAATCTCAGTTTAGTAAATAATGTCCTTAATTCGCAGAGAAAAACTTTAGATTTGATCATTACTACTTCCGTTTTGAGTGTTGATGTACAGAGGTCACTTGATCCGCTTCTTCCTGAGGATAAGTATCATCCTGCTCTGGATATCACTGTTCGCTCTAGTTCTTTATATAAAGTGGATTTTAGTACAAGCGTGGCACCTTACAACTTTAGGAAAGCAAACCCTTTAACATTAAAACAAAAAATTTCCCTGATTGATTGGGAACAACTTTATAATATCAGAAATGTGGATGATGCAACTTCTTATTTTTATAGTCTAATATACAATGAACTTCAGAAGCATCTTACCAAGAAATCATCTAGAAAGTCAACTGTTTTTGGCAACAAAAAGATTACAGACATAATTAAAAAATTGAAGCTTATTTCTGGCCACGCTATTGAGCACACAGCCATCTTAAAATATCTAGATATTCTGATTGATGATAAGCTCACATTTATGCCTCATCTCAACCATATTCATTCAAGATGTGATGTACTTTTCAGAAACATGAGTCGATTGCAATATAATACTTGGGGTCTCCATTATACACAGAGACTTATTTTATATAAGGGATTAATTCAGTCTCTCTATGGTTATGGGGCTGCTACATATATCACATCGAATGTTTTAAAAAATGTGAATAAACAACAGAGAAAATTTCTTATTATTAATTACTTTTAATAATATTTTATATACCATAACAATCAATAAAATAATTAGTTATAATTGTACAACTAATTGTTATAATTATGAATTAGAAATCTCGTCTGATTTTTTAAATAATTGTTCAATTAATTATATGAATAATGCTAAAATTGGGATCTCAGAAGTTCAGATTCTCACTATTAATAATGATTATTTTTATAAATTTATATACAAATGTTCAGCAGATGAACTCCAACACTATTGCAATAATCCTGTAATAGGAGCAAAAGCAAAATTAAGTACCGAATATAAAGTAGAACCGAATTTAGATTACTGTAAATCTATTATAAGAAATAATCAAGCATTAATTAAGGGAGAAACTACCAGGTATAGAGAAGATAGTATTAAGCCTAAATCTAGTTGCTCTTATGGACAAGACGTTTATAATACATATCAAAGATATACTATAGAGGTCATTCGATTAAAATCACGCCATGATATGGAATACTATGCGAATGATCAAATAGGTATTTCATATCATGATATTCCAAATGGTTTTTTATCGCAGGGTGAAGTTATTTATATATGGGATGTTTGGAGTTTGGCAACTCCTTCTATATATAGTCAACTTTTAAATTTGGGCTCTTTCAAATTTAATATTTATTATTTCACAAATGATATTATTTTTAATTCAAAAGATTTAACTTTTCAATTAAATTTAACAAATATATTTTTTAATGAAATTAAATTTAGAAACGGAAAACATTTAAATAATATATGCCATATTAATATATTGGATCAAATATATATTATCCCTGCTAATTTATCTTTGTTTGGATCATTTATCTGGGAGGATCATCAGGGATTTGTTAATGAACTAACAAACTGTATGCATTTAAACTTAAGAAATAATATTAGTTCTATATTTAACAACTTGCAATCTGGCTATGATTCTATATCCAGTTTTCAATCTTTAATTTTATCTAGTTTAAATCTTCAAAGTATAAGATTTGATTTAGAAAATTTAAATTCTAAGGTTTGTTTCCTTTATAAAAATGTAAATTATAAAAGAGCAAAAAATAGTTTTAATCCTATGTTTGCTACTCTTCCTTCATCTAATGAAACTTTTATTTCTTGTAATCCTACTCACTGTACTTATTGTAGTTGCAATGATTATCTTAATAAAAATATTAATTCGCTTTCAAATTTCATTGAAATTAATAATCTCAGTTTAGTAAATAATGTCCTTAATTCGCAGAGAAAAACTTTAGATTTGATCATTACTACTTCCGTTTTGAGTGTTGATGTACAGAGGTCACTTGATCCGTTTCTTCCTGAGGATAAGTATCATCCTGCTCTGGATATCACTGTTCGCTCTAGTTCTTTATATAAAGTGGATTTTAGTACAAGCGTGGCACCTTACAACTTTAGGAAAGCAAACCCTTTAACATTAAAACAAAAAATTTCCCTGATTGATTGGGAACAACTTTATAATATCAGAAATGTGGATGATGCAACTTCTTATTTTTATAGTCTAATATACAATGAACTTCAGAAGCATCTTACCAAGAAATCATCTAGAAAGTCAACTGTTTTTGGCAACAAAAAGATTACAGACATAATTAAAAAATTGAAGCTTATTTCTGGCCACGCTATTGAGCACACAGCCATCTTAAAATATCTAGATATTCTGATTGATGATAAGCTCACATTTATGCCTCATCTCAACCATATTCATTCAAGATGTGATGTACTTTTCAGAAACATGAGTCGATTGCAATATAATACTTGGGGTCTCCATTATACACAGAGACTTATTTTATATAAGGGATTAATTCAGTCTCTCTATGGTTATGGGGCTGCTACATATATCACATCGAATGTTTTAAAAAATGTGAATAAACAACAGAGAAAATTTCTTATTATTAATTACTTTTAATAATATTTTATATACCATAACAATCAATAAAATAATTAGTTATAATTGTACAACTAATTGTTATAATTATGAATTAGAAATCTCGTCTGATTTTTTAAATAATTGTTCAATTAATTATATGAATAATGCTAAAATTGGGATCTCAGAAGTTCAGATTCTCACTATTAATAATGATTATTTTTATAAATTTATATACAAATGTTCAGCAGATGAACTCCAACACTATTGCAATAATCCTGTAATAGGAGCAAAAGCAAAATTAAGTACCGAATATAAAGTAGAACCGAATTTAGATTACTGTAAATCTATTATAAGAAATAATCAAGCATTAATTAAGGGAGAAACTACCAGGTATAGAGAAGATAGTATTAAGCCTAAATCTAGTTGCTCTTATGGACAAGACGTTTATAATACATATCAAAGATATACTATAGAGGTCATTCGATTAAAATCACGCCATGATATGGAATACTATGCGAATGATCAAATAGGTATTTCATATCATGATATTCCAAATGGTTTTTTATCGCAGGGTGAAGTTATTTATATATGGGATGTTTGGAGTTTGGCAACTCCTTCTATATATAGTCAACTTTTAAATTTGGGCTCTTTCAAATTTAATATTTATTATTTCACAAATGATATTATTTTTAATTCAAAAGATTTAACTTTTCAATTAAATTTAACAAATATATTTTTTAATGAAATTAAATTTAGAAACGGAAAACATTTAAATAATATATGCCATATTAATATATTGGATCAAATATATATTATCCCTGCTAATTTATCTTTGTTTGGATCATTTATCTGGGAGGATCATCAGGGATTTGTTAATGAACTAACAAACTGTATGCATTTAAACTTAAGAAATAATATTAGTTCTATATTTAACAACTTGCAATCTGGCTATGATTCTATATCCAGTTTTCAATCTTTAATTTTATCTAGTTTAAATCTTCAAAGTATAAGATTTGATTTAGAAAATTTAAATTCTAAGGTTTGTTTCCTTTATAAAAATGTAAATTATAAAAGAGCAAAAAATAGTTTTAATCCTATGTTTGCTACTCTTCCTTCATCTAATGAAACTTTTATTTCTTGTAATCCTACTCACTGTACTTATTGTAGTTGCAATGATTATCTTAATAAAAATATTAATTCGCTTTCAAATTTCATTGAAATTAATAATCTCAGTTTAGTAAATAATGTCCTTAATTCGCAGAGAAAAACTTTAGATTTGATCATTACTACTTCCGTTTTGAGTGTTGATGTACAGAGGTCACTTGATCCGCTTCTTCCTGAGGATAAGTATCATCCTGCTCTGGATATCACTGTTCGCTCTAGTTCTTTATATAAAGTGGATTTTAGTACAAGCGTGGCACCTTACAACTTTAGGAAAGCAAACCCTTTAACATTAAAACAAAAAATTTCCCTGATTGATTGGGAACAACTTTATAATATCAGAAATGTGGATGATGCAACTTCTTATTTTTATAGTCTAATATACAATGAACTTCAGAAGCATCTTACCAAGAAATCATCTAGAAAGTCAACTGTTTTTGGCAACAAAAAGATTACAGACATAATTAAAAAATTGAAGCTTATTTCTGGCCACGCTATTGAGCACACAGCCATCTTAAAATATCTAGATATTCTGATTGATGATAAGCTCACATTTATGCCTCATCTCAACCATATTCATTCAAGATGTGATGTACTTTTCAGAAACATGAGTCGATTGCAATATAATACTTGGGGTCTCCATTATACACAGAGACTTATTTTATATAAGGGATTAATTCAGTCTCTCTATGGTTATGGGGCTGCTACATATATCACATCGAATGTTTTAAAAAATGTGAATAAACAACAGAGAAAATTTCTTATTATTAATTACTTTTAATAATATTTTATATACCATAACAATCAATAAAATAATTAGTTATAATTGTACAACTAATTGTTATAATTATGAATTAGAAATCTCGTCTGATTTTTTAAATAATTGTTCAATTAATTATATGAATAATGCTAAAATTGGGATCTCAGAAGTTCAGATTCTCACTATTAATAATGATTATTTTTATAAATTTATATACAAATGTTCAGCAGATGAACTCCAACACTATTGCAATAATCCTGTAATAGGAGCAAAAGCAAAATTAAGTACCGAATATAAAGTAGAACCGAATTTAGATTACTGTAAATCTATTATAAGAAATAATCAAGCATTAATTAAGGGAGAAACTACCAGGTATAGAGAAGATAGTATTAAGCCTAAATCTAGTTGCTCTTATGGACAAGACGTTTATAATACATATCAAAGATATACTATAGAGGTCATTCGATTAAAATCACGCCATGATATGGAATACTATGCGAATGATCAAATAGGTATTTCATATCATGATATTCCAAATGGTTTTTTATCGCAGGGTGAAGTTATTTATATATGGGATGTTTGGAGTTTGGCAACTCCTTCTATATATAGTCAACTTTTAAATTTGGGCTCTTTCAAATTTAATATTTATTATTTCACAAATGATATTATTTTTAATTCAAAAGATTTAACTTTTCAATTAAATTTAACAAATATATTTTTTAATGAAATTAAATTTAGAAACGGAAAACATTTAAATAATATATGCCATATTAATATATTGGATCAAATATATATTATCCCTGCTAATTTATCTTTGTTTGGATCATTTATCTGGGAGGATCATCAGGGATTTGTTAATGAACTAACAAACTGTATGCATTTAAACTTAAGAAATAATATTAGTTCTATATTTAACAACTTGCAATCTGGCTATGATTCTATATCCAGTTTTCAATCTTTAATTTTATCTAGTTTAAATCATCAAAGTATAAGATTTGATTTAGAAAATTTAAATTCTAAGGTTTGTTTCCTTTATAAAAATGTAAATTATAAAAGAGCAAAAAATAGTTTTAATCCTATGTTTGCTACTCTTCCTTCATCTAATGAAACTTTTATTTCTTGTAATCCTACTCACTGTACTTATTGTAGTTGCAATGATTATCTTAATAAAAATATTAATTCGCTTTCAAATTTCATTGAAATTAATAATCTCAGTTTAGTAAATAATGTCCTTAATTCGCAGAGAAAAACTTTAGATTTGATCATTACTACTTCCGTTTTGAGTGTTGATGTACAGAGGTCACTTGATCCGCTTCTTCCTGAGGATAAGTATCATCCTGCTCTGGATATCACTGTTCGCTCTAGTTCTTTATATAAAGTGGATTTTAGTACAAGCGTGGCACCTTACAACTTTAGGAAAGCAAACCCTTTAACATTAAAACAAAAAATTTCCCTGATTGATTGGGAACAACTTTATAATATCAGAAATGTGGATGATGCAACTTCTTATTTTTATAGTCTAATATACAATGAACTTCAGAAGCATCTTACCAAGAAATCATCTAGAAAGTCAACTGTTTTTGGCAACAAAAAGATTACAGACATAATTAAAAAATTGAAGCTTATTTCTGGCCACGCTATTGAGCACACAGCCATCTTAAAATATCTAGATATTCTGATTGATGATAAGCTCACATTTATGCCTCATCTCAACCATATTCATTCAAGATGTGATGTACTTTTCAGAAACATGAGTCGATTGCAATATAATACTTGGGGTCTCCATTATACACAGAGACTTATTTTATATAAGGGATTAATTCAGTCTCTCTATGGTTATGGGGCTGCTACATATATCACATCGAATGTTTTAAAAAATGTGAATAAACAACAGAGAAAATTTCTTATTATTAATTACTTTTAATAATATTTTATATACCATAACAATCAATAAAATAATTAGTTATAATTGTACAACTAATTGTTATAATTATGAATTAGAAATCTCGTCTGATTTTTTAAATAATTGTTCAATTAATTATATGAATAATGCTAAAATTGGGATCTCAGAAGTTCAGATTCTCACTATTAATAATGATTATTTTTATAAATTTATATACAAATGTTCAGCAGATGAACTCCAACACTATTGCAATAATCCTGTAATAGGAGCAAAAGCAAAATTAAGTACCGAATATAAAGTAGAACCGAATTTAGATTACTGTAAATCTATTATAAGAAATAATCAAGCATTAATTAAGGGAGAAACTACCAGGTATAGAGAAGATAGTATTAAGCCTAAATCTAGTTGCTCTTATGGACAAGACGTTTATAATACATATCAAAGATATACTATAGAGGTCATTCGATTAAAATCACGCCATGATATGGAATACTATGCGAATGATCAAATAGGTATTTCATATCATGATATTCCAAATGGTTTTTTATCGCAGGGTGAAGTTATTTATATATGGGATGTTTGGAGTTTGGCAACTCCTTCTATATATAGTCAACTTTTAAATTTGGGCTCTTTCAAATTTAATATTTATTATTTCACAAATGATATTATTTTTAATTCAAAAGATTTAACTTTTCAATTAAATTTAACAAATATATTTTTTAATGAAATTAAATTTAGAAACGGAAAACATTTAAATAATATATGCCATATTAATATATTGGATCAAATATATATTATCCCTGCTAATTTATCTTTGTTTGGATCATTTATCTGGGAGGATCATCAGGGATTTGTTAATGAACTAACAAACTGTATGCATTTAAACTTAAGAAATAATATTAGTTCTATATTTAACAACTTGCAATCTGGCTATGATTCTATATCCAGTTTTCAATCTTTAATTTTATCTAGTTTAAATCTTCAAAGTATAAGATTTGATTTAGAAAATTTAAATTCTAAGGTTTGTTTCCTTTATAAAAATGTAAATTATAAAAGAGCAAAAAATAGTTTTAATCCTATGTTTGCTACTCTTCCTTCATCTAATGAAACTTTTATTTCTTGTAATCCTACTCACTGTACTTATTGTAGTTGCAATGATTATCTTAATAAAAATATTAATTCGCTTTCAAATTTCATTGAAATTAATAATCTCAGTTTAGTAAATAATGTCCTTAATTCGCAGAGAAAAACTTTAGATTTGATCATTACTACTTCCGTTTTGAGTGTTGATGTACAGAGGTCACTTGATCCGCTTCTTCCTGAGGATAAGTATCATCCTGCTCTGGATATCACTGTTCGCTCTAGTTCTTTATATAAAGTGGATTTTAGTACAAGCGTGGCACCTTACAACTTTAGGAAAGCAAACCCTTTAACATTAAAACAAAAAATTTCCCTGATTGATTGGGAACAACTTTATAATATCAGAAATGTGGATGATGCAACTTCTTATTTTTATAGTCTAATATACAATGAACTTCAGAAGCATCTTACCAAGAAATCATCTAGAAAGTCAACTGTTTTTGGCAACAAAAAGATTACAGACATAATTAAAAAATTGAAGCTTATTTCTGGCCACGCTATTGAGCACACAGCCATCTTAAAATATCTAGATATTCTGATTGATGATAAGCTCACATTTATGCCTCATCTCAACCATATTCATTCAAGATGTGATGTACTTTTCAGAAACATGAGTCGATTGCAATATAATACTTGGGGTCTCCATTATACACAGAGACTTATTTTATATAAAGGATTAATTCAGTCTCTCTATGGTTATGGGGCTGCTACATATATCACATCGAATGTTTTAAAAAATGTGAATAAACAACAGAGAAAATTTCTTATTATTAATTACTTTTAATAATATTTTATATACCATAACAATCAATAAAATAATTAGTTATAATTGTACAACTAATTGTTATAATTATGAATTAGAAATCTCGTCTGATTTTTTAAATAATTGTTCAATTAATTATATGAATAATGCTAAAATTGGGATCTCAGAAGTTCAGATTCTCACTATTAATAATGATTATTTTTATAAATTTATATACAAATGTTCAGCAGATGAACTCCAACACTATTGCAATAATCCTGTAATAGGAGCAAAAGCAAAATTAAGTACCGAATATAAAGTAGAACCGAATTTAGATTACTGTAAATCTATTATAAGAAATAATCAAGCATTAATTAAGGGAGAAACTACCAGGTATAGAGAAGATAGTATTAAGCCTAAATCTAGTTGCTCTTATGGACAAGACGTTTATAATACATATCAAAGATATACTATAGAGGTCATTCGATTAAAATCACGCCATGATATGGAATACTATGCGAATGATCAAATAGGTATTTCATATCATGATATTCCAAATGGTTTTTTATCGCAGGGTGAAGTTATTTATATATGGGATGTTTGGAGTTTGGCAACTCCTTCTATATATAGTCAACTTTTAAATTTGGGCTCTTTCAAATTTAATATTTATTATTTCACAAATGATATTATTTTTAATTCAAAAGATTTAACTTTTCAATTAAATTTAACAAATATATTTTTTAATGAAATTAAATTTAGAAACGGAAAACATTTAAATAATATATGCCATATTAATATATTGGATCAAATATATATTATCCCTGCTAATTTATCTTTGTTTGGATCATTTATCTGGGAGGATCATCAGGGATTTGTTAATGAACTAACAAACTGTATGCATTTAAACTTAAGAAATAATATTAGTTCTATATTTAACAACTTGCAATCTGGCTATGATTCTATATCCAGTTTTCAATCTTTAATTTTATCTAGTTTAAATCATCAAAGTATAAGATTTGATTTAGAAAATTTAAATTCTAAGGTTTGTTTCCTTTATAAAAATGTAAATTATAAAAGAGCAAAAAATAGTTTTAATCCTATGTTTGCTACTCTTCCTTCATCTAATGAAACTTTTATTTCTTGTAATCCTACTCACTGTACTTATTGTAGTTGCAATGATTATCTTAATAAAAATATTAATTCGCTTTCAAATTTCATTGAAATTAATAATCTCAGTTTAGTAAATAATGTCCTTAATTCGCAGAGAAAAACTTTAGATTTGATCATTACTACTTCCGTTTTGAGTGTTGATGTACAGAGGTCACTTGATCCGCTTCTTCCTGAGGATAAGTATCATCCTGCTCTGGATATCACTGTTCGCTCTAGTTCTTTATATAAAGTGGATTTTAGTACAAGCGTGGCACCTTACAACTTTAGGAAAGCAAACCCTTTAACATTAAAACAAAAAATTTCCCTGATTGATTGGGAACAACTTTATAATATCAGAAATGTGGATGATGCAACTTCTTATTTTTATAGTCTAATATACAATGAACTTCAGAAGCATCTTACCAAGAAATCATCTAGAAAGTCAACTGTTTTTGGCAACAAAAAGATTACAGACATAATTAAAAAATTGAAGCTTATTTCTGGCCACGCTATTGAGCACACAGCCATCTTAAAATATCTAGATATTCTGATTGATGATAAGCTCACATTTATGCCTCATCTCAACCATATTCATTCAAGATGTGATGTACTTTTCAGAAACATGAGTCGATTGCAATATAATACTTGGGGTCTCCATTATACACAGAGACTTATTTTATATAAGGGATTAATTCAGTCTCTCTATGGTTATGGGGCTGCTACATATATCACATCGAATGTTTTAAAAAATGTGAATAAACAACAGAGAAAATTTCTTATTATTAATTACTTTTAATAATATTTTATATACCATAACAATCAATAAAATAATTAGTTATAATTGTACAACTAATTGTTATAATTATGAATTAGAAATCTCGTCTGATTTTTTAAATAATTGTTCAATTAATTATATGAATAATGCTAAAATTGGGATCTCAGAAGTTCAGATTCTCACTATTAATAATGATTATTTTTATAAATTTATATACAAATGTTCAGCAGATGAACTCCAACACTATTGCAATAATCCTGTAATAGGAGCAAAAGCAAAATTAAGTACCGAATATAAAGTAGAACCGAATTTAGATTACTGTAAATCTATTATAAGAAATAATCAAGCATTAATTAAGGGAGAAACTACCAGGTATAGAGAAGATAGTATTAAGCCTAAATCTAGTTGCTCTTATGGACAAGACGTTTATAATACATATCAAAGATATACTATAGAGGTCATTCGATTAAAATCACGCCATGATATGGAATACTATGCGAATGATCAAATAGGTATTTCATATCATGATATTCCAAATGGTTTTTTATCGCAGGGTGAAGTTATTTATATATGGGATGTTTGGAGTTTGGCAACTCCTTCTATATATAGTCAACTTTTAAATTTGGGCTCTTTCAAATTTAATATTTATTATTTCACAAATGATATTATTTTTAATTCAAAAGATTTAACTTTTCAATTAAATTTAACAAATATATTTTTTAATGAAATTAAATTTAGAAACGGAAAACATTTAAATAATATATGCCATATTAATATATTGGATCAAATATATATTATCCCTGCTAATTTATCTTTGTTTGGATCATTTATCTGGGAGGATCATCAGGGATTTGTTAATGAACTAACAAACTGTATGCATTTAAACTTAAGAAATAATATTAGTTCTATATTTAACAACTTGCAATCTGGCTATGATTCTATATCCAGTTTTCAATCTTTAATTTTATCTAGTTTAAATCTTCAAAGTATAAGATTTGATTTAGAAAATTTAAATTCTAAGGTTTGTTTCCTTTATAAAAATGTAAATTATAAAAGAGCAAAAAATAGTTTTAATCCTATGTTTGCTACTCTTCCTTCATCTAATGAAACTTTTATTTCTTGTAATCCTACTCACTGTACTTATTGTAGTTGCAATGATTATCTTAATAAAAATATTAATTCGCTTTCAAATTTCATTGAAATTAATAATCTCAGTTTAGTAAATAATGTCCTTAATTCGCAGAGAAAAACTTTAGATTTGATCATTACTACTTCCGTTTTGAGTGTTGATGTACAGAGGTCACTTGATCCGCTTCTTCCTGAGGATAAGTATCATCCTGCTCTGGATATCACTGTTCGCTCTAGTTCTTTATATAAAGTGGATTTTAGTACAAGCGTGGCACCTTACAACTTTAGGAAAGCAAACCCTTTAACATTAAAACAAAAAATTTCCCTGATTGATTGGGAACAACTTTATAATATCAGAAATGTGGATGATGCAACTTCTTATTTTTATAGTCTAATATACAATGAACTTCAGAAGCATCTTACCAAGAAATCATCTAGAAAGTCAACTGTTTTTGGCAACAAAAAGATTACAGACATAATTAAAAAATTGAAGCTTATTTCTGGCCACGCTATTGAGCACACAGCCATCTTAAAATATCTAGATATTCTGATTGATGATAAGCTCACATTTATGCCTCATCTCAACCATATTCATTCAAGATGTGATGTACTTTTCAGAAACATGAGTCGATTGCAATATAATACTTGGGGTCTCCATTATACACAGAGACTTATTTTATATAAGGGATTAATTCAGTCTCTCTATGGTTATGGGGCTGCTACATATATCACATCGAATGTTTTAAAAAATGTGAATAAACAACAGAGAAAATTTCTTATTATTAATTACTTTTAATAATATTTTATATACCATAACAATCAATAAAATAATTAGTTATAATTGTACAACTAATTGTTATAATTATGAATTAGAAATCTCGTCTGATTTTTTAAATAATTGTTCAATTAATTATATGAATAATGCTAAAATTGGGATCTCAGAAGTTCAGATTCTCACTATTAATAATGATTATTTTTATAAATTTATATACAAATGTTCAGCAGATGAACTCCAACACTATTGCAATAATCCTGTAATAGGAGCAAAAGCAAAATTAAGTACCGAATATAAAGTAGAACCGAATTTAGATTACTGTAAATCTATTATAAGAAATAATCAAGCATTAATTAAGGGAGAAACTACCAGGTATAGAGAAGATAGTATTAAGCCTAAATCTAGTTGCTCTTATGGACAAGACGTTTATAATACATATCAAAGATATACTATAGAGGTCATTCGATTAAAATCACGCCATGATATGGAATACTATGCGAATGATCAAATAGGTATTTCATATCATGATATTCCAAATGGTTTTTTATCGCAGGGTGAAGTTATTTATATATGGGATGTTTGGAGTTTGGCAACTCCTTCTATATATAGTCAACTTTTAAATTTGGGCTCTTTCAAATTTAATATTTATTATTTCACAAATGATATTATTTTTAATTCAAAAGATTTAACTTTTCAATTAAATTTAACAAATATATTTTTTAATGAAATTAAATTTAGAAACGGAAAACATTTAAATAATATATGCCATATTAATATATTGGATCAAATATATATTATCCCTGCTAATTTATCTTTGTTTGGATCATTTATCTGGGAGGATCATCAGGGATTTGTTAATGAACTAACAAACTGTATGCATTTAAACTTAAGAAATAATATTAGTTCTATATTTAACAACTTGCAATCTGGCTATGATTCTATATCCAGTTTTCAATCTTTAATTTTATCTAGTTTAAATCTTCAAAGTATAAGATTTGATTTAGAAAATTTAAATTCTAAGGTTTGTTTCCTTTATAAAAATGTAAATTATAAAAGAGCAAAAAATAGTTTTAATCCTATGTTTGCTACTCTTCCTTCATCTAATGAAACTTTTATTTCTTGTAATCCTACTCACTGTACTTATTGTAGTTGCAATGATTATCTTAATAAAAATATTAATTCGCTTTCAAATTTCATTGAAATTAATAATCTCAGTTTAGTAAATAATGTCCTTAATTCGCAGAGAAAAACTTTAGATTTGATCATTACTACTTCCGTTTTGAGTGTTGATGTACAGAGGTCACTTGATCCGCTTCTTCCTGAGGATAAGTATCATCCTGCTCTGGATATCACTGTTCGCTCTAGTTCTTTATATAAAGTGGATTTTAGTACAAGCGTGGCACCTTACAACTTTAGGAAAGCAAACCCTTTAACATTAAAACAAAAAATTTCCCTGATTGATTGGGAACAACTTTATAATATCAGAAATGTGGATGATGCAACTTCTTATTTTTATAGTCTAATATACAATGAACTTCAGAAGCATCTTACCAAGAAATCATCTAGAAAGTCAACTGTTTTTGGCAACAAAAAGATTACAGACATAATTAAAAAATTGAAGCTTATTTCTGGCCACGCTATTGAGCACACAGCCATCTTAAAATATCTAGATATTCTGATTGATGATAAGCTCACATTTATGCCTCATCTCAACCATATTCATTCAAGATGTGATGTACTTTTCAGAAACATGAGTCGATTGCAATATAATACTTGGGGTCTCCATTATACACAGAGACTTATTTTATATAAGGGATTAATTCAGTCTCTCTATGGTTATGGGGCTGCTACATATATCACATCGAATGTTTTAAAAAATGTGAATAAACAACAGAGAAAATTTCTTATTATTAATTACTTTTAATAATATTTTATATACCATAACAATCAATAAAATAATTAGTTATAATTGTACAACTAATTGTTATAATTATGAATTAGAAATCTCGTCTGATTTTTTAAATAATTGTTCAATTAATTATATGAATAATGCTAAAATTGGGATCTCAGAAGTTCAGATTCTCACTATTAATAATGATTATTTTTATAAATTTATATACAAATGTTCAGCAGATGAACTCCAACACTATTGCAATAATCCTGTAATAGGAGCAAAAGCAAAATTAAGTACCGAATATAAAGTAGAACCGAATTTAGATTACTGTAAATCTATTATAAGAAATAATCAAGCATTAATTAAGGGAGAAACTACCAGGTATAGAGAAGATAGTATTAAGCCTAAATCTAGTTGCTCTTATGGACAAGACGTTTATAATACATATCAAAGATATACTATAGAGGTCATTCGATTAAAATCACGCCATGATATGGAATACTATGCGAATGATCAAATAGGTATTTCATATCATGATATTCCAAATGGTTTTTTATCGCAGGGTGAAGTTATTTATATATGGGATTTTTGGAGTTTGGCAACTCCTTCTATATATAGTCAACTTTTAAATTTGGGCTCTTTCAAATTTAATATTTATTATTTCACAAATGATATTATTTTTAATTCAAAAGATTTAACTTTTCAATTAAATTTAACAAATATATTTTTTAATGAAATTAAATTTAGAAACGGAAAACATTTAAATAATATATGCCATATTAATATATTGGATCAAATATATATTATCCCTGCTAATTTATCTTTGTTTGGATCATTTATCTGGGAGGATCATCAGGGATTTGTTAATGAACTAACAAACTGTATGCATTTAAACTTAAGAAATAATATTAGTTCTATATTTAACAACTTGCAATCTGGCTATGATTCTATATCCAGTTTTCAATCTTTAATTTTATCTAGTTTAAATCTTCAAAGTATAAGATTTGATTTAGAAAATTTAAATTCTAAGGTTTGTTTCCTTTATAAAAATGTAAATTATAAAAGAGCAAAAAATAGTTTTAATCCTATGTTTGCTACTCTTCCTTCATCTAATGAAACTTTTATTTCTTGTAATCCTACTCACTGTACTTATTGTAGTTGCAATGATTATCTTAATAAAAATATTAATTCGCTTTCAAATTTCATTGAAATTAATAATCTCAGTTTAGTAAATAATGTCCTTAATTCGCAGAGAAAAACTTTAGATTTGATCATTACTACTTCCGTTTTGAGTGTTGATGTACAGAGGTCACTTGATCCGCTTCTTCCTGAGGATAAGTATCATCCTGCTCTGGATATCACTGTTCGCTCTAGTTCTTTATATAAAGTGGATTTTAGTACAAGCGTGGCACCTTACAACTTTAGGAAAGCAAACCCTTTAACATTAAAACAAAAAATTTCCCTGATTGATTGGGAACAACTTTATAATATCAGAAATGTGGATGATGCAACTTCTTATTTTTATAGTCTAATATACAATGAACTTCAGAAGCATCTTACCAAGAAATCATCTAGAAAGTCAACTGTTTTTGGCAACAAAAAGATTACAGACATAATTAAAAAATTGAAGCTTATTTCTGGCCACGCTATTGAGCACACAGCCATCTTAAAATATCTAGATATTCTGATTGATGATAAGCTCACATTTATGCCTCATCTCAACCATATTCATTCAAGATGTGATGTACTTTTCAGAAACATGAGTCGATTGCAATATAATACTTGGGGTCTCCATTATACACAGAGACTTATTTTATATAAGGGATTAATTCAGTCTCTCTATGGTTATGGGGCTGCTACATATATCACATCGAATGTTTTAAAAAATGTGAATAAACAACAGAGAAAATTTCTTATTATTAATTACTTTTAATAATATTTTATATACCATAACAATCAATAAAATAATTAGTTATAATTGTACAACTAATTGTTATAATTATGAATTAGAAATCTCGTCTGATTTTTTAAATAATTGTTCAATTAATTATATGAATAATGCTAAAATTGGGATCTCAGAAGTTCAGATTCTCACTATTAATAATGATTATTTTTATAAATTTATATACAAATGTTCAGCAGATGAACTCCAACACTATTGCAATAATCCTGTAATAGGAGCAAAAGCAAAATTAAGTACCGAATATAAAGTAGAACCGAATTTAGATTACTGTAAATCTATTATAAGAAATAATCAAGCATTAATTAAGGGAGAAACTACCAGGTATAGAGAAGATAGTATTAAGCCTAAATCTAGTTGCTCTTATGGACAAGACGTTTATAATACATATCAAAGATATACTATAGAGGTCATTCGATTAAAATCACGCCATGATATGGAATACTATGCGAATGATCAAATAGGTATTTCATATCATGATATTCCAAATGGTTTTTTATCGCAGGGTGAAGTTATTTATATATGGGATGTTTGGAGTTTGGCAACTCCTTCTATATATAGTCAACTTTTAAATTTGGGCTCTTTCAAATTTAATATTTATTATTTCACAAATGATATTATTTTTAATTCAAAAGATTTAACTTTTCAATTAAATTTAACAAATATATTTTTTAATGAAATTAAATTTAGAAACGGAAAACATTTAAATAATATATGCCATATTAATATATTGGATCAAATATATATTATCCCTGCTAATTTATCTTTGTTTGGATCATTTATCTGGGAGGATCATCAGGGATTTGTTAATGAACTAACAAACTGTATGCATTTAAACTTAAGAAATAATATTAGTTCTATATTTAACAACTTGCAATCTGGCTATGATTCTATATCCAGTTTTCAATCTTTAATTTTATCTAGTTTAAATCATCAAAGTATAAGATTTGATTTAGAAAATTTAAATTCTAAGGTTTGTTTCCTTTATAAAAATGTAAATTATAAAAGAGCAAAAAATAGTTTTAATCCTATGTTTGCTACTCTTCCTTCATCTAATGAAACTTTTATTTCTTGTAATCCTACTCACTGTACTTATTGTAGTTGCAATGATTATCTTAATAAAAATATTAATTCGCTTTCAAATTTCATTGAAATTAATAATCTCAGTTTAGTAAATAATGTCCTTAATTCGCAGAGAAAAACTTTAGATTTGATCATTACTACTTCCGTTTTGAGTGTTGATGTACAGAGGTCACTTGATCCGCTTCTTCCTGAGGATAAGTATCATCCTGCTCTGGATATCACTGTTCGCTCTAGTTCTTTATATAAAGTGGATTTTAGTACAAGCGTGGCACCTTACAACTTTAGGAAAGCAAACCCTTTAACATTAAAACAAAAAATTTCCCTGATTGATTGGGAACAACTTTATAATATCAGAAATGTGGATGATGCAACTTCTTATTTTTATAGTCTAATATACAATGAACTTCAGAAGCATCTTACCAAGAAATCATCTAGAAAGTCAACTGTTTTTGGCAACAAAAAGATTACAGACATAATTAAAAAATTGAAGCTTATTTCTGGCCACGCTATTGAGCACACAGCCATCTTAAAATATCTAGATATTCTGATTGATGATAAGCTCACATTTATGCCTCATCTCAACCATATTCATTCAAGATGTGATGTACTTTTCAGAAACATGAGTCGATTGCAATATAATACTTGGGGTCTCCATTATACACAGTGACTTATTTTATATAAGGGATTAATTCAGTCTCTCTATGGTTATGGGGCTGCTACATATATCACATCGAATGTTTTAAAAAATGTGAATAAACAACAGAGAAAATTTCTTATTATTAATTACTTTTAATAATATTTTATATACCATAACAATCAATAAAATAATTAGTTATAATTGTACAACTAATTGTTATAATTATGAATTAGAAATCTCGTCTGATTTTTTAAATAATTGTTCAATTAATTATATGAATAATGCTAAAATTGGGATCTCAGAAGTTCAGATTCTCACTATTAATAATGATTATTTTTATAAATTTATATACAAATGTTCAGCAGATGAACTCCAACACTATTGCAATAATCCTGTAATAGGAGCAAAAGCAAAATTAAGTACCGAATATAAAGTAGAACCGAATTTAGATTACTGTAAATCTATTATAAGAAATAATCAAGCATTAATTAAGGGAGAAACTACCAGGTATAGAGAAGATAGTATTAAGCCTAAATCTAGTTGCTCTTATGGACAAGACGTTTATAATACATATCAAAGATATACTATAGAGGTCATTCGATTAAAATCACGCCATGATATGGAATACTATGCGAATGATCAAATAGGTATTTCATATCATGATATTCCAAATGGTTTTTTATCGCAGGGTGAAGTTATTTATATATGGGATGTTTGGAGTTTGGCAACTCCTTCTATATATAGTCAACTTTTAAATTTGGGCTCTTTCAAATTTAATATTTATTATTTCACAAATGATATTATTTTTAATTCAAAAGATTTAACTTTTCAATTAAATTTAACAAATATATTTTTTAATGAAATTAAATTTAGAAACGGAAAACATTTAAATAATATATGCCATATTAATATATTGGATCAAATATATATTATCCCTGCTAATTTATCTTTGTTTGGATCATTTATCTGGGAGGATCATCAGGGATTTGTTAATGAACTAACAAACTGTATGCATTTAAACTTAAGAAATAATATTAGTTCTATATTTAACAACTTGCAATCTGGCTATGATTCTATATCCAGTTTTCAATCTTTAATTTTATCTAGTTTAAATCTTCAAAGTATAAGATTTGATTTAGAAAATTTAAATTCTAAGGTTTGTTTCCTTTATAAAAATGTAAATTATAAAAGAGCAAAAAATAGTTTTAATCCTATGTTTGCTACTCTTCCTTCATCTAATGAAACTTTTATTTCTTGTAATCCTACTCACTGTACTTATTGTAGTTGCAATGATTATCTTAATAAAAATATTAATTCGCTTTCAAATTTCATTGAAATTAATAATCTCAGTTTAGTAAATAATGTCCTTAATTCGCAGAGAAAAACTTTAGATTTGATCATTACTACTTCCGTTTTGAGTGTTGATGTACAGAGGTCACTTGATCCGCTTCTTCCTGAGGATAAGTATCATCCTGCTCTGGATATCACTGTTCGCTCTAGTTCTTTATATAAAGTGGATTTTAGTACAAGCGTGGCACCTTACAACTTTAGGAAAGCAAACCCTTTAACATTAAAACAAAAAATTTCCCTGATTGATTGGGAACAACTTTATAATATCAGAAATGTGGATGATGCAACTTCTTATTTTTATAGTCTAATATACAATGAACTTCAGAAGCATCTTACCAAGAAATCATCTAGAAAGTCAACTGTTTTTGGCAACAAAAAGATTACAGACATAATTAAAAAATTGAAGCTTATTTCTGGCCACGCTATTGAGCACACAGCCATCTTAAAATATCTAGATATTCTGATTGATGATAAGCTCACATTTATGCCTCATCTCAACCATATTCATTCAAGATGTGATGTACTTTTCAGAAACATGAGTCGATTGCAATATAATACTTGGAGTCTCCATTATACACAGAGACTTATTTTATATAAGGGATTAATTCAGTCTCTCTATGGTTATGGGGCTGCTACATATATCACATCGAATGTTTTAAAAAATGTGAATAAACAACAGAGAAAATTTCTTATTATTAATTACTTTTAATAATATTTTATATACCATAACAATCAATAAAATAATTAGTTATAATTGTACAACTAATTGTTATAATTATGAATTAGAAATCTCGTCTGATTTTTTAAATAATTGTTCAATTAATTATATGAATAATGCTAAAATTGGGATCTCAGAAGTTCAGATTCTCACTATTAATAATGATTATTTTTATAAATTTATATACAAATGTTCAGCAGATGAACTCCAACACTATTGCAATAATCCTGTAATAGGAGCAAAAGCAAAATTAAGTACCGAATATAAAGTAGAACCGAATTTAGATTACTGTAAATCTATTATAAGAAATAATCAAGCATTAATTAAGGGAGAAACTACCAGGTATAGAGAAGATAGTATTAAGCCTAAATCTAGTTGCTCTTATGGACAAGACGTTTATACATATCAAAGATATACTATAGAGGTCATTCGATTAAAATCACGCCATGATATGGAATACTATGCGAATGATCAAATAGGTATTTCATATCATGATATTCCAAATGGTTTTTTATCGCAGGGTGAAGTTATTTATATATGGGATGTTTGGAGTTTGGCAACTCCTTCTATATATAGTCAACTTTTAAATTTGGGCTCTTTCAAATTTAATATTTATTATTTCACAAATGATATTATTTTTAATTCAAAAGATTTAACTTTTCAATTAAATTTAACAAATATATTTTTTAATGAAATTAAATTTAGAAACGGAAAACATTTAAATAATATATGCCATATTAATATATTGGATCAAATATATATTATCCCTGCTAATTTATCTTTGTTTGGATCATTTATCTGGGAGGATCATCAGGGATTTGTTAATGAACTAACAAACTGTATGCATTTAAACTTAAGAAATAATATTAGTTCTATATTTAACAACTTGCAATCTGGCTATGATTCTATATCCAGTTTTCAATCTTTAATTTTATCTAGTTTAAATCTTCAAAGTATAAGATTTGATTTAGAAAATTTAAATTCTAAGGTTTGTTTCCTTTATAAAAATGTAAATTATAAAAGAGCAAAAAATAGTTTTAATCCTATGTTTGCTACTCTTCCTTCATCTAATGAAACTTTTATTTCTTGTAATCCTACTCACTGTACTTATTGTAGTTGCAATGATTATCTTAATAAAAATATTAATTCGCTTTCAAATTTCATTGAAATTAATAATCTCAGTTTAGTAAATAATGTCCTTAATTCGCAGAGAAAAACTTTAGATTTGATCATTACTACTTCCGTTTTGAGTGTTGATGTACAGAGGTCACTTGATCCGCTTCTTCCTGAGGATAAGTATCATCCTGCTCTGGATATCACTGTTCGCTCTAGTTCTTTATATAAAGTGGATTTTAGTACAAGCGTGGCACCTTACAACTTTAGGAAAGCAAACCCTTTAACATTAAAACAAAAAATTTCCCTGATTGATTGGGAACAACTTTATAATATCAGAAATGTGGATGATGCAACTTCTTATTTTTATAGTCTAATATACAATGAACTTCAGAAGCATCTTACCAAGAAATCATCTAGAAAGTCAACTGTTTTTGGCAACAAAAAGATTACAGACATAATTAAAAAATTGAAGCTTATTTCTGGCCACGCTATTGAGCACACAGCCATCTTAAAATATCTAGATATTCTGATTGATGATAAGCTCACATTTATGCCTCATCTCAACCATATTCATTCAAGATGTGATGTACTTTTCAGAAACATGAGTCGATTGCAATATAATACTTGGGGTCTCCATTATACACAGAGACTTATTTTATATAAGGGATTAATTCAGTCTCTCTATGGTTATGGGGCTGCTACATATATCACATCGAATGTTTTAAAAAATGTGAATAAACAACAGAGAAAATTTCTTATTATTAATTACTTTTAATAATATTTTATATACCATAACAATCAATAAAATAATTAGTTATAATTGTACAACTAATTGTTATAATTATGAATTAGAAATCTCGTCTGATTTTTTAAATAATTGTTCAATTAATTATATGAATAATGCTAAAATTGGGATCTCAGAAGTTCAGATTCTCACTATTAATAATGATTATTTTTATAAATTTATATACAAATGTTCAGCAGATGAACTCCAACACTATTGCAATAATCCTGTAATAGGAGCAAAAGCAAAATTAAGTACCGAATATAAAGTAGAACCGAATTTAGATTACTGTAAATCTATTATAAGAAATAATCAAGCATTAATTAAGGGAGAAACTACCAGGTATAGAGAAGATAGTATTAAGCCTAAATCTAGTTGCTCTTATGGACAAGACGTTTATAATACATATCAAAGATATACTATAGAGGTCATTCGATTAAAATCACGCCATGATATGGAATACTATGCGAATGATCAAATAGGTATTTCATATCATGATATTCCAAATGGTTTTTTATCGCAGGGTGAAGTTATTTATATATGGGATGTTTGGAGTTTGGCAACTCCTTCTATATATAGTCAACTTTTAAATTTGGGCTCTTTCAAATTTAATATTTATTATTTCACAAATGATATTATTTTTAATTCAAAAGATTTAACTTTTCAATTAAATTTAACAAATATATTTTTTAATGAAATTAAATTTAGAAACGGAAAACATTTAAATAATATATGCCATATTAATATATTGGATCAAATATATATTATCCCTGCTAATTTATCTTTGTTTGGATCATTTATCTGGGAGGATCATCAGGGATTTGTTAATGAACTAACAAACTGTATGCATTTAAACTTAAGAAATAATATTAGTTCTATATTTAACAACTTGCAATCTGGCTATGATTCTATATCCAGTTTTCAATCTTTAATTTTATCTAGTTTAAATCTTCAAAGTATAAGATTTGATTTAGAAAATTTAAATTCTAAGGTTTGTTTCCTTTATAAAAATGTAAATTATAAAAGAGCAAAAAATAGTTTTAATCCTATGTTTGCTACTCTTCCTTCATCTAATGAAACTTTTATTTCTTGTAATCCTACTCACTGTACTTATTGTAGTTGCAATGATTATCTTAATAAAAATATTAATTCGCTTTCAAATTTCATTGAAATTAATAATCTCAGTTTAGTAAATAATGTCCTTAATTCGCAGAGAAAAACTTTAGATTTGATCATTACTACTTCCGTTTTGAGTGTTGATGTACAGAGGTCACTTGATCCGCTTCTTCCTGAGGATAAGTATCATCCTGCTCTGGATATCACTGTTCGCTCTAGTTCTTTATATAAAGTGGATTTTAGTACAAGCGTGGCACCTTACAACTTTAGGAAAGCAAACCCTTTAACATTAAAACAAAAAATTTCCCTGATTGATTGGGAACAACTTTATAATATCAGAAATGTGGATGATGCAACTTCTTATTTTTATAGTCTAATATACAATGAACTTCAGAAGCATCTTACCAAGAAATCATCTAGAAAGTCAACTGTTTTTGGCAACAAAAAGATTACAGACATAATTAAAAAATTGAAGCTTATTTCTGGCCACGCTATTGAGCACACAGCCATCTTAAAATATCTAGATATTCTGATTGATGATAAGCTCACATTTATGCCTCATCTCAACCATATTCATTCAAGATGTGATGTACTTTTCAGAAACATGAGTCGATTGCAATATAATACTTGGAGTCTCCATTATACACAGAGACTTATTTTATATAAGGGATTAATTCAGTCTCTCTATGGTTATGGGGCTGCTACATATATCACATCGAATGTTTTAAAAAATGTGAATAAACAACAGAGAAAATTTCTTATTATTAATTACTTTTAATAATATTTTATATACCATAACAATCAATAAAATAATTAGTTATAATTGTACAACTAATTGTTATAATTATGAATTAGAAATCTCGTCTGATTTTTTAAATAATTGTTCAATTAATTATATGAATAATGCTAAAATTGGGATCTCAGAAGTTCAGATTCTCACTATTAATAATGATTATTTTTATAAATTTATATACAAATGTTCAGCAGATGAACTCCAACACTATTGCAATAATCCTGTAATAGGAGCAAAAGCAAAATTAAGTACCGAATATAAAGTAGAACCGAATTTAGATTACTGTAAATCTATTATAAGAAATAATCAAGCATTAATTAAGGGAGAAACTACCAGGTATAGAGAAGATAGTATTAAGCCTAAATCTAGTTGCTCTTATGGACAAGACGTTTATACATATCAAAGATATACTATAGAGGTCATTCGATTAAAATCACGCCATGATATGGAATACTATGCGAATGATCAAATAGGTATTTCATATCATGATATTCCAAATGGTTTTTTATCGCAGGGTGAAGTTATTTATATATGGGATGTTTGGAGTTTGGCAACTCCTTCTATATATAGTCAACTTTTAAATTTGGGCTCTTTCAAATTTAATATTTATTATTTCACAAATGATATTATTTTTAATTCAAAAGATTTAACTTTTCAATTAAATTTAACAAATATATTTTTTAATGAAATTAAATTTAGAAACGGAAAACATTTAAATAATATATGCCATATTAATATATTGGATCAAATATATATTATCCCTGCTAATTTATCTTTGTTTGGATCATTTATCTGGGAGGATCATCAGGGATTTGTTAATGAACTAACAAACTGTATGCATTTAAACTTAAGAAATAATATTAGTTCTATATTTAACAACTTGCAATCTGGCTATGATTCTATATCCAGTTTTCAATCTTTAATTTTATCTAGTTTAAATCTTCAAAGTATAAGATTTGATTTAGAAAATTTAAATTCTAAGGTTTGTTTCCTTTATAAAAATGTAAATTATAAAAGAGCAAAAAATAGTTTTAATCCTATGTTTGCTACTCTTCCTTCATCTAATGAAACTTTTATTTCTTGTAATCCTACTCACTGTACTTATTGTAGTTGCAATGATTATCTTAATAAAAATATTAATTCGCTTTCAAATTTCATTGAAATTAATAATCTCAGTTTAGTAAATAATGTCCTTAATTCGCAGAGAAAAACTTTAGATTTGATCATTACTACTTCCGTTTTGAGTGTTGATGTACAGAGGTCACTTGATCCGCTTCTTCCTGAGGATAAGTATCATCCTGCTCTGGATATCACTGTTCGCTCTAGTTCTTTATATAAAGTGGATTTTAGTACAAGCGTGGCACCTTACAACTTTAGGAAAGCAAACCCTTTAACATTAAAACAAAAAATTTCCCTGATTGATTGGGAACAACTTTATAATATCAGAAATGTGGATGATGCAACTTCTTATTTTTATAGTCTAATATACAATGAACTTCAGAAGCATCTTACCAAGAAATCATCTAGAAAGTCAACTGTTTTTGGCAACAAAAAGATTACAGACATAATTAAAAAATTGAAGCTTATTTCTGGCCACGCTATTGAGCACACAGCCATCTTAAAATATCTAGATATTCTGATTGATGATAAGCTCACATTTATGCCTCATCTCAACCATATTCATTCAAGATGTGATGTACTTTTCAGAAACATGAGTCGATTGCAATATAATACTTGGGGTCTCCATTATACACAGAGACTTATTTTATATAAGGGATTAATTCAGTCTCTCTATGGTTATGGGGCTGCTACATATATCACATCGAATGTTTTAAAAAATGTGAATAAACAACAGAGAAAATTTCTTATTATTAATTACTTTTAATAATATTTTATATACCATAACAATCAATAAAATAATTAGTTATAATTGTACAACTAATTGTTATAATTATGAATTAGAAATCTCGTCTGATTTTTTAAATAATTGTTCAATTAATTATATGAATAATGCTAAAATTGGGATCTCAGAAGTTCAGATTCTCACTATTAATAATGATTATTTTTATAAATTTATATACAAATGTTCAGCAGATGAACTCCAACACTATTGCAATAATCCTGTAATAGGAGCAAAAGCAAAATTAAGTACCGAATATAAAGTAGAACCGAATTTAGATTACTGTAAATCTATTATAAGAAATAATCAAGCATTAATTAAGGGAGAAACTACCAGGTATAGAGAAGATAGTATTAAGCCTAAATCTAGTTGCTCTTATGGACAAGACGTTTATAATACATATCAAAGATATACTATAGAGGTCATTCGATTAAAATCACGCCATGATATGGAATACTATGCGAATGATCAAATAGGTATTTCATATCATGATATTCCAAATGGTTTTTTATCGCAGGGTGAAGTTATTTATATATGGGATGTTTGGAGTTTGGCAACTCCTTCTATATATAGTCAACTTTTAAATTTGGGCTCTTTCAAATTTAATATTTATTATTTCACAAATGATATTATTTTTAATTCAAAAGATTTAACTTTTCAATTAAATTTAACAAATATATTTTTTAATGAAATTAAATTTAGAAACGGAAAACATTTAAATAATATATGCCATATTAATATATTGGATCAAATATATATTATCCCTGCTAATTTATCTTTGTTTGGATCATTTATCTGGGAGGATCATCAGGGATTTGTTAATGAACTAACAAACTGTATGCATTTAAACTTAAGAAATAATATTAGTTCTATATTTAACAACTTGCAATCTGGCTATGATTCTATATCCAGTTTTCAATCTTTAATTTTATCTAGTTTAAATCTTCAAAGTATAAGATTTGATTTAGAAAATTTAAATTCTAAGGTTTGTTTCCTTTATAAAAATGTAAATTATAAAAGAGCAAAAAATAGTTTTAATCCTATGTTTGCTACTCTTCCTTCATCTAATGAAACTTTTATTTCTTGTAATCCTACTCACTGTACTTATTGTAGTTGCAATGATTATCTTAATAAAAATATTAATTCACTTTCAAATTTCATTGAAATTAATAATCTCAGTTTAGTAAATAATGTCCTTAATTCGCAGAGAAAAACTTTAGATTTGATCATTACTACTTCCGTTTTGAGTGTTGATGTACAGAGGTCACTTGATCCGCTTCTTCCTGAGGATAAGTATCATCCTGCTCTGGATATCACTGTTCGCTCTAGTTCTTTATATAAAGTGGATTTTAGTACAAGCGTGGCACCTTACAACTTTAGGAAAGCAAACCCTTTAACATTAAAACAAAAAATTTCCCTGATTGATTGGGAACAACTTTATAATATCAGAAATGTGGATGATGCAACTTCTTATTTTTATAGTCTAATATACAATGAACTTCAGAAGCATCTTACCAAGAAATCATCTAGAAAGTCAACTGTTTTTGGCAACAAAAAGATTACAGACATAATTAAAAAATTGAAGCTTATTTCTGGCCATGCTATTGAGCACACAGCCATCTTAAAATATCTAGATATTCTGATTGATGATAAGCTCACATTTATGCCTCATCTCAACCATATTCATTCAAGATGTGATGTACTTTTCAGAAACATGAGTCGATTGCAATATAATACTTGGAGTCTCCATTATACACAGAGACTTATTTTATATAAGGGATTAATTCAGTCTCTCTATGGTTATGGGGCTGCTACATATATCACATCGAATGTTTTAAAAAATGTGAATAAACAACAGAGAAAATTTCTTATTATTAATTACTTTTAATAATATTTTATATACCATAACAATCAATAAAATAATTAGTTATAATTGTACAACTAATTGTTATAATTATGAATTAGAAATCTCGTCTGATTTTTTAAATAATTGTTCAATTAATTATATGAATAATGCTAAAATTGGGATCTCAGAAGTTCAGATTCTCACTATTAATAATGATTATTTTTATAAATTTATATACAAATGTTCAGCAGATGAACTCCAACACTATTGCAATAATCCTGTAATAGGAGCAAAAGCAAAATTAAGTACCGAATATAAAGTAGAACCGAATTTAGATTACTGTAAATCTATTATAAGAAATAATCAAGCATTAATTAAGGGAGAAACTACCAGGTATAGAGAAGATAGTATTAAGCCTAAATCTAGTTGCTCTTATGGACAAGACGTTTATACATATCAAAGATATACTATAGAGGTCATTCGATTAAAATCACGCCATGATATGGAATACTATGCGAATGATCAAATAGGTATTTCATATCATGATATTCCAAATGGTTTTTTATCGCAGGGTGAAGTTATTTATATATGGGATGTTTGGAGTTTGGCAACTCCTTCTATATATAGTCAACTTTTAAATTTGGGCTCTTTCAAATTTAATATTTATTATTTCACAAATGATATTATTTTTAATTCAAAAGATTTAACTTTTCAATTAAATTTAACAAATATATTTTTTAATGAAATTAAATTTAGAAACGGAAAACATTTAAATAATATATGCCATATTAATATATTGGATCAAATATATATTATCCCTGCTAATTTATCTTTGTTTGGATCATTTATCTGGGAGGATCATCAGGGATTTGTTAATGAACTAACAAACTGTATGCATTTAAACTTAAGAAATAATATTAGTTCTATATTTAACAACTTGCAATCTGGCTATGATTCTATATCCAGTTTTCAATCTTTAATTTTATCTAGTTTAAATCTTCAAAGTATAAGATTTGATTTAGAAAATTTAAATTCTAAGGTTTGTTTCCTTTATAAAAATGTAAATTATAAAAGAGCAAAAAATAGTTTTAATCCTATGTTTGCTACTCTTCCTTCATCTAATGAAACTTTTATTTCTTGTAATCCTACTCACTGTACTTATTGTAGTTGCAATGATTATCTTAATAAAAATATTAATTCGCTTTCAAATTTCATTGAAATTAATAATCTCAGTTTAGTAAATAATGTCCTTAATTCGCAGAGAAAAACTTTAGATTTGATCATTACTACTTCCGTTTTGAGTGTTGATGTACAGAGGTCACTTGATCCGCTTCTTCCTGAGGATAAGTATCATCCTGCTCTGGATATCACTGTTCGCTCTAGTTCTTTATATAAAGTGGATTTTAGTACAAGCGTGGCACCTTACAACTTTAGGAAAGCAAACCCTTTAACATTAAAACAAAAAATTTCCCTGATTGATTGGGAACAACTTTATAATATCAGAAATGTGGATGATGCAACTTCTTATTTTTATAGTCTAATATACAATGAACTTCAGAAGCATCTTACCAAGAAATCATCTAGAAAGTCAACTGTTTTTGGCAACAAAAAGATTACAGACATAATTAAAAAATTGAAGCTTATTTCTGGCCACGCTATTGAGCACACAGCCATCTTAAAATATCTAGATATTCTGATTGATGATAAGCTCACATTTATGCCTCATCTCAACCATATTCATTCAAGATGTGATGTACTTTTCAGAAACATGAGTCGATTGCAATATAATACTTGGGGTCTCCATTATACACAGAGACTTATTTTATATAAGGGATTAATTCAGTCTCTCTATGGTTATGGGGCTGCTACATATATCACATCGAATGTTTTAAAAAATGTGAATAAACAACAGAGAAAATTTCTTATTATTAATTACTTTTAATAATATTTTATATACCATAACAATCAATAAAATAATTAGTTATAATTGTACAACTAATTGTTATAATTATGAATTAGAAATCTCGTCTGATTTTTTAAATAATTGTTCAATTAATTATATGAATAATGCTAAAATTGGGATCTCAGAAGTTCAGATTCTCACTATTAATAATGATTATTTTTATAAATTTATATACAAATGTTCAGCAGATGAACTCCAACACTATTGCAATAATCCTGTAATAGGAGCAAAAGCAAAATTAAGTACCGAATATAAAGTAGAACCGAATTTAGATTACTGTAAATCTATTATAAGAAATAATCAAGCATTAATTAAGGGAGAAACTATCAGGTATAGAGAAGATAGTATTAAGCCTAAATCTAGTTGCTCTTATGGACAAGACGTTTATACATATCAAAGATATACTATAGAGGTCATTCGATTAAAATCACGCCATGATATGGAATACTATGCGAATGATCAAATAGGTATTTCATATCATGATATTCCAAATGGTTTTTTATCGCAGGGTGAAGTTATTTATATATGGGATGTTTGGAGTTTGGCAACTCCTTCTATATATAGTCAACTTTTAAATTTGGGCTCTTTCAAATTTAATATTTATTATTTCACAAATGATATTATTTTTAATTCAAAAGATTTAACTTTTCAATTAAATTTAACAAATATATTTTTTAATGAAATTAAATTTAGAAACGGAAAACATTTAAATAATATATGCCATATTAATATATTGGATCAAATATATATTATCCCTGCTAATTTATCTTTGTTTGGATCATTTATCTGGGAGGATCATCAGGGATTTGTTAATGAACTAACAAACTGTATGCATTTAAACTTAAGAAATAATATTAGTTCTATATTTAACAACTTGCAATCTGGCTATGATTCTATATCCAGTTTTCAATCTTTAATTTTATCTAGTTTAAATCTTCAAAGTATAAGATTTGATTTAGAAAATTTAAATTCTAAGGTTTGTTTCCTTTATAAAAATGTAAATTATAAAAGAGCAAAAAATAGTTTTAATCCTATGTTTGCTACTCTTCCTTCATCTAATGAAACTTTTATTTCTTGTAATCCTACTCACTGTACTTATTGTAGTTGCAATGATTATCTTAATAAAAATATTAATTCGCTTTCAAATTTCATTGAAATTAATAATCTCAGTTTAGTAAATAATGTCCTTAATTCGCAGAGAAAAACTTTAGATTTGATCATTACTACTTCCGTTTTGAGTGTTGATGTACAGAGGTCACTTGATCCGCTTCTTCCTGAGGATAAGTATCATCCTGCTCTGGATATCACTGTTCGCTCTAGATCTTTATATAAAGTGGATTTTAGTACAAGCGTGGCACCTTACAACTTTAGGAAAGCAAACCCTTTAACATTAAAACAAAAAATTTCCCTGATTGATTGGGAACAACTTTATAATATCAGAAATGTGGATGATGCAACTTCTTATTTTTATAGTCTAATATACAATGAACTTCAGAAGCATCTTACCAAGAAATCATCTAGAAAGTCAACTGTTTTTGGCAACAAAAAGATTACAGACATAATTAAAAAATTGAAGCTTATTTCTGGCCACGCTATTGAGCACACAGCCATCTTAAAATATCTAGATATTCTGATTGATGATAAGCTCACATTTATGCCTCATCTCAACCATATTCATTCAAGATGTGATGTACTTTTCAGAAACATGAGTCGATTGCAATATAATACTTGGGGTCTCCATTATACACAGAGACTTATTTTATATAAGGGATTAATTCAGTCTCTCTATGGTTATGGGGCTGCTACATATATCACATCGAATGTTTTAAAAAATGTGAATAAACAACAGAGAAAATTTCTTCTTAGTATGTCATTTTTGTATCGAACTGCTCCCACCTCAGCTGCTTGTGTCATTAGTGGTGTCCTCCCATTAGATCTATATATTGCAGGCAGAGCAGTCACAAGTGAATTTCGTATACTGGGTGACTTGAATTTGTTAACAACCCTTAAATTTGTGGATAATAACATGCTACAAGCTCTTCAACATACAATTCCAATGAACCTGTTTAAAAAGCATGTTTCCCAAGTGTTTTTGACAGAATGGCAAAGGAGGTGGGATGCTGACATCACAGGAAGGAAAACATACCAATTCTTCCCTAATGTCACTAACAGAATGAAATTGAAGAAGTTAAATATTAACTTCTACAGCTCTCAGGTCTTATCTGGCCATGGCAAGTTTGCAGCTTATTTATACAGGTTCCATCTAGTTAATGTTCCAGGGTGTACCTGTTGTTCGGGAGATATTATAGATGACCTTGAACATTTTATCTATGAATGTCCTGCTTTTGCTAATCAGCGACTTAAGTATAAAGTAGGAAACATGCAGTCCCTTCATTTAAACAGCAATAATCATTCAGCATTCCTCAAGTTCTCTGAAAGTGCAATGCGTTTAATTATAAAAAAATGAATAAAAAATATAATAATTATAAATAAAAATAAAAGAACAATAAAATTAAATAACTACTTAATAATAAAAATAATAATTATAACAGAAATGATATTTTTTTCATCATTTTTTTATATAAATTTATCAAATTCAATATTTCCAAATATAATAATAAATAATTTATGACCAGTAAATTTTTTTTTTTTTAAATTATAATATTTCATTAATAAATACATTTATATTAATAAACTCAAGAGTATCAACTACAATAATAATAATAAAATTATCAAATACATTTTTTTGATTTACAAATATTTTAGGATCATATTTTATTATAATTCAATTTTATGAATATAAAAATATCTCATTTTCAATTATTAATTCATCATTTTGATCAATATTTTTTACATTAACTTTATTTCACATAATACATGTAATAATAGGATTAATATCAATAAATATAATATTAAAAAATATAAAAAAAATTAACCTTAATAACACAATAAAATTTTTAATTTGATATTGACATTTTATTGATTTAATTTGAATTATAATTTTTATTATAATATACTAATTTTATTAATACAAAAAGTATATTTAATTTCCAATTAAAAAGTTAAAATAAAATAATAATAAAAATAATATCAATAACAATATTAATTTTAATATTAATAATATTAATATCAACAATAATTAATTTTAATAAAAAAAATATAATAATAATAATAATTCATCTTGTGAATGGGGATTTAATAACATTAATAAAAACCGATCACCAATATCAATTCAATTTTATATAATCACAATTATCTACTTAATTTTTGATATAGAAATAATTATAATTTTACCAATAATAATAAACATAAAAAGAATAAATATAAATATTATAAAAATAATAATAACAATAATATTATTAACAATAATAATAACACTAATTTACGAATGAATTCTGGAAGAAGTGACAATTAAAAAACTTTTCAAGAATGAATCAACAAAATCAAAATAATTTTAGAAGTAGGGGTGGAAATAATCTGCGAAATTTTAGCTTTCGTGGAAGAGGAAATTTCAGACCATCAAGAAGAAACCAATTACCAAATTTTGAAAGTAGGCAACCAGCCCCAGTTCCTACACCGAGAGGACCACCACCAATGGAAGATGCGGTTGAAGCAGTTTTAAAACCACAATCAAAGAGTAAAGATTCCACTCTGTTGAGTAATGATCCAATGCAAACTAAGGATACTATGGTGGTTGGTCTAAGCGGATATTCAGTTAGAACAAGAATTTTACCTTTTAGACATTGTTTTTCTGGATATATTGATTTAATTCGAGCGTCTTTTGACTTACTCGTTGGCTTAGACAGAAATTTTTCTCGGTTAATAACATTTCCAATGTACCAGTATTATTGTGTTGTGGCATTATATGGAAGAATTATGACTTTAATAAATCATTTTAAAAATATTCAAAGTCACATTTATACGGATTATAATAATTTACTTCCATCATCAATGGCATTGCCAAAGCCTATTGCCACTTATTTATCATGTTTAGGAGAAATAATTGATGATAATGGATCTACATGGAGACCAGATTTTATATTACCAACAGAAGATGAATTTTATCAAGAGATAACTGGTTCATTTGGAATTCCAGGTGTACAAACGCATATAAATTATATTGACTGCATAAGTCCAGGCGTTTGTCTATTTGCAATAGCTCAAGAACAGATTACTGAGCCAAATGTCAACAATCAATGGATGTTACCTGGAAATTATCAAGTAGGAGCTGATTTACCACGCGCAAATTGTTTAGGTTGGACAAATGTTAGACGACCATCGCGTGAGGCACTACAATTATATAATGAAGTTGGAATGATAGCTGAATTAGAAAATGATGAATTAATAGTAAATTTCAGCTTACGAGGAGTTCATGGTATACAAATAAATACTAGATTACTAGATGTTATATCAACAAAATTACATACTATGAATTATCCTATGATTAGTGGAGTACCGACCGGAATAAAATGGTCGATGGCCCAGCTAGGTTTCATTATTTACGAACCAAATCAAGAGGATGTCTTATTATCAACATCAACTGCGGGCACATTAACTAACTATTCTCAACAACAAATGTCAGTTCAGGTTGCGAATGGATCGGCTATTGGTAAATTTAGATAATATAGACGCCGTAATATCCAACGCATGTATATGTTTCGCGGAATACCACCACCTGGATGGGGAGTTTAAATAAAGACAAGTATGCTGCAGAGATTGATCATGTTGCAAGTAGTAAAAATTGTCCTATGTATGTCAGGAGCTATGAGAATCTAAATTCTAATATAAATTTTGGGTCCCCTTAGGTTCTCATATATTAATGTTGATAATTGCAAAGCAACTCAATTAATTTTCTTACGGACATTTTATAATGAAAATATAGACATCTGTGTCCTATCAGAACCACATTTAGTTAACAACTCTATTTCCATAAATCATGGCTATGTAATATATATCAATGATAGGACAGCTATTATTATTAAGGATTGTATTCTTCATAAGTTATTAATAACTAAACACAATACTATAGCTCTTAATATTGGCAGATTTATTCTAATATCCTGTTACTTATCCCCAAATAAACCTAGGAACACTATAATAAATAATATTGATCACATTATAAAACTTTTTCCAAATTTTGCTGTAATATTAGTTGGTGATTTAAATATTAGACTACCTCAATTAGAGCCTCAAGTCAGACCCAGTCAAAATTCACTGTTGTTACAGGATCTGATGTATAGCAATAATCTTGTCATTAAAAATGATAAGTCACCAACTTTTAGCAATCATAATGGAAAGAGCATCAAGAGCATCATAGATTATCTGCTGGTGTCTGCTGGCATTACACAATTAGTAAGCTTCCAAATAAAACAATTTGACCTTGCTTTTCATAAAAATATTTTATTCTCAGTGTCCTATAATTTTGAAAAGGCACCAGGTACGATCTTCATTAAACTAGATATTTCTAAATTTAACAAAATTCTGGATAAAAACTATATTACAACACTGCAAGAAAATATCAATAAATGTAATTCTAGTCTAATGATAGAGAAACACATCAGTAAACTGAATGCATACCTCAGTAGGACTATTCATAGATGTCAGAGTCCAGCATTAATATCAACCTGTGATTGGTGGACTAACAAGTTGGAGCTAATTAAAAATAAAATTAATCTTGTTCGCAAAAAGAAGACTAAATGTAGAAATTCAGTTAAACTTTTCTATATTAACAATACACTTAAGCAATTGAATGTTGAGTATAAACATGAAATAGTTAGGGCTCAATTACAACAATGGAAGACCTTTGTGAGCGAAAGTACTGCCTGGGGTAAACCATATAAAATAATTAATAAAAAAAATCCAAAAGTTAGTATCCCCAACATAGTCTCTGCTCAGCAAACAATTAGTGATGATTATGAAAAATGTAATGCTTTCTTAAAACATTTTCTCCCTAATAAACTTGATACACCGCCTATATCTGTACCAACATCTGAGATGCATCCTCCAGAGGTCAGTAGTCAAGTTGTTAATGACATAATTAAAAGGCTTAAAAACAAAAAGACAACCTCTTCTGATAAAATAAACAATAAGGTAATTGAACAACTCAACCTGAAATTTAAGGAACTTTTCCCATCACTTATCAGAAAATGCATAGATCTTCAAGTCTTCCCCCAATGCTGGAAAACAGCTGAATTGAAATTACTCCCTAAACCTGGAAAGATATCTTCTGATATCACTGCTTATCGACCAATCTCTTTACTCAACTGCCTTGGTAAGATGTTTGAGAAAGTTGTTAACCATCTAGTGCTATCCAAAATAAATGAACAGTGTTTATTACATGGCAATCAATTTGGGTTTTGTGCAGGGCACTCTGCTGAAACTGCTGTTTATAAATTAGTACATGCAGTCAGAAATACACTGAATGCAGGGATGACTGCAGTTGTTTTCTCATTCGATATTGCAGGTGCATTTGATAACTGTAAGTGGTCTGCAATTTTTGATATAATTAAAAATTACAAATTCAATCCATACTTAATTAATGTGCTAGTAAGCTATTTTCAAGATAGGGTTGCTCACCTCAGCATTGGAGATGCAAGTAGCTCAAGGAAAGCTAGTTGTGGAGTTCCACAAGGTTCTGTACTGGGACCTACACTATGGAATTTACTATATTCTGATGTTCATTATAAGGTAGAGGATTTCTGTAAACTCCTAAATAACAATTGTGAGTTAATCTCGTATGCTGATGACCTCTGTCTCATTTTTAAGGTCACTAAGTATTATGATTTTGAACAAATAAGAATGATAATTGAATTTCTTGAGGCTACCATCACAAATTTTGGACTGACATTTTCTGCACCAAAATGCAGATTTACTGTTTTTGGCAACAAAAAGATTACAGACATAATTAAAAAATTGAAGCTTATTTCTGGCCACGCTATTGAGCACACAGCCATCTTAAAATATCTAGAAATTCTGATTGATGATAAGCTCACATTTATGCCTCATCTCAACCATATTCATTCAAGATGTGATGTACTTTTCAGAAACATGAGTCGATTGCAATATAATACTTGGGGTCTCCATTATACACAGAGACTTATTTTATATAAGGGATTAATTCAGTCTCTCTATGGTTATGGGGCTGCTACATATATCACATCGAATGTTTTAAAAAATGTGAATAAACAACAGAGAAAATTTCTTCTTAGTATGTCATTTTTGTATCGAACTGCTCCCACCTCAGCTGCTTGTGTCATTAGTGGTGTCCTCCCATTAGATCTATATATTGCAGGCAGAGCAGTCACAAGTGAATTTCATATACTGGGTGACTTGAATTTGTTAACAACCCTTAAATTTGTGGATAATAACATGCTACAAGCTCTTCAACATACAATTCCAATGAACCTGTTTAAAAAGCATGTTTCCCAAGTGTTTTTGACAGAATGGCAAAGGAGGTGGGATGCTGACATCACAGGAAGGAAAACATACCAATTCTTCCCTAATGTCACTAACAGAATGAAATTGAAGAAGTTAAATATTAACTTCTACAGCTCTCAGGTCTTATCTGGCCATGGCAAGTTTGCAGCTTATTTATACAGGTTCCATCTAGTTAATGTTCCAGGGTGTACCTGTTGTTCGGGAGATATTATAGATGACCTTGAACATTTTATCTATGAATGTCCTGCTTTTGCTAATCAGCGACTTAAGTATAAAGTAGGAAACATGCAGTCCCTTCATTTAAACAGCAATAATCATTCAGCATTCCTCAAGTTCTCTGAAAGTGCAATGCGTTTAATTATAAAAAAATGAATAAAAAATATAATAATTATAAATAAAAATAAAAGAACAATAAAATTAAATAACTACTTAATAATAAAAATAATAATTATAACAGAAATGATATTTTTTTCATCATTTTTTTATATAAATTTATCAAATTCAATATTTCCAAATATAATAATAAATAATTTATGACCAATAAATTATTTTTTTTTAAATTATAATATTTCATTAATAAATACATTTATATTAATAAACTCAAGAGTATCAACTACAATAATAATAATAAAATTATCAAATACATTTTTTTGATTTACAAATATTTTAGGATCATATTTTATTATAATTCAATTTTATGAATATAAAAATATCTCATTTTCAATTATTAATTCATCATTTTGATCAATATTTTTTACATTAACTTTATTTCACATAATACATGTAATAATAGGATTAATATCAATAAATATAATATTAAAAAATATAAAAAAAATTAACCTTAATAACACAATAAAATTTTTAATTTGATATTGACATTTTATTGATTTAATTTGAATTATAATTTTTATTATAATATACTAATTTTATTAATACAAAAAGTATATTTAATTTCCAATTAAAAAGTTAAAATAAAATAATAATAAAAATAATATCAATAACAATATTAATTTTAATATTAATAATATTAATATCAACAATAATTAATTTTAATAAAAAAAATATAATAATAATAATAATTCATCTTGTGAATGGGGATTTAATAACATTAATAAAAACCGATCACCAATATCAATTCAATTTTATATAATCACAATTATCTACTTAATTTTTGATATAGAAATAATTATAATTTTACCAATAATAATAAACATAAAAAGAATAAATATAAATATTATAAAAATAATAATAACAATAATATTATTAACAATAATAATAACACTAATTTACGAATGAATTCTGGAAGAAGTGACAATTAAAAAACTTTTCAAGAATGAATCAACAAAATCAAAATAATTTTAGAAGTAGGGGTGGAAATAATCCGCGAAATTTTAGCTTTCGTGGAAGAGGAAATTTCAGACCATCAAGAAGAAACCAATTACCAAATTTTGAAAGTAGGCAACCAGCCCCAGTTCCTACACCGAGAGGACCACCACCAATGGAAGATGCGGTTGAAGCAGTTTTAAAACCACAATCAAAGAGTAAAGATTCCACTCTGTTGAGTAATGATCCAATGCAAACTAAGGATACTATGGTGGTTGGTCTAAGCGGATATTCAGTTAGAACAAGAATTTTACCTTTTAGACATTGTTTTTCTGGATATATTGATTTAATTCGAGCGTCTTTTGACTTACTCGTTGGCTTAGACAGAAATTTTTCTCGGTTAATAACATTTCCAATGTACCAGTATTATTGTGTTGTGGCATTATATGGAAGAATTATGACTTTAATAAATCATTTTAAAAATATTCAAAGTCACATTTATACGGATTATAATAATTTACTTCCATCATCAATGGCATTGCCAAAGCCTATTGCCACTTATTTATCATGTTTAGGAGAAATAATTGATGATAATGGATCTACATGGAGACCAGATTTTATATTACCAACAGAAGATGAATTTTATCAAGAGATAACTGGTTCATTTGGAATTCCAGGTGTACAAACGCATATAAATTATATTGACTGCATAAGTCCAGGCGTTTGTCTATTTGCAATAGCTCAAGAACAGATTACTGAGCCAAATGTCAACAATCAATGGATGTTACCTGGAAATTATCAAGTAGGAGCTGATTTACCACGCGCAAATTGTTTAGGTTGGACAAATGTTAGACGACCATCGCGTGAGGCACTACAATTATATAATGAATTTGGAATGATAGCTGAATTAGAAAATGATGAATTAATAGTAAATTTCAGCTTATGAGGAGTTCATGGTATACAAATAAATACTAGATTACTAGATGTTATATCAACAAAATTACATACTATGAATTATCCTATGATTAGTGGAGTACCGACCGGAATAAAATGGTCGATGGCCCAGCTAGGTTTCATTATTTACGAACCAAATCAAGAGGATGTCTTATTATCAACATCAACTGCGGGCACATTAACTAACTATTCTCAACAACAAATGTCAGTTCAGGTTGCGAATGGATCGGCTATTGGTAAATTTAGATAATATAGACGCCGTAATATCCAACGCATGTATATGTTTCGCAGAATACCACCACCTGGATGGGGAGTTTAAATAAAGACAAGTATGCTGCAGAGATTGATCATGTTGCAAGTAGTAAAAATTGTCCTATGTATGTCAGGAGCTATGAGAATCTAAATTCTAATATAAATTTTGGGTCCCCTTAGGTTCTCATATATTAATGTTGATAATTGCAAAGCAACTCAATTAATTTTCTTACGGACATTTTATAATGAAAATATAGACATCTGTGTCCTATCAGAACCACATTTAGTTAACAACTCTATTTCCATAAATCATGGCTATGTAATATATATCAAATGATAGGACAGCTATTATTATTAAGGATTGTATTCTTCATAAGTTATTAATAACTAAACACAATACTATAGCTCTTAATATTGGCAGATTTATTCTAATATCCTGTTACTTATCCCCAAATAAACCTAGGAACACTATAATAAATAATATTGATCACATTATAAAACTTTTTCCAAATTTTGCTGTAATATTAGTTGGTGATTTAAATATTAGACTACCTCAATTAGAGCCTCAAGTCAGACCCAGTCAAAATTCACTGTTGTTACAGGATCTGATGTATAGCAATAATCTTGTCATTAAAAATGATAAGTCACCAACTTTTAGCAATCATAATGGAAAGAGCATCAAGAGCATCATAGATTATCTGCTGGTGTCTGCTGGCATTACACAATTAGTAAGCTTCCAAATAAAACAATTTGACCTTGCTTTTCATAAAAATATTTTATTCTCAGTGTCCTATAATTTTGAAAAGGCACCAGGTACGATCTTCACTAAACTAGATATTTCTAAATTTAACAAAATTCTGGATAAAAACTATATTACAACACTGCAACAAAATATCAATAAATGTAATTCTAGTCTAATGATAGAGAAATACATCAGTAAACTGAATGCATACCTCAGTAGGACTATTCATAGATGTCAGAGTCCAGCATTAATATCAACCTGTGATTGGTGGACTAACAAGTTGGAGCTAATTAAAAATTTATAAAGTCTAGTAATCATTGGGAGATGGCGTCGTTTACCATAACTTCTGGGTTCTTTTTAGTCGTGGATGATGGTAGCATTGAATTGACAGCTGTGTTGGGCAAAACCGTGTTTCATTTGAATGATGAGCGAAGAATAAATGGAAAGAATGTAATAGCTGGTGATAAAAAGAAATTATATGGAAAAAATTATATAATATCTGTATATAAAGGTTTTGTCAATCCACCTATGATGACCGACAAAACTTTTAAATTGGTTATTTTGGAAGGAAATAAAAATGGTTGGTTATTACCTGATAGCGATGTGGTTTTTGATGTAAGAAGTTTTTTTAATAACGGGTCTTTTCATTCTGTCGTCGTTTCTAGGTCTAATGGAACTCTTTCTCGATCTAGAAATGTTAAGGTGAAATTAATGGATGGAAAAATGATGTCAGTACAATCTTTTACTTCTAAATCTGTAGATTTAGTTGATAGCGATTTTGATGTTACTTCAGTAATGAAAAAATTGAAAAATGTGACAATAGATGAAGAAGTGATTGTGAATGATAAAAGAAAAAATAATAAAGTCGTTAATCATGTTGAAGGGAAAAGGGAAAATAGGTACTCTCGGTCTTCGGTGGATGGGAGTATAGACGTTGGTGATTATGAGGGAAGTGTTTTCGTTTGTGGAGAAGAATCTGATGAAAATAATAAATTTTTTGAAGATGTAGATGAAGGCGAAGATATTAGTGGAAGTTCTGTTTCTGTTTCTGGTGGAGCAACTTGAAATATGCTGATAATGGTCCGCAAAAGCTGAAACTATTTCCTCTAGTCTAAATATTTTGCCTTGTATGGCAGAAGGAGTGGCAGCTAACGCCACAAACCAACAAGTTGCGGCAAATCAAATATTCGGTTGATCCTTGGATAACTTCGCTTTCAAACCGTAGAGATGATGTGGTTATCACTAGATTACGCTTGGGACATACGCATCTTACTCATTCATATCTCATTAACAGAACTTTGGCTCCTGTGTGTCCCGGTTGTAACGTTGTCCTCTCCGTTTCCCATATTCTAGTCGATTGTCCCTCATACTCCTCGCTCCGAACGTCTCTTAATCTTCCTTCTTCGCTCCATCTCCTCTTCAAAGATGATCATGTTTCATTGTCGAGCCTAATTATCTTCCTCCATCAATCCCGTCTCTATTCCTCAATCTAATCCTCTTTTCCTATCGTGCCTCTAGCCTTGGCTGCTGTCCATGGCACGTTAATTTAATTTAATAATAATAATAATAAAATTAATCTTGTTCGCAAAAAGAAGACTAAATGTAGAAATTCAGTTAAACTTTTCTATATTAACAATACACTTAAGCAATTGAATGTTGAGTATAAACATGAAATAGTTAGGGCAAAATTACAACAATGGAAGACCTTTGTGAGCGAAAGTACTGCATGGGGTAAACCATATAAAATAATTAATAAAAAAAATCCAAAAGTTAGTATCCCCAACATAGTCTCTGCTCAGCAAACAATTAGTGATGATTATGAAAAATGTAATGCTTTCTTAAAACATTTTCTCCCTAATAAACTTGATACACCGCCTATATCTGTACCAACATCTGAGATGCATCCTCCAGAGGTCAGTAGTCAAGTTGTTAATGACATAATTAAAAGGCTTAAAAACAAAAAGGCAACCTCTTCTGATAAAATAAACAATAAGGTAATTAAACAACTCAACCTGAAATTTAAGGAACTTTTCCCATCACTTATCAGAAAATGCATAGATCTTCAAGTCTTCCCCAATGCTTGAAAACAGCTGAATTGAAATTACTCCCTAAACCTGGAAAGATATCTTCTGATATCACTGCTTATCGTCTTTACTCAACTGCCTTGGTAAGATGTTTGAGAAAGTTGATAACCATCTAGTGCTATCCAAAATAAATTCACAGTGTTTATTACATGGCAATCAATTTGGGTTTCGTGCAAAGCACTCTGCTGAAACTGCTGTTTATAAATTAATACATGCAGTCAGAAATACACTGAATGCAGGAATGACTGCAGTTGTTTTCTCATTCGATATTGCAGGTGCATTTGATAACTGTAAGTGGTCTGCAATTTTTGATATAATTAAAAATTACAAATTCAATCCATACTTAATTAATGTGCTAGTAAGCTATTTTCAAGATAGGGTTGCTCACCTCAGCATTGGAGATGCAAGTAGCTCAAGGAAAGCTAGTTGTGGAGTTCCACAAGGTTCTGTACTGGGACCTACACTATGGAATTTACTATATTCTGATGTTCATTATAAGGTAGAGGATTTCTGTAAACTCCTAAATAACAATTGTGAGTTAATCTCGTATGCTGATGACCTCTGTCTCATTTTTTAAGGTCACTAAGTATTATGATTTTGAACAAATAAGAATGATAATTGAATTTCTTGAGGCTACCATCACAAATTTTGGACTGACATTTTCTGCACCAAAATGCAGATTTACTGTTTTTGGCAACAAAAAGATTACAGACATAATTAAAAAATTGAAGCTTATTTCTGGCCACGCTATTGAGCACACAGCCATCTTAAAATATCTAGAAATTCTGATTGATGATAAGCTCACATTTATGCCTCATCTCAACCATATTCATTCAAGATGTGATGTACTTTTCAGAAACATGAGTCGATTGCAATATAATACTTGGGGTCTCCATTATACACAGAGACTTATTTTATATAAGGGATTAATTCAGTCTCTCTATGGTTATGGGGCTGCTACATATATCACATCGAATGTTTTAAAAAATGTGAATAAACAACAGAGAAAATTTCTTCTTAGTATGTCATTTTTGTATCGAACTGCTCCCACCTCAGCTGCTTGTGTCATTAGTGGTGTCCTCCCATTAGATCTATATATTGCAGGCAGAGCAGTCACAAGTGAATTTCGTATACTGGGTGACTTGAATTTGTTAACAACCCTTAAATTTGTGGATAATAACATGCTACAAGCTCTTCAACATACAATTCCAATGAACCTGTTTAAAAAGCATGTTTCCCAAGTGTTTTTGACAGAATGGCAAAGGAGGTGGGATGCTGACATCACAGGAAGGAAAACATACCAATTCTTCCCTAATGTCACTAACAGAATGAAATTGAAGAAGTTAAATATTAACTTCTACAGCTCTCAGGTCTTATCTGGCCATGGCAAGTTTGCAGCTTATTTATACAGGTTCCATCTAGTTAATGTTCCAGGGTGTACCTGTTGTTCGGGAGATATTATAGATGACCTTGAACATTTTATCTATGAATGTCCTGCTTTTGCTAATCAGCGACTTAAGTATAAAGTAGGAAACATGCAGTCCCTTCATTTAAACAGCAATAATCATTCAGCATTCCTCAAGTTCTCTGAAAGTGCAATGCGTTTAATTATAAAAAAATGAATAAAAAATATAATAATTATAAATAAAAATAAAAGAACAATAAAATTAAATAACTACTTAATAATAAAAATAATAATTATAACAGAAATGATATTTTTTTCATCATTTTTTTATATAAATTTATCAAATTCAATATTTCCAAATATAATAATAAATAATTTATGACCAATAAATTTTTTTTTTTTTAAATTATAATATTTCATTAATAAATACATTTATATTAATAAACTCAAGAGTATCAACTACAATAATAATAATAAAATTATCAAATACATTTTTTTGATTTACAAATATTTTAGGATCATATTTTATTATAATTCAATTTTATGAATATAAAAATATCTCATTTTCAATTATTAATTCATCATTTTGATCAATATTTTTTACATTAACTTTATTTCACATAATACATGTAATAATAGGATTAATATCAATAAATATAATATTAAAAAATATAAAAAAAATTAACCTTAATAACACAATAAAATTTTTAATTTGATATTGACATTTTATTGATTTAATTTGAATTATAATTTTTATTATAATATACTAATTTTATTAATACAAAAAGTATATTTAATTTCCAATTAAAAAGTTAAAATAAAATAATAATAAAAATAATATCAATAACAATATTAATTTTAATATTAATAATATTAATATCAACAATAATTAATTTTAATAAAAAAAATATAATAATAATAATAATTCATCTTGTGAATGGGGATTTAATAACATTAATAAAAACCGATCACCAATATCAATTCAATTTTATATAATCACAATTATCTACTTAATTTTTGATATAGAAATAATTATAATTTTACCAATAATAATAAACATAAAAAGAATAAATATAAATATTATAAAAATAATAATAACAATAATATTATTAACAATAATAATAACACTAATTTACGAATGAATTCTGGAAGAAGTGACAATTAAAAAACTTTTCAAGAATGAATCAACAAAATCAAAATAATTTTAGAAGTAGGGGTGGAAATAATCCGCGAAATTTTAGCTTTCGTGGAAGAGGAAATTTCAGACCATCAAGAAGAAACCAATTACCAAATTTTGAAAGTAGGCAACCAGCCCCAGTTCCTACACCGAGAGGACCACCACCAATGGAAGATGCGGTTGAAGCAGTTTTAAAACCACAATCAAAGAGTAAAGATTCCACTCTGTTGAGTAATGATCCAATGCAAACTAAGGATACTATGGTGGTTGGTCTAAGCGGATATTCAGTTAGAACAAGAATTTTACCTTTTAGACATTGTTTTTCTGGATATATTGATTTAATTCGAGCGTCTTTTGACTTACTCGTTGGCTTAGACAGAAATTTTTCTCGGTTAATAACATTTCCAATGTACCAGTATTATTGTGTTGTGGCATTATATGGAAGAATTATGACTTTAATAAATCATTTTAAAAATATTCAAAGTCACATTTATACGGATTATAATAATTTACTTCCATCATCAATGGCATTGCCAAAGCCTATTGCCACTTATTTATCATGTTTAGGAGAAATAATTGATGATAATGGATCTACATGGAGACCAGATTTTATATTACCAACAGAAGATGAATTTTATCAAGAGATAACTGGTTCATTTGGAATTCCAGGTGTACAAACGCATATAAATTATATTGACTGCATAAGTCCAGGCGTTTGTCTATTTGCAATAGCTCAAGAACAGATTACTGAGCCAAATGTCAACAATCAATGGATGTTACCTGGAAATTATCAAGTAGGAGCTGATTTACCACGCGCAAATTGTTTAGGTTGGACAAATGTTAGACGACCATCGCGTGAGGCACTACAATTATATAATGAATTTGGAATGATAGCTGAATTAGAAAATGATGAATTAATAGTAAATTTCAGCTTATGAGGAGTTCATGGTATACAAATAAATACTAGATTACTAGATGTTATATCAACAAAATTACATACTATGAATTATCCTATGATTAGTGGAGTACCGACCGGAATAAAATGGTCGATGGCCCAGCTAGGTTTCATTATTTACGAACCAAATCAAGAGGATGTCTTATTATCAACATCAACTGCGGGCACATTAACTAACTATTCTCAACAACAAATGTCAGTTCAGGTTGCGAATGGATCGGCTATTGGTAAATTTAGATAATATAGACGCCGTAATATCCAACGCATGTATATGTTTCGCGGAATACCACCACCTGGATGGGGAGTTTAAATAAAGACAAGTATGCTGCAGAGATTGATCATGTTGCAAGTAGTAAAAATTGTCCTATGTATGTCAGGAGCTATGAGAATCTAAATTCTAATATAAATTTTGGGTCCCCTTAGGTTCTCATATATTAATGTTGATAATTGCAAAGCAACTCAATTAATTTTCTTACGGACATTTTATAATGAAAATATAGACATCTGTGTCCTATCAGAACCACATTTAGTTAACAACTCTATTTCCATAAATCATGGCTATGTAATATATATCAAATGATAGGACAGCTATTATTATTAAGGATTGTATTCTTCATAAGTTATTAATAACTAAACACAATACTATAGCTCTTAATATTGGCAGATTTATTCTAATATCCTGTTACTTATCCCCAAATAAACCTAGGAACACTATAATAAATAATATTGATCACATTATAAAACTTTTTCCAAATTTTGCTGTAATATTAGTTGGTGATTTAAATATTAGACTACCTCAATTAGAGCCTCAAGTCAGACCCAGTCAAAATTCACTGTTGTTACAGGATCTGATGTATAGCAATAATCTTGTCATTAAAAATGATAAGTCACCAACTTTTAGCAATCATAATGGAAAGAGCATCAAGAGCATCATAGATTATCTGCTGGTGTCTGCTGGCATTACACAATTAGTAAGCTTCCAAATAAAACAATTTGACCTTGCTTTTCATAAAAATATTTTATTCTCAGTGTCCTATAATTTTGAAAAGGCACCAGGTACGATCTTCACTAAACTAGATATTTCTAAATTTAACAAAATTCTGGATAAAAACTATATTACAACACTGCAACAAAATATCAATAAATGTAATTCTAGTCTAATGATAGAGAAATACATCAGTAAACTGAATGCATACCTCAGTAGGACTATTCATAGATGTCAGAGTCCAGCATTAATATCAACCTGTGATTGGTGGACTAACAAGTTGGAGCTAATTAAAAATTTATAAAGTCTAGTAATCATTGGGAGATGGCGTCGTTTACCATAACTTCTGGGTTCTTTTTAGTCGTGGATGATGGTAGCATTGAATTGACAGCTGTGTTGGGCAAAACCGTGTTTCATTTGAATGATGAGCGAAGAATAAATGGAAAGAATGTAATAGCTGGTGATAAAAAGAAATTATATGGAAAAAATTATATAATATCTGTATATAAAGGTTTTGTCAATCCACCTATGATGACCGACAAAACTTTTAAATTGGTTATTTTGGAAGGAAATAAAAATGGTTGGTTATTACCTGATAGCGATGTGGTTTTTGATGTAAGAAGTTTTTTTAATAAAGGGTCTTTTCATTCTGTCGTCGTTTCTAGGTCTAATGGAACTCTTTCTCGATCTAGAAACGTTAAGGTGAAATTAATGGATGGAAAAATGATGTCAGTACAATCTTTTACTTCTAAATCTGTAGATTTAGTTGATAGCGATTTTGATGTTACTTCAGTAATGAAAAAATTGAAAAATGTGACAATAGATGAAGAAGTGATTGTGAATGATAAAAGAAAAAATAATAAAGTCGTTAATCATGTTGAAGGGAAAAGGGAAAATAGGTACTCTCGGTCTTCGGTGGATGGGAGTATAGACGTTGGTGATTATGAGGGAAGTGTTTTCGTTTGTGGAGAAGAATCTGATGAAAATAATAAATTTTTTGAAGATGTAGATGAAGGCGAAGATATTAGTGGAAGTTCTGTTTCTGTTTCTGGTGGAGCAACTTGAAATATGCTGATAATGGTCCGCAAAAGCTGAAACTATTTCCTCTAGTCTAAATATTTTGCCTTGTATGGCAGAAGGAGTGGCAGCTAACGCCACAAACCAACAAGTTGCGGCAAATCAAATATTCGGTTGATCCTTGGATAACTTCGCTTTCAAACCGTAGAGATGATGTGGTTATCACTAGATTACGCTTGGGACATACGCATCTTACTCATTCATATCTCATTAACAGAACTTTGGCTCCTGTGTGTCCCGGTTGTAACGTTGTCCTCTCCGTTTCCCATATTCTAGTCGATTGTCCCTCATACTCCTCGCTCCGAACGTCTCTTAATCTTCCTTCTTCGCTCCATCTCCTCTTCAAAGATGATCATGTTTCATTGTCGAGCCTAATTATCTTCCTCCATCAATCCCGTCTCTATTCCTCAATCTAATCCTCTTTTCCTATCGTGCCTCTAGCCTTGGCTGCTGTACATGGCACGTTAATTTAATTTAATAATAATAATAATAAAATTAATCTTGTTCGCAAAAAGAAGACTAAATGTAGAAATTCAGTTAAACTTTTCTATATTAACAATACACTTAAGCAATTGAATGTTGAGTATAAACATGAAATAGTTAGGGCAAAATTACAACAATGGAAGACCTTTGTGAGCGAAAGTACTGCATGGGGTAAACCATATAAAATAATTAATAAAAAAAATCCAAAAGTTAGTATCCCCAACATAGTCTCTGCTCAGCAAACAATTAGTGATGATTATGAAAAATGTAATGCTTTCTTAAAACATTTTCTCCCTAATAAACTTGATACACCGCCTATATCTGTACCAACATCTGAGATGCATCCTCCAGAGGTCAGTAGTCAAGTTGTTAATGACATAATTAAAAGGCTTAAAAACAAAAAGGCAACCTCTTCTGATAAAATAAACAATAAGGTAATTAAACAACTCAACCTGAAATTTAAGGAACTTTTCCCATCACTTATCAGAAAATGCATAGATCTTCAAGTCTTCCCCAATACTGGAAAACAGCTGAATTGAAATTACTCCCTAAACCTGGAAAGATATCTTCTGATATCACTGCTTATCGACCAATCTCTTTACTCAACTGCCTTGGTAAGATGTTTGAGAAAGTTGTTAACCATCTAGTGCTATCCAAAATAAATGAACAGTGTTTATTACATGGCAATCAATTTGGGTTTCATGCAGGGCACTCTGCTGAAACTGCTGTTTATAAATTAATACATGCAGTCAGAAATACACTGAATGCAGGAATGACTGCAGTTGTTTTCTCATTCGATATTGCAGGTGCATTTGATAACTGTAAGTGGTCTGCAATTTTTGATATAATTAAAAATTACAAATTCAATCCATACTTAATTAATGTGCTAGTAAGCTATTTTCAAGATAGGGTTGCTCACCTCAGCATTGGAGATGCAAGTAGCTCAAGGAAAGCTAGTTGTGGAGTTCCACAAGGTTCTGTACTGGGACCTACACTATGGAATTTACTATATTCTGATGTTCATTATAAGGTAGAGGATTTCTGTAAACTCCTAAATAACAATTGTGAGTTAATCTCGTATGCTGATGACCTCTGTCTCATTTTTTAAGGTCACTAAGTATTATGATTTTGAACAAATAAGAATGATAATTGAATTTCTTGAGGCTACCATCACAAATTTTGGACTGACATTTTCTGCACCAAAATGCAGATTTACTGTTTTTGGCAACAAAAAGATTACAGACATAATTAAAAAATTGAAGCTTATTTCTGGCCACGCTATTGAGCACACAGCCATCTTAAAATATCTAGAAATTCTGATTGATGATAAGCTCACATTTATGCCTCATCTCAACCATATTCATTCAAGATGTGATGTACTTTTCAGAAACATGAGTCGATTGCAATATAATACTTGGGGTCTCCATTATACACAGAGACTTATTTTATATAAGGGATTAATTCAGTCTCTCTATGGTTATGGGGCTGCTACATATATCACATCGAATGTTTTAAAAAATGTGAATAAACAACAGAGAAAATTTCTTCTTAGTATGTCATTTTTGTATCGAACTGCTCCCACCTCAGCTGCTTGTGTCATTAGTGGTGTCCTCCCATTAGATCTATATATTGCAGGCAGAGCAGTCACAAGTGAATTTCGTATACTGGGTGACTTGAATTTTTTAACAACCCTTAAATTTGTGGATAATAACATGCTACAAGCTCTTCAACATACAATTCCAATGAACCTGTTTAAAAAGCATGTTTCCCAAGTGCTTTTGACAGAATGGCAAAGGAGGTGGGATGCTGACATCACAGGAAGGAAAACATACCAATTCTTCCCTAATGTCACTAACAGAATGAAATTGAAGAAGTTAAATATTAACTTCTACAGCTCTCAGGTCTTATCTGGCCATGGCAAGTTTGCAGCTTATTTATACAGGTTCCATCTAGTTAATGTTCAGGGTGTACCTGTTGTTCGGGAGATATTATAGATGACCTTGAACATTTTATCTATGAATGTCCTGCTTTTGCTAATCAGCGACTTAAGTATAAAGTAGGAAACATGCAGTCCCTTCATTTAAACAGCAATAATCATTCAGCATTCCTCAAGTTCTCTGAAAGTGCAATGCGACATAAATTTAATATCATGAGCTAGCTCTTATCTTACAAAAATAAAAAATAAAACAATAAATAAATAAAAAAAAATATTAATAAAACTAATTCAACCGTGAAACCAATATCTAGAGCAACTGATCAATCTTCTGATATTGCACTCATTACATGTTTAAAAATTAAGTTTGTAAATATAATAATAAATGTTTGCAACAATTGTAATTATTTATATAAAGATTTTTTCCCCATTTTTTAATATAAAATAATTTATAATATTCTGTAGTCTTAAGTTTGTACATATGATATACTGCATGGTAATTGTTGGGACTATGTTATGTCATCCTAACTGTTGCCAATAAATATAAGTACACTTGCAAAGGACCTCACACACAAGATTGAAATACTTATTTATTTATTTATGAATATACAGTCGATATATGTGTAGTTTAATTTATACATAATTCTCCTCCGGTCCTTTGCACCTTTATACATTCAATTTTACCAAATTATATGATTGTTATTAAAAAAAAAAAATAATAATAATTTACGAATGAATAAATAATTCAATTAAATGAAAAAAATAAGAAAAAAAAAATTATTTTGCAAATAAAAAAATAAAAATTCTTAATATGAAAAAAAAAATTAATTTCGACTTAAAAAATAAACATATTAAATTTTGTTTTTAATCCATAAGTGCATGGGGTGCAGTCATGGCGAGTGCGGTCACAGGATTCTTTGTACAATCTCCGGACGGTGCTCTAAAACTAACGGTGGTCACGATCAAAGAGATCTTTAAATGCAAAAGATGTTCTGGAAGTGGAGTTTACAGCAAAGCGGGTTTGGTTTATTTACAGAAAGGTTTTGACATCGGAGTATATACTTTGTCACGATTTTCAAAAATGGTTATTCTTGATGGAATTGGTGATGGTTGGTTGTTACCTGATAGCGAGATAATGATTAATCCGGATACTTTGAGTACTAACCTCGTTAAGGGGCGTGTGGTAGAATCGTTAAGCAACGGGAATTTACTACTACGATTCAAATTAAAGGAGTAGAAACTAGAGATTTACCTGTGTTCACATCTCGACGCGAAGTCTTTTCGGTTGTTAAATTTGAAAAATTGGATTTGGAAAAAATTTCTGGTTTAAGTATTAAATCGGTTAAGGAGAAAAATGTTTTAAGTTCATAGTTGAATTCAACGAGCACTGCTGAGTCTGAGAAGCGGATTTCTAAGAAGAATTTTTCTTCTCCGCATAAAATTAGCGCTCAAGCAAAAAGGATTGAGCACTTGGAAATTGATAATAGTTATGAAGATGATGAAGAATTAAAATCAAAGGAAGAAGATGGCAGTATTGAATCTGTGAGTAATTGCTCTACTTTTGAAGAACGTATTGATAGGGCTGAGTCAACGTTAGTAAATAGACACATTATAACCACGTTAGATTTTGCAAAATTAGAAAAACGTTCAAATAAACAGTTGTTGAGAAATTTGAAAGAGCGGAAAAATATTAAATATTGCAGATTGGATGATGTTACCTACTGATAAAGAAGTCGATATGGTAAATATACTTTCGGATATCGGAGATGATTTGTTTACGTTGAGGGATAAAGTAGACGCTTTACAGATTTCGGTTGATCACAGCGCAAAAAAATTTGAGGACGTGATGTCGATTGTAAAGCGCCTAACCGAAGAAAATAAAAAGTTAAAAGATGAAACGAATAATTTGCGGTGTCGAGTTGCTGATTTGGAACAATACAGCCGTCGTAATAATGTGATAATAAGCAACGTACCGACAACAGAAGGAGAAGATGTTACAAATTTAGTAAAAAAAATTGGTGAGCTAACAGCTACCAACATTACGGAAGCCGACATCGACTGTTGTCATAGATTAAAAAAATCTCCCAAACAAGCATTCCCGAATATAGTTGTAAGGTTCTGTCGTCGTACGATTAGAGACAGTTTACTACGGAATAAGCGGAATTATAGATTAAAGCAGCGGGATTTAAATTTAAAAGAACGATCGTCGTCAAATCAATTTATTTACATCAATGAGCATTTAACAACAGAAAATGCCAAGTTGTTCATGGCGGCGAAACAATTAAAAAATCACAGATATAAGTTTGTATGGACGAAGAACGGAAGAGTGCACGTAAAGATGATAAATCAACGATAGTGTTCATCGAAACAGCGGCACAAATCGCAGACCTTGTATCGAGTGGTACAGTAGGCTATGCAAACGATAGGAGTTTATGACTAGTTTTAAATCATTTTACTTTCCTATATTATATTAAATTTAAGCAGAGGGAAAATGTGAGGAGTGTATTTGATACGTGTATATGTTTGTGTGTAACTGTGTATTTATTTTTAGATATGCGTGTGGTACAAATGAAATGGATTACGTCTCGGTTGTATTGTTTTAGCCGAATAAACGCGTTGCTCTTGCATATGTTAGTCTATTCTGAAGTTAATAGTAAATTTTAATAATGGCCTTAAATACCGTTAAGATTTTCACTTTAGATGTCACTAGTCTGCGTAAGCATTACAATGAACTAGTTGTGTATCTTGATGAACAACCTACACAATATGACATTATAGTCATTACAGAATCGTGGTTGTACGAAGATGAAATTAGTCGATATTGTCTTCCTGATTTCACACTAGAAGCTCAATGTACAGACAACAAAAGATCGGGGGGGGGGGGAAATTATGGTTTATGTAAAGAAAAATATTAGATATAGTAGCGTTAATATCGAGATACGTTCAGCAAATGTGATACATATACTGTTAGAGTCACGGTAAATAGAATACACGGTAGGGATCACGCGCAGGCTGCTTAGCAGCTATTACGTCATTGGTGTCCAGTCGAGCTCGACGATGTACAACGTAAACGCTACTTTCGGTTCCTTACTCTAGCTGTGATTATATTTACAATTTTACATTCCTCTCTTTTCGATATAATTAATTTATTTTAATTTTATAACAATTACATTATATCTATTAACATTATTTAACGCAATTATGTTTTTCAACTTGTTTAAACGCAATAATTTCGTTAAAAATTGTAGTATGAGGCAAGTTTCATTTAAATTTTTGGATATTTTAAATAATACCAAAAATATGATAAAAATTTATTTATATAAGCAAATATTTCACTCACGAAATTTTAGTTATTGCAATTTTATCAATTTATTCCTTTTTTTTCGTCCATCGTCGGTATTTTTGCTTCCGTAGATTGTTCTTTTACTGGACTTCTTTTTGTTTAGCGTCTTAATTCTGATGAATGTTCGTGTTCTGACGAAACAGGAAATGGCGAATTCATCAATCCCGATGCTGCTGTATCTCAATTTTAAAATGTTGATCAATGTTTTCATTACCTCTGAATTCCTATTGATGTTACCACTGCCGTGTAATTGCTAAAATCTTTTTTCATATTATATACTGTCTGTCCACTGCTCGGTTGGGTTCATTAACGCACCCCTCGATATTGTTGCCAGCCAGTCTGTTTGCTTAGGTGGATTTATTTTTGTTGGATGCCCGTACTCAAAAACAATATCTAGTCCTTTTTTTTTTTTACACGATATGCAATGTAACCAGCTAGCATTTTTAACAGATCATTGTTTTCACCTTATACTTGGCCCGACTTTTCTTTATCATCCGATAATGTTTCGATCACGCGAGTAAAGTCATTTTCTTCTTCGTGAAAATTTATATCTTTTTCTAATTCTTCGCATTCCGATGATTTAGTTCACTACCTTTTTCAATTTCATTTATTACGTCGGCGCTTAATGTTACCAGCGCTTCATTCAATGTAAACAAGGATTATTATGCCTGACAACGGAAGAGGTGAAGAAGGCAATTGCGGCTAAATTAAAAGATGAACAAAAATTAGGATACGTTTTTCGGTTGCCAGTATCATTAATTGGTTCGCCAGCATATTACCAGAAGAAGTTTCAAGATTCGATGACATTGTTCTTCCAAATAGGAAGACCGACATTCATGATAACGTCAACTGCGAATCCTAATTGGCCTGAGTTGAAAAGGCTTCGTTTGCCTGGACAGTTAGTAGTTGACAGGCCTGATGTAACGAATCGAATTTTTTTCGATAAAATTCGTTACATGAGAAATTTGATCGAGAAGAAAAATTACTTTGGAATTGTAGAGGCGATGGTAGAGTCGCTCGAGTATCAGAAGCGAGGTCCACCTCATACGCATAAGCTGATAACTGTGCGCGGAGCTGGAAGTACGTCAGCGTATGTAGATAACATTATAAGCGCGTAAATTCCGAAGTTACCTGAAAAGGGCGATAAGTCTGAGTTGGCGAAGATGCAGCGTGAATTGAGGAAAGGCGTGCTCAAGTACCAAGTGCATATTTGCAACGAGCATTGTCTAAATAAAGGCAAGTGCAAACGAGGCTTTCCCAAGTCGTATTCGAAGAAAACGATTATATACGACGATAAGGCGACTATATATAAACGTCTATCACCGGATGAAGGTGGTGAACGTGTTATAGTACAAGGTAAAATAATTACCGACGCCAATATAATTCCATATAATCCGGGATATTTATTAATGTGGGATGTCCATCATAATGTTGAATTTTGTTATGGCACATTAGCCTGTAAGTACGATTTAAAGGAGGTAGTTATGCGTATGTGCAACAAAAACAGTCAAATACTAATGTGGTCGACTATGATGAGGCGAAAGCGATTATGAAGACGGAATACCGTTCCCCGCATGAAACGCATGCTAGATTATACGATCAAAAGATTGTACGAATGTCATATCATGTACAAGCGTTGAGCGTCCATCTTCCTGGACAAGCGCGTCAGTATTATCACCCGAATGCTCAATCACAAATAGTGGCTGGTAATGTCAGAGAGGAAAAACTGAAATATAGCCATTTTGAGCAATTCATGCGCCAATGCCATGAAGAGAAGATAGAGAAGAAGAAAAAATGTGACATTCGAAAATTACTATTCCAAGAGGTTCCCAAACAATTTACATGGAATAAGAAGAGCCATGTATGGGAAAAGCGAAAAAAGTGTGGAAAGTGATTGGACGTGTATACCCGGTTGCACCCACCAACCACGAGTTGTTCGCATTATATCAGTTGGTGCTCCATAAACGAGGTCCTTGCAGTTTTGATGATTTGAAGACATCAGAAACTGGGACAGTTTATGAGACATTTTCAGAGGCCGCGATAATAATGGGTGTAATTGAAAGTCAACTGGTGTGGGAACGCACATTGCTAGAAGGTGATCGTGTCCTATCACCGCGGCTGATGAGGAAATTGTTCATGCAGATTCTTCTGTCCGGCTATGCTATAAATGACGCAAAGAGCTTATGGGAGCAATTTGTGGAATTTATATTTTAAATTAATCAATCAAAAAAATGGTCCCATTTGGCAACATTTAATTAAAACAAAATTAAAAAAATATGTACAAGAACAAAACAAAACATATGAATCATATATTTTTTAACACAACAATTTTTTCTATTATAACATATTTATTTGCAGGACAAAAGACGTACAAATAACAAAATAAACAATTTGTACAAAGAAATTAACATTTTAAAAAAAGTAAGTTTTGATTATTATTTATTATGTTTTATAGGTTTTTTTTTTTATTATTTTACACATACTGCTTTTATATGTTTTACACATACAGATTTTATATGTTTTACACATACATCAGTTAATTCACATTTCAATGTACAATATCACAAAAAGAAAAAAATTGTCAAATGATACGATAATTTTTAAATATGAATAAAAATAAAATAAACAATTATTAATTTATTTTGTCTTTATTTTTAGGGAAAAAAAAAGATCAAAAAACAACAATCGAAAAAAAAAATATCGTAAGTACATTTACAAATATTTTAATTCATATGATACAATAACACATCTAGCACAACTATATGTAACTAATATATAACTGTAGTATCTGAAATATTTTCATTATAATCACTGTATTAGGCTATTTTTATTATTTTTATTTTACACATGAACAAAAAAACAATTTTTTAAAAATATTTCTCGATCTGTTTCGATTTAAGTGAAAAAAAAATTATTAAAGTACTATTTATGAAATTTGCAAAACGAATACCTTATAATATTGGAACAATTGATGAATACCCATATTTAATTTGGTAGTTTATTTTATTTTATAAATTTATAAATAAAATGGTGACTTAATTATTTTCTAGATTTCAGTCATATTTTATTAAAATGATTAAAATTAAAATAATATTTTATTAAAATGATTAAAATTAAAATAATATTTTATTAAAATGATTAAAATTAAATCTTACAATTTATCTACTATTAATTTTTTAGTTTTTACTACTATTAATTTTTTAGTTTTTATCTACTATTAATTGAATGTTTTTTAATAATCTTTCTAACAGGAAATACAGGACTTAAAAATTAAAAATGAAAAATACAAAACATGTGCAGATGAAAGAGCACAAGTAATATAATATTTTAATAACAAAAATTTATTAACATGTTTTATTACACACATACATATGATAAAAATAATATGAAACTATATTTTATTTTCAGACGATCGAATTATTATCCAAACAGGTGCATCACCTGACGGAGTTACAAACCAAAATAGTGATGCAGCAATTCAAAGTAAAATTTGTATATTTATTATACCTTTTTTTCGTTTGTTTCAGATTATATATATCTTTTTCTTCATGTGTTTCAGATAAGAAATAATTAGAAGAGATCGTATATTATATTTATATATATATATATATATATATATTTTACTTTATTATCACACATATTTTTATTTATATATATATATTATATCTTTTTTATACCTTTTTCTTCATTTGTTTCAGATATATGTATATACCTTTTTTATTTGTTTCATTTCAGATTATATATACCTTTTTTTTCATTTGTTTCAGATAACAAACAATTCATGAAAATACATTAAAATAAAATTGTTTAATTTGTGTTATATATATATATATATATATATATATATATATATATATATATATATATATATATATATATATATATATATATATATATATATATATGTGTGTATGTATGTATGTATACATATAAAACATAAGTTTAGTTCGAAAAATGAAACGAAATGTTTTCTTGATAATTTTTGATTAATGATGTAATGTTTAATTTTTATATATATAAAACATACTCGCGATATCTCGTTTTCTTCTTCGTGAAAATTTATATCTTTTTCTAATTCTTCGCATTCCGATGATTTACTTCGCTACCTTTTTCAATTTCATTTATTACGTCGGCGCTTAATGTTACCAGCGCTTCATTTCACGAATTAGCAGTTTTATTATCGAACCCGCATTTTTACTAAAAAGAACGCACTTAATTCTTTGATTTACAGCAGTTGGCGAGGGATGATCATAAATTTTACCCAAGCCTCTAATCAAAGAAAAATAAGATTCAAGAATATCTTGGTTGCACCTCGCCGACATTATGTAAGAATATCCTTCACAATATAATTCAGAGAACATCCGCTGAAGACTTCGAATAGAAACCTGAAAAGCAATTTGAAATGGTAACAAATTCGATCTACCGATTACTCTCATCGATGTGCACAAATTATACAATTTTTCCAATGTCTCATTCTGTTTCACTAAATTTTTACCAAATGCGTTTTTCATTTCATTAGTGGGATGAAAAGGAATTCTCGAATTCAGCACATCGAAACCGTCATTAATTGTTTTTAAGAATTTTACAACATGATCGTTGCCTGGAAGTGTATAACTAATAGCATCAGCTACTGTTCTTGAAAGTAACTCAGCTGCTATCCGGACTTTTTGTCTCTCGATCCCCGAAAGAAGTAAATGATTTTGATTAATCTTATAAGCAAATTTAAGATCTCCTTGTTTCTGTAATTCAATTAATTTTAGAAAAATGTCTTTAGTTACAATTTCACCGCTAGATAATTTGTATCCTTGATCAAGAAGATGATTTCTCAATAGTTTCAACGCATGAGGAACATCGTAAAAAGCCCAGATCTTACGATTTTCACAAAGCGGATGCGTAATATTTGTTTTAATATTATTAACACCAAGGTCGGCCATAAGTTTCCTATTTGATGGACCCATGTCACATACAAACGCACGAACTTTGAATCCTGTAGATTCTATCATTCTAATGACTTCAAAAAATAAATTTTTATCCACTGCACAGTCAAAGTTATAATATATGGGTTGTTTCCATTTTCCAACGAGGCTACGAATAATCATAACCTGCACGTAAGAATGAGGACCGCGGATTATATCCGAAATGCTGTCGTAACATATATCAGATTGAACTTTCATTTCATCGAATGAAAGTACAACATCTTTTTCAAAGTCCGTAAATACTCTTGAATGTGATGTCAAAATATTCAAAATTAAATTTATAAAACCCGGGGCAACTACAAATTCGCTCAAACGACGTTTTATAGTCACTTCAATTGGAATGGGATACTTATAGGCTTCTTTTACGAAGTTGAAAGATTTTTTTTTAAATACACCTTAACGATATTGCCTTCGATATGTCGTCAGAAGACCAGCTGGAACATTTTCCACTAACGATTACTTGTTGTTGACACTTCGAGAAAGTTCCTTCAACGCTTTTAGCCGAACTTTTAAACTCGTAATTTCAGCCTTCGCTGTCTCCAAATCCTTTAAAAGGCTTTCATTAGTTTGTTTTAAGGAATTATTTTCTAACTGTAATTTAATAAATTTATTATTATCGCTAATATCAGAGTTATTGGATGAACAAATTTCATTATTTGTTAAACCTATGTCTTTAGCGTTGCTTCCTAACAAAGAATTTACAACTTTTTTTAGACTCACGTTTGTTATACCTTTCACTTCGTTCATTTTGAATATCTGACTCGCATTCAATTAATGTTGGTATTCGCAAATGAGGAATCGAATCCTTTTTAAAATTTTTCTTTGGTTTATACCCAAGCAATTCTGATCTCAAATCACGTTCAAAATCATTTTCATTAAAGTGACGAGAAGAAACGCGGGCAGTTTCAATATTAAAGTCATCAGCTCTTTTGCTCATATGTAACCACTGTTCCATGAAAACTGATTCCCAATTTATGAGCGTTTCTGTCATGATTAGAACACCCAGCGATGACACAACAAGGCATAATAAAAATAATAATAATAATAATACAGTATCAAAACGATCTAACCATTTCTATGTTGATGACGTAATATATGTATAAAAATTGATAACATAGGCAGTATTAAACGAAAAAAACACATAAATTGCATAAGTTAATTTGTTGACCGTAATAAAAAATAAATAAAAAAATACTCGAACAAGCGGCGACAGAAGCACGAAATAATACGGAAGAACACGCGAAACAACGGAACGACTACTACAGTCGACTGTCTGAACTAGTGGGCACCAGTGACGTCAAAATTTCGTTTGACTACTGCGCAACTAGTTCGTGATACCTACCGTGTATTCTATTTACCGTGGTTAGAGTTAGAAAATCAAAGATGTTTTTCCGTTACTGGAATTGAATTATTCCGATTTTTTACACGACCTTAACGAAATTATTAGCGCTTCCTCCAATTTAGCGCTTATTACGGGTGATGTAAACATAAATTTATTAGATAGCGAGAGAAGTAGCGAATATTTAAATGCTATGTATTCCAACAGATTTTACAGTGTTGTTAATGAACCAACCTTTATAAAACCTGAAAATAATTACGCTTCGTGTCTAGATCATATCTTCATTTTGTAAGTACGAGACTCGGGATGTGTTTTTCCCAGATCATAAGGCATTAAGTTCCGTGTTTACGTTGACTGATAAATGTAAGGTACTAGATGGTGTCAAAAAGTATTTTTTTTTTTTTGACAAACTACTTTTTAAACAGTATTTAGCATGTAGTGAAATTTCCAGAATTTACACGAGTCTTGCTTCGCTTCGGTTCATGAAAAGTTTGAATGGTTCGTAACAAAAATTTGTGATGCTGTAGAAGACTGCAGGCATGAGATTAAACACGATCGATCGTTTCGTAGTAGAGCAGAATGGGTATCGGAGAATGTTATTAAGTTGACGCGTGAAAAGATTACTTTATATAAATTAACCAAGCGAATGACTCGGCAATTAAAAATAAATATAAAATTATAACCGAAAACATACAAAAAACTTCTAGGAAAGCGAAAAAAGATTTCTACACTCGTTTGTTAGACAAACATAAATCTAATCAAAAATATTACTAGTCTATAGTAAATCGTGTCATAGGCGCGCCAGCTAAGGAAATTATCATCGATCATGTTAAGACGAGCATAAATGGAAATGAAAAATTAACAGCGAACACTTTCAACGTTTATTTTAACGAATGCGTAAGATCTCTACTATGTAGTGATGGTTTTGCTGCGCATACTAGTTCTTCTTCTGAAACACTTTTGAAAAATTGTCCAGATTCTTTCGCTTTTTATAAATTTACACACGACGACATACGAAATTCTATTCTTTCCATACCAAACAAATAGGCAGACGATGCTGTTCTTTTAATAAATTCGCGTTTCCCGAGCGTGATGCAGACATTGGTACAGGCTGATGTGAACAAAATTTCAACTTGGTTACATAATAATCGTTTAATCTTTAATACAATTAAAACAAAATACATTGTGTATACAAATCAAAACCAAAATATTTGGGACGAATTAAAAATTCATGTAAAATATGGTAGTGAGATAAACAGGGTGTTCCATATAAAATATCTCGGGATACAATTAGACTGTAAACTTAACTCGAATGCACATTTAGATTATTTGATAAAAAAAAAAATACGAAAATTAAATTATCTTTTTTATTATTTAACCCAATATTTTTCGAAAATCCATCTTCGCAGATTGTATTTAGCATTCTATCAACCAGTTCTACGTTATGGTATCGTGCATTAGGGTGGTGCAGCGAATTATCATATTAGGCCTTTAACAATCTTACAAAACGCGCTATTTAAATCGATAAAATTTGGCAAAGATAAGAACGAAAAAGGATTCTAAATGTGCGGCAAACGAAGTTGAACTTTTTTGTTTTGTAAGTAAAAATCGTAAAAGATTTGACATAAATATTCACGTAGGTATAACAAGACTATCAGCTGATGAGAGAGCCAATATTCCAAAATTCAATAAATCCCATTCCAGAATACAATCTATGCAGGAGCCAATTTAATTCGCTACCACCTCGTGTGGTAAAGGAATCGATTAAAAATTATAAACGACGACGAAAGTATTAGCGTATGTTTTTAATAAATGTACTTAAAATATAATTAAATAGTTTACAACTGAATTGTTTAACATTTTAATTGCCAGGATATGCGGGCGTGTGTGTGTGTGTGTGTGTATGTGGTTAAAGTATAGCGTGAACCATATGTGTTTATATTTACGAATATTGGGAATATTTGTGTGTAATGTACATGGTGTGTGAGAGCGAGTGAATTCGGATGAATTGGATGTAAATGGTTAGAGTATGTGGATGATTAGAGTGGAAATATATTGTTTGCAAATTGAAAGTTAATATGAATTAAAACTACTCTAACAGATGTATAAATGAATTCTATGTGTGTGTGCGTGTGTGTGTGTGAGCATGGTACTGATCAGTACTTAAGCTCACTTTGGCAGTTAAGTTAGAGAGTATGCGAGAGTGTAAATGAGTTATAATTATATAAATAAACGGTAATTAAAGAAATCAATACAATAAATGTAATCAAAATAAAAATTTATATTAAGCGTAAATGTATAATATTAAATCGTAAGAAATGTAATTACCCGTCGACAAGCGAAAGCTTGACGGGATAAGTAGTATTAAAATAATTGTATTATGTCGTATGAGTGTTGTTGTGTGTATACATGAGGTGTGATTATGAGTGTGTATATATCATTATAACATTTATCACAAAGGATGTTTTAAGTGAATATTACGAGAAAATTTATTTTGATTTATGTGTATACGTGGTTGTACATATGTATATATTACTATTATTATTTTCGCGTTATAGCAATTCGGTTTTCGTCTTTATATATATATTTTTTAAATGTATTATATTATTTTCAAACAAAATCCGCTGCAACTTATGCGCATGAGCGGGCACTTTGAAATATGATTAATGTGTGTATATTGTGTAAATATTTATGTATATTTTATGTACACGAGAATACACACGTTTATGTTGTCTATGTTTACACTGCGGTAGTGTATGAAAAGAGTCGAAGTACGGACCAGTGTATCGTTTATTTATAATTATTTCTTCTACTTCCATTTTCTTATTATTGTATTTATTTCATTATGATTTACCGGGTGTAATACTTTATTGCTATAAAATAAAATTTGATTTGATTTGATTATTATTATTATTACCGTGTTTGGTATTGCTCTTAACAGAAGTTATTTTAAATGTGTGTGTGTTTTAAGTAAATCATATGAAATTGATAAGGTTTAGTTATGATTAATAAATATAAACTTTTTGTGATATTATTTTGGATTTTGAACGTAAGTACGAATAATAAAAGGGGTTTTTTTTGAAAAATTTTAACTGTATGCGTTAAAGTAGAGATAAATATATATATATTTATTCTTATCGGACGTGTTATCTACGTGTATATTTCGACTACTATTGTCGGGCATACGGAATTATAACTGGGCCATCGTCATCATCATTATTGATATGAGATAACGTTATTGGAAGTACTTCGTAATTTATCGATACGAGATAACGTTGTTGGAAATATTTCGTAATTTATCAGCTATAAGGTAAGAAATTATATTTTGTTCAAAATGACGCAAGTATGTGAGATTTGTTCGAAACCAGTTGCGGCAAATGGAGAACACGCTACTTGTAGCACATGTAAAAAAAAGCTTTGCATTTTAATTGTGCGAAAATTAAATCGACTACGTGGAAAGCCAAGTCAGCAGCTGCAAAAAATAAATGGAGCTGTGTCTCTTGCAGGAGAAAAGATGAGTCAGCCTGTTCAGCGGAATCAGATGAAGAATCCACATTAACATCCATCCGGGAGGAATTGGTAAATTAAATTCTAATTATTCTTTTCTTCAACAATCAGTAGTTGCCATGCAGCAGCAGTTAGGGGAAGCATTAGTAAAAATTAATTCCTTGGTGACAGAAAACTCAAGCGTTAAAGCTAGAAAATTGTTCGCTGAGGAAAAGATTAGACGATCAAGAACAATACTCCCGTAGGAACAATATCATTATTAGTAATGTTCCAGTATCCCAGAATGAAGATATATCGGATATGGTTAAAAAAAATAGGAGAGCTGACGGGGATTAACGTCGGACCTAAGGATATTGATGTGTGTCACAGGCTTCCAAAATCATCGAAGCAAAACCACCCCAATATCGTTGTTAAATTTTGCCGACGGACGGATAAGCAGAATTTGCTAAAAAATAAGCGTAATCCGAATTTAACACAAGGGATGATTGGATTTCCCAAGGAACCGCATGAAAAATTTTTTATGTACGAGCACTTGACAGCGGCAAATGCAAAGCTGTTGGCGGCTGCTAAGCTCCTGCGCAGTCATGGATATAAATTCATCTGGTCGCGAGAAGGAAAAATTTACACGAGAAGGGATGAAAATAGTGTAATCAAGCAAATTTTCAGCGAAAGTGACATTACCGAGCTAATAAAGCAATGACTATCATACTTAAGTTATTATTCTAAATTTGTATCTCTGTTTTTTTTTTTTTTTTTTTTGATAGGATTGTTAACTGGAAGTATAAATATACTGGATTATTTACAACTGTGTGAGTGTATATGCTGTTGTGTCTTCACGTTTTATGTGATTGATATATATAATGTAAAACGTTCCTATGGGCAGTCAACTTAGAATTTTCGTTTTAAACATACAAAGTCTCCGCCAACACTACGATGAATTGATTCTACATTTAGACAAAAGAAGAGATTTTGATATTATCATATTAACTGAGACATGGTTGTACCATGATGAATGGATTCGTTATGGACTTCCCGGGTATACAATGGTCGTTCAGTGTAGAGAAAACCAACGTTCAGGCGGTGTTGCTGTTTACGTAACTAATAATTTCACGTATAATGTTAAAGATGCTATAATAAATTCAGGAAATATAGTTAATTTACGATTACAGATAGGACGTAATAAATATTTATCATTAATCGGAATTTATCGCTTTTGCGATTCAGTCGTTACAGATTTTGTTTCTGAATTAGAAAATATCCTATTGGACTCAGAAGATCTGACTATAGTGACTGGAGATCTGAATATTGACCTCCTTGATAACAGGGCAAGTAGTAATTATTTAAATTCAATGTACGCGAATGGTTATACTAGTGTTGTCGATCAACCTACTTTTTTTAAAGATGAGCGTAATTATGCATCCTGTCTTGACCATGTTTTTATAAAAGGCCGGGAAAATAATATATTAAGTTTGAACGTAGAAAACTATACTGTTGAAAGGGTTGAATTTTCGAATCATGCCAGTACAGAAGCAAAGTTTAGAATTGATCTTAAAACGAAAAGTATATTGGATGACTTTTATCTCTTCGATAAAGATTTATTTAGCAAACGTTTCTCAGAACTGAAACTACCGTTTATGTATAATAGTACTGGCACCATTGATGATAAATTTTAATGGTTTATCTCTCAAGTAACTAGTATAATAAATGAATGCAAAAGAATAAAGAGGAGTAGTAATCGCTGCCGAAAGAGATGTGTGTGGTCAAATAATACAATAATTGATATTACGCGTAAAAAACATACATTATTTTTATTGACTAAAAAGTTTCCGAACGATGTGCAGATTTTAAATGAATACAAATTAGTCTCAAAAAGGGCTCAAACGATCATAAGGAAAGCAAAATACGATTACTATACAAAGTTATTGGATGAATGTAAGACGAATCAAAAGAATTATTGGAAAATCGTAAAACAAGTTATGGGAAGAAATGTGCATGATATCAATGAAATAAAAATTGGTAATATTGTAGTACCGACTTCCGGTAGTGAAAAGTTAGTAGCCAATCACTTTAATGCCTACTTTCGTGATTGCGTGGACACAACTGTTAAGGAAGGTAATATAAAAATAGAACGGGATGAGAGTGTATTTCACGTAAATATGCGAAATTCATTCGGATTTGTGGGGATTGTCCATACATGATGTGAGAGAAGCAATACTTTCACTTAATAATAAACCTTCATATGGCCATGATGGAATCTCTGCCAGATTAATAAAAGAAAATATTGACCATTTCCTTCAGCCATTGACGTTTTTATTTAATGAATCAGTTGTAGCTGGAAAGTTTCCGAACGCACTAAAGAGAGGAATTATTACGCCTATATACAAAAAAACTGGGGAAAAATCAAATGTGTACAATTATAGGCCTATTTGTATACTGTCAACGATATCCAAAATTTTTGAGAAATGTATGAAAAATACTGTCATAAATTATTTGCGTAAATTAAACTTCTTTAGTGAAAGTCAATTCGGTTTCTTGCCAGGTCAAGGGACTGATGACGCTGTGTTCGAACATGTGTCATATATTGCAAAATATCTTGATGAAGGTAGATCGGTAACTTCAGTTTACTTCGACCTAAGTAAGGCTTTTGACACGATAAATCACGGTATATTACTTGAAAAATTAAGAAGTTATGGTTTTAGAGGTAGTATAAACGACTGGTTCAAGAGTTATTTAGAAAATAGAGAATATATAGTGAAAATAAACGGTTACTATAGTGATTGTGAAGTTCGAAATTCGGGTGTACCTCAAGGTAGTGTTTTAGGGCCGTATCTTTTCTTGATTTATATCAATGATGTGTGTAATTTGCATATTAACGGACGTTTATTCACCTATGCTGATGACACGGTTTTAACAGTCGAATCAAGGTACCCAACTTTATTACAGAATTTAGTTCAAAACGATGTCAATGAGATATCACGATGGCTAAATAATAATAAATTAATTGTAAATAGTAGCAAAACAAAATATGTAATCTCTACCAATCAGAATGCAGTAGATTGGGACAGGTTTTTAATAGTGTTGGATGATAAGATTATAACAAGGGAAAAGGAAATTAAATATCTCGGAGTTATCATAGATGATAAGTTAAATTGGAGAATCAGGTTACATAACTAAAAAATTAAGGAAATTGAATTACACGTTTTATTACATGAAACAGTTCTTTTCGCCAATGCACTTGAGACGGTTATACTTGGCATTGTATCAACCGATTCTTTCATACGGTCTAATACATTGGGGTGGTATAGCCAAGTATTACATTAAACCTATCGAAATGTTGCAAATATCCGTACTGAAATGCATTAATAATAATAAAATGACATCAGAAGTCAGAATTTTAAGGTTGAAAGAGTTATATGTGTTGCAGCTTTTAAGTTTTGTTTTGAAAAATCTATCTAAATTTAATATAGTATATTGTGAAGGGAAAACGAGATCTCGCTTGTTCGGCTGCTAACGGTATTTTTAGTAACGTCCGGTAATTCTAACGCAAAGTACGAGATTAGATTCATTATTACGATCGCGTATTATTACGGTAATATAGAAACGATTTATTCTTACAACCTATTTATCTAAGTTTGATTGTATTTCGCTATCTATTAAAGTCTATAGTGTCTTCCTCGTGTATTAAATGCAACAAATGTTTGTCAACAAACAACGATTATGTTACCTGTGGAAACTGTAATGGGATTATGCATTACAGATGCTCTGGTTTGGCTGATAATACATGGAAGGCCAAGTCAGCTGCAGCGAAATCCGAGTGGGAGTGTAAAGAATGCCGGGCTCAGAAAAATAATGTTTCTGATCAATAGCATGACGAGGTATTAAAATTTATAAAATCAGAATTTGAGAAGATGTCGTTAAAAATCGTGGAAATGCAAGTGATAGACACGAATGCGGAAAAACTTAATATAACTTTGAATATTGCCGAACAGCTAAAAGAAGAAAACAGGGAATTAAAGCAGTAAAATGTTGCACTTAGAGAGCGTGTAAGTTCTCTTGAGCAATATTCGAGAATCAATAATGTTGTTATAAGCAACGTACCCATACACCAAATGAAAATGTTGCTCGGATTGTGCATAAAGTATGTAATGCAGTTAGTACTGATATCCTTCCACAGGATATCGACTGCTGCCATTGTTTGATGAAGCAGAGACCAAGCAGTTACATCCGAGTATTATAGTGAAATTTTGTAGGCGTACTATTAAGCAAAGCTTATTAAACAATAGAAAAGGAAAACTATCACTCATAGACAGCTAGGGTTTTCTACGAATAATGAAAAATTAATAGTTTACGTTAGCTTCAGATACAGAAAAATTATTTATGGCGGCAAGAACCTTAAAAAATCACAATTATGATTTCGTAAGGACCAAAGATGGAAACATTTTTGTTCGTGACGTTCTCCTGCTATTATTGTACAGATGTATATAGATGTATTGTTAAGATTAAAATAATCGATTTAAAAACTAAAGCTAAGGAATTAAAAATTAAGGCTTATATTATAAGATGAGTAAAGGTGAATTGACAGATGCTATAGGACGTCATATGGCCAACAGATACCCAGTGTTGTTGAATGAAAGTTTTCCATTAGATGATGAAATATTTGTAGCGAATAAATTAAATAAGAATATATTAAATAATAAGTTAAAAATAACTAGTAATAAGAATAAAGTAGAGAATAAGTTAAAAATAAGTATACCAAGAAAAAGGAATCTACATTGGACAAATATACATCACTGGAGCAACTGGTTAAGGATTTGGACCTATCGGATGATGAAGAAGAAAATAAACAGGAATGCATTGTAGAACAGAACGAGTTGGAAGCGATGCGAGAAGAGATTGAAAAAGCGAAAAAGAGCTGAATAGTTTGAAAGAAAAGGTGGAAGAAATGAAAAGCGAGCTCGCATTTTTGAATCGAACTTTTGAAGAGAAGAAGAAAGTAGATAAAGAGAAATGAATATGGAAACTAATGAGATGTCGTTGTTGGAGACTACATTGACAGATTTAGATATATCCGGTGAAATAAATTACAAGTTTGTAGAATCCGAAACTGATCCTGTGGTTGAGCATTTAAAAAACGAATCGAATAGAGAGTTATTACGATCAAGCTTTTAAATGGTTGAGTTACAATCTCTTTATTGTACATGCTTATAAAAAACTCCATCCCCAACTCATTTAATGTTTTCTCTATTATATCGCTCATATTGTACTTCAAGTATGTAACTGATACTGTAATTACTAGCTTATATTTCTATAAACTAGGATAACTTCTCCAGAAATATCTCTATGTCTGGAAACAGATATAAATTCTCATGATGAAGGGACAATACATTATAAGGAGGGTCATTGCGAGACGCGCGCAGTAATTTAAGGTACAGTTCACAGCATAATGTTATTAAAGGAGGGAATTTGAACAAGATCAGGATTGCAAATTGCACATCCAGCATGTAGAGGACAAAAAAGGAGTTTCTCAAAGCTGCATAAGGAACAGGCGGTCTAGCAACAAGCAATACCCAAACTGTAATCTGCTGATAAGTACAATTCCTCTCCACTTAATGTTTTTAAAAAAGAACCATGGACATCTAGGAAGAGATGGTTACAATTGGTAATACCTAGTAAGAGGCGACTGCTGTATAACGTCTGTTCCCAGAGTTTCTTGTGTTCCAACTGTATAAAATGTATGACATGAAGTGCTGAAATTGAAGAACCACATTTAGCTAATTAATCAACAATTTGCACTCTGCCATTAATGCCGGTATCAGAGTGCTTCTAACCCCACCAATACAGAGCCTAACACACTCGATTAAGCTTATTTAATAATGATAAAACACGACGCTTCATTTTAAATTGAATTAACAATCTATAAAGAGTTAAGAGTATGAAAGGATCACAACCCCAACGAGTATTGTATAAATTATGTAGAATGTTAACTGCGAGATGAAAAGTTGTTAGTAGATTATCAATAGTGGCCACCATGTTAAACTCCTATCCAAAGCAATATCTAAATACTGAACTGATTTGCAAAAGGGAATAACAATTTCCTGTTGTAATAGAGAAGTTATTGACTGTGTAATGCCTGTATGTAAAAATCACTGCTGTACATTTCTGAACATTTGGAGTTAACCCCAACTTAAAAAGTACTTGTTCAATTATTCCAATATAAATATTAATGTTAAATATGGAGTCGGAAAATGTTGTATTGGAAATAAATAGCACAGTAGTAAGGGCATCACTTAAGCACACTTTGATTTTGAGGTATTGGTTAAAGGTCTTGTAGGCCAGTGTTCTCAAGAAACAACGCCCATACTACTGGGATTCTTTTCACTACATGTATCTTTGTTTTCATTTTTAAAATTTTATTAAACGAAATTTTCCCTCAGGATGTCACTTGAGCACACTTTGACTTTATGTGCTGTTTCAACATTATAGTTTCAAAATAAATGATTTTAGTAGTTTTTTTTTTATGTAACATTACTTTTTAGGCATTTTATATGAGTTGAATGACGATAAGAATTAGTTTTTCTGAGGACTGTATGTAAAAAATTATAAATATAAGTTTAAAACATGTTAGCAGTTAGTAAATATTTAGATGTGGCATAGTATACACCTGTATCTGCATCGATGAGACAGATTTACGTTTAGCAAATGAAAAGGCTCAAAGAGTGACCGCTTATTAGTGTGGGAAAATATGATTGCATCCGACACGATGAAGAAAAATTTTATTTTTAATATAAAGAATTTTCTGTCTAGGGGTGGCTGCACTGCCCGGATCAGTCAGTTCAACAAGCAGTTGATTGAGCTGATTGGTCGATGTTTATTTACTGTCAATTTTCCACTAATAGACTGGTGGAATGATAATCTTAAATTTTATAAAAATAAGATTAATTTCATTCGGTAAAAATCTAAGTGGAACTACTTCTGTATATTTATTTAAAAGAATATGCTGAAGGATGGACATGAATAACTTATTGAGAATGAATGTGAAGTAGTGACAAATATTTCTACTTCATAATCAATAAAATCTGATAGCTCTGCTGGACCTTGCCAATCATGTAGAATAAGGACAGTGATTTCATATAGATCATGTAAAGACAGAAAAAAAAACGATCAAAGTATACTAATTTACATAATTGTTGTAAAAACAATGTAGTTTTTAGTTGTTTTATTATAAATTAATAATATCATTTAAAAAAAAAACGATCAAAGTATACTAATTTACATAATTGTTGTAAAAACAATGTAGTTTTTAGTTGTTTTATTATAAATTAATATCATTTATACAGTGGTAACGTTGGCAAAAATGTATGTGAACATTGTAATGCACTATTGTTATGTGTTGTTGTTATGAGGAAGTTAAATTATCTCATCTATCTCACATACTGAAGGAGTTGGAATACATGATTAATATTCCAGAAAGAAAAGGTGAAATTGAAAAATTATTCCATGTTTATAACAATGATTTACATTTTGGATGTTTTGATAGTTGAAAACAGGTGCCAGTGATATTGCACAATTTGTAATTTATTTTGTAAAGATGCCTGCATTTGGTCCACATTATGTAATAGATCAATTACATGTTGTTATGGCGATTCAGAACAATCCAATTTATAAAATATTAGATGAAAATTCATTAAAAAATTAATTGAAATACTAAAACACTCACTCATTGTATGAAATACATTCATATTTTGTTCATGAATATGATTCACATGCCCCAGAATTAAAATTAATGCTGGTGGATGAAAAAATATACGAGCTGCCATGAAAGATATCCATTACTATTACCATATGGTGATGTTGGATTTCATTATGGCATTCCAAAAATTTAAAGTTTAAAGAAGAAAAATGTATACAATGATGTGGATTGTGACTCTTTCAATGTAATATAAGCACAAGGTGGTGATATAGAGGAAAATAGGTAACAGAGATAATGCATCTGTTAGAGAATTCTATAGATATCATTTATCATTATTAAAAGATTGTTGTGGTAAATATCATTTATGACCACATAGGCAAATAGTTTGAGAGTATCTGATTGATCAGAGCTACAAAGTTGATAAAATGGTATATAACTATTCACATCATCATTGTAGAGAAGGTCTGTGTGTGACACCTGAAAAAAATAAAAAATGCAATTGCAGCTAAATTAACACGTTCACTGCGTCATTGGAATCTCTGTCGCCATGCCAATTACGCATTCACGCTTCATTCCTTGTTTTATATTGAATGCCGCCCCATTTCACCGACAGTAAGAACTATTGTGTTCTAAGCATGTTGACAACAACTTATGTTAATATAGTTTACATTTGGTTTTTAATTTTTATATATAAAATGGATTTCCAAAGTACATCAAAACGTTCAATTTCCCCCAATCATAAATAATGTAAAAGGTACTAGTGTTTTAATTATTTCAAGTCAATGGTATCTACGGCTGTTTTCAGTAGATGTTGTAATATGATGCAATGTTACGGAATACAACGGTTATTCTATTGTTTTATGGTTAGTTTAGCGCCTTTTAGAAGTGGGTGTTCGTTTATTCTTAAGTTTTTGTTATTAAATATTATTTTTTACTTTATTGTTTAACTTAAATATGGAGAACGCGTTCGATTTTTGTTTATTATGTCAAGATAAGCACCGTTTATTGAACCAGTTAAGGGTTTGGGAGTTTATTCCGCGTGAAGGTGAATATAAATATCTAAAATGCTCCCAACCCATTAAATTATATAACGACTCTAGGTATAGTACACATTTTGCTGTTCAACTTTTTAGATTTTGCTAATTTTTTTACTTTCATTTCTGTAATACTGTTCCTCTATGATCATTCGTCGGTCCATCATCGGATGATACTAGATCTGTATCAGGAGGAGAGTTCCAATGAATGATGAGGATTGTATTCTTGCAAGTATGTTATTTTATATTTTATTATCTTGTTTTTCATAATTTAGTTGTTTGCTTTCGTTTAGTTACGTTAAAAGTTATTTAATACTATTTTTGGAACACAAGTCACATTTGTATAACAATGACTGGTGATGAAAATTTTCGCGCCAAAATTTTAAATTTGTTCCGTTACCTCTAAACAATCTGTTTTTAGTCAGTTTCTTTTTTCTGAATTTTTATTTTAAAAAAGGCAGTTCCGCTAAAAAAATTTTTCTTTACTAGTCGTTTTTATGCAAATTTGACTTGTGTTCCAAAAATCACGAATTTTGGGCCTACTTGAAGAACCTCCATTTTCCCAGATACGTTTTTAAGTAAATTTGTTTATTATTCATGTTTTATAAAATAACTGAAATTTTTGTTGGGGTGTACAAATAATGAAAATTAGCGTAAGTTTCTGGGTTTAAAATTTTTGTGCTGAGAGGGGGAGTTAGACTTGCTAATTTTTGCATTTTATTTATTTCATTTCAGTGTAATTATTTTGTAATATTATTCTTTGATATCCCAAAAAAGTTTGACTCGATTGATAGTTAATTATAGGAACTTTTAAATTTTAATATTTCATTTCATTTCATTTTTAGCAGAACCAATTTTTATGTGGCTGTGAAACTGTATACCTATATTATATGTGTATTTAAGATTATGAAAAATTGATCAAATTTTAATTTGTTATTCACGTGAGTCTGTGAAGGTTTCAGAATTCAAAATTCAATTTTGGTTTTAACAGCTACAATGTTTAGATTCAAACTACCAAGTTCATACGAAAATATATACATTTCCTCAGTAGTTTTATTTTTTCTATCTTTTGTAAACTGGATGTAATATATTATCTATAACTTCATAAAAACCCTAATTTATAATGTAAGAAAGTATTGCCTTGTATATGATAACGAATAAATATTTACAGACATATTCCCGAGAAAAAGTATACTCCAGAGGAAGCGCTAGATCTTATGTTTTCGGGTGAATTATCTGATTCTGATGAAATTACAGACTGTGATGATAGCTCGGATTCTGGTAAAAATGAGCTATCGCTGGACAAACCAGTTATGTTTGGTGCTACTTCAACGATGTATAAATGGGAACAATCTACTGATAATTTAAAACAGATAGCTTTTACTGGGACTGAAATTTCTATGGATATAAAAAACATCAACAACCCTATTGATTATTTTCAGTTTTATAATTTATTGGTTGCAAAGATCAATAAAGATGCCGAAGAAATTTTTTTAAATTGTGTTAAAGAACAGTCTCGAATAGCTTATTGGACAGATGTGTTAACGAATTAAAAATTTTCCTTTGGTTGCTTTTTCATACCGGCACCATAAGATTATCGAGGATAGAAGATTATTGGAAGACCCATTATTTATTCAATCTTCCAGTGTTTCAACAGTACATGTCACGAAATATATTTCAGAATATTCTTAGATGTTTACACTTTGCAGATAATCCAATCGATGATGAAACTATTCCCCCCAGTGGACCGTCTATATAAAAACTCCGTCCACTTTTAGATTATTTCAATGATCGTATTGCAGAAATCTATTATCCTGGGAAAAACCTCTGTATAGACGATCCCATGGTTTTATGGAGAGGGAGATTAATTTTTCGGCAATATATAAAAAATAAACGTCACAAGTATGGCGTAAAATTATATCTACTTTATGAATCGAGCGGAATGGTTCAAAAAATTTTGGTTTATACTGGAAGTAATGACACGGTTATCGGAGGAATAGGTCATGCTTCAATGCTTCAAATGTGGTCTATAAGTTATTAGAAAATAAATTGAATAATGGGCATTCTGTATACGTGGACCGTTTTTACAATAGCGTACAGTTAATATTACAATAATATTTGTATACAAAAATAGAAAGAGAAGTTTTAATGATAACAACTGAGCATAAAGGAGAGCTCACAACTGTAATTAATAGAAGAGGCCAGGAGGTTGTTAAACCAAAATCGATTATTGAATATAATAAGTATATGGGCGGAATCGACATGGTTGATCAAATGTTGTCATACTATCCCTGCGAAAGAAAAACACTAAGATGGAACCAGAAATTGGGAATTCACATATTTCAACTGATGTTGACAAATTCCTACTTTTTATATAAAAAACATGCAATAGACAAACTGTCATTATACGATTATAGATTGAAGATTATTGATTATATGTTGTCGCACAAATGTAATGTAAGAGATGTGGATGTTCCTGATATACGTGAATTACACAAAATCATTACATTCGCCTCAGTTCATGAAAATGGAAGGAAAAAAAGTGTCATTTCGGAAACGGAAGACGTAAAGATACAACTTATCATTGTACATTGTGCCCTGAAAAACCTCCATTGTGTTTTCCACTTTATCATAAAGATAAGTAAACTTTATTTTATAAGTACTTTATATTTTTATTACTACCATATATCTTATATTTCGTTATATGAGTTTGTGCATTCAGATTTACTTTTATGTACCATTGGAATGTGGTGTAATAATACATAAATCAATAAATTTTAATTATGTTAACATTATATTCTTTTTCATCTCTTCTTTTTTGCATTTGTGCGCACGTGTGCGTGGTTGATGAGTATTCAGCGATGTTTGTGTATACTGTTATTCAGGAATAAATTTAGACTGTAAAAAAAGGTATGGAAATTAACAGATAAAAAAAAACTATTGTCAGATGCCAATGACGCATATTCGCGTCAGCATTTATGTACAGATTATGTTGCGTGGCGTGTGACGAAATCCCTGTTATTCCGCGAGGCAGTAAACGTGTTAAAGGATGGCCAAAAAGTAGGATATGTGTTTTTGTTGCCCCAAACATTAGTTGGGTCAACAGCATATTATCAGAAGTTTCATGATTTTATGGATATATTCTTTAACATTCATATAAACTTCTACTGCAAATCCTTATTGGCCAGAAATGAAAAGGCTTTGATTGCCTGAACAGACAATAGCTGATAGACCAGACATCACAAATAGAACCTTTTTTGAAAAAATACATTATATATGTAAATTAATTGAAAGTAAACATTATTTTAGAATCATTGAAGCCATGCTGGAATCTTTGGCATACTAAAAACATGATCCACCCCAAACATAAAAATTAATAAAAATGTGTGGAGCAGATAGTACATCTGCTTATGTGGATAACATTATAAGCGCTCAGATTCAAATCTTACCCGAGATTACAGATAAGTCTGAGTTTGCAAATATACAAAAACAACTGTGCAAAGCTGTCCTTAACCCTGCATTGCCAACTATACGCTTCTGAGACGTGTATCATTATTAAATTAAACATTTTTACACCAGATGTCGCAATATCGTTCTCATCGTACATATATGCCTTCTGTAATCAGTATCTGTAAAGTGTGTAAAGGAAGTAGTTTTGGTTCATGTTTTTTTGGTAAGTAATTACCTGTTTTGTAAAAGTCACTACGCCTCGGAAGCGTATTGTTGGCATTCGCTGTAAATATTAACACGTCTACGAAGCGTGTTGTTGGCATTCTAGGTTAATTTTTACTACGTCTCTGAGGCGTGTTGTTGGTAAGTATGTGGTATTCTTTGCTCGCACTTGTTCTCAGCTTTTCTATTATATCATAATTCATTTTAAATATTGTATAATATTTTTCTTAAATTTTAGTTATTTATTTAATGAGTATATTATTACAGATAAACGTAAATAATACAAGGCTGCTAATGATCAAATAAATTCTATTTTCTATAGGATAAAAGAAATTAAATAAAATGAGTTTACTAAACGATAATCAAATACTAAGTGAATTAGAAAAACCCATGGAAGATTATTCTTCAGATGAAGATGAGGAAGATAATGTAGAAAGTGATGAATGTAACTCTGATGCCGATCCTGATTGGGAACCGGGATTGGAATTTGAACAAATTGAAGAAAATATTATTAAAAATATTCGGAACTTCACAAACAGAAAAAGAAAATTAAATGAAAATTCCAGCTCAAATACTCAAACATCAACTTCAAACGTATCAAAGGACAAACTGAATTTGATACAAATTGATCATTCTACGATGCTTGGAAAAAATGGTGAATATTTGTGGTTCAAAGATCCTCAAAATGAAACAACGTTTAAAATACCTAAAAAAAATATTGTTCACGTTAGGGCTCGTACAAAACATAAAGCATTGAACGTTTTAGAGCCTTTTGATTGTTTCAAATCATTTTTTGATGATGAAATAATCAAAATAATATTAAAATGCACAAATGAAGAAATATTGAAGAAGATGAATTGCTTGTGTTTTTAGCCATAACAGTATTTGCAGGATTAATGAAGAACAACCATCTCTCAGTAGAACGATTATTTGATATCACTTTATGCGGAGGTAGATATCGCTCATCGTTTTCGCGATCGCGATTTAACTTTATAAAAGCTTCACTGCGATTTGATGTTCGTGAAACAAGGAAATAAGAAGAGCAGTCACTAAATTAGCACCTATTTCAGAAATATGGGATATTTTCATAAATAATTGTAGATCAAATTACGAGCCTAGCGCTTATTTAACGATCGATGAGCAGTTGGTAGCATTTAGAGGTAAGTGTCCGTTTAGGATGTACTTGCCAAGTAAACCAAATAAATATGGTTTAAAAATTGTGATGATTTGCGATCAAGCAACACAATATATGTGTAATGCTGTTCCATATCTAGGAAAAGGTACTACACCAAATAATGTTCCTGCAGCAACTTATTTTGTACAAACCTTAGTTGTTGATTTAAAAAATTCAAATCGCAACATAACTACTGATGCAGCATAAATTTGATAACTTTAACGGACATAAAAAAATTAAAGAAGTAGGAGGAATATACAAAAATATTAATAGACGAGCGCTAAAGAACAAAAAAGGCGAAATGGTAGTAGAAGAGGAAGATGTTAAAAAAGAATGGACAAACTATATAAAAAAAACTCTTCAAAGACAAAAAGAGACATATTATAAATTTTGGAAATGATGCAAGTCCGACATTACCAAAACATCAGTAGTAAAAGCTATAAAATCAGTGCATTATAGGAAGCGTCAGGACCCGTCAGTATATGCGTGGAAATTATAAAATTGATTGAGGAAGAAAATATAGATATAATAGTCAGATTATTTAATATCATTTATGAAAGAAGAGAAATACCGCAGGAGTGGTTGCAGTCCATCTTTGTATACCCAAGAAAGGAAACGCCAATAAATGTGATAATTTCAGACTAATTAGCCTAACTAATCACATACTAAAAATATCCATAAGGATTATACATAACAGAATAAGTAAGAAGTGCGAAGAATCAATGTCCAACACACAGTTTGGATTCCGGAAATCAATGGGAACGAGAGAAGCTTTAGTGAGCATCATAACCTTGATACAAAGATCATTGGAATGATGTTACAACTGAAATTAGTACTGCCTTATCTAAAGTGATACCAATAATTAAAATTATAAAAAAAAACACTGAATACTTTAAATAAAAATAAATATTTTATTGAAGAAGTTGTTTACAGAACAAATTTGAAAACAGATTTTAAAATGTCTAGTATAATGAATTATATGTTCAGGCAACCACAGTTGATTCACGCTTCAAAAAATGCGGGTTTTTAATGAAGAAAAATATGAAAGAGCATGCTAAATTTTGAAGCAGAAAGTTAGCCAGATGAAATTACTATTGTCACATTCATCTAAAGAACCATTATCTCCACAAATACATGAAAGTCGTTCCACTAACTCTATTTGTGATTATTTTGATTGTGAAGTTGATCATTTAAGTGCATCAACAAATTTTATAGCAGCAGAAATTGTGGAATTTGATAAGTAAATCCATGAACCATCAATACTCCGTACATACCGTTGATATAGTGGAATCAACGACAAATATTTATCCAAGATTATGCAATATTGTCAAAAAACGTATTTGTATTCCTGCAAATTCAGTATCTTCTGAAGGTATTTTCTCGAAAGCAAGTATGAAAATGATCGAAAATAGAAACAGATTTTCTTCCACTAAAATGAAGAAAACAATGTTCTTGAATGAGAACCTATAATTTTATTAAGTGTTAATTACTCATAACTTTTTAGAATTCGTTTTTATTTTTAAATTGCCCGTTTTTATTGTTTGCTTATTTTTTTAATATATATATTTTTAATTTAATATTTTATATTGGTATATCTTTCAAAAAAAGTTAATTTAAAAAGTGTAAATAGGTTTATTATATACCTACATATGTTTTATTTATTACATTTTCTAGTTTTGAAATATGAGGTTGTGAAGATTTTATCAATAAGTTAAATATTTAAATATAAAAAGTTAAATTTTTACTTATTATTTATTTCATATAAATTATGATAAATAACGAACAGTATCTATTAAGTTGAAAACTGAAAATTAGTTCAGTCAGCACCATGGATACAGTAAATCTGTAGTCTCAACTAAAGGATGAAAACGGTTTTATATGGTTCTTAAATAATAAATGCGTTCTTAAATATTCTAATTCAAACTTAGTTTTCATATCCGTTCCGATGTTTTGCTTCCAATCATTATTGACATATATTTATTTTATAATATATATACATAAATATATATATATGTGTGTGTTATGAGGGTATTCCAGAAAAACAGAAATAGAACTATGAAACGCATTTGTATGTATGTATGCATATCGTTACACGGAAAATATCTTATACATAAACACTGTAAACCATGTTTTTAATAACCTTAAAAGTAATGTAAAAAAAGTGATGGGCGAGATATGGTTCAGTTCTGTAATCAATTACATAAAAACAGACTCTTAAAAGAGTTAGATTTAAAAACTTGTTCTTTTAAGTGAATCAATTCACAAAAAACAACTCAGTAAAAAGAGTTGTTTTGTGCATATGTAGTGCCATAAACTTAATTTGACGGGCTCTGAACAGATGTTTTATACATGAAAACTTTGTTTAAATTTAACTCAGAATTACAGGTGTTTGTGCTATTATATTCATTATATATATACATGTGTGTGTGTGTATGAGGTTCATTCTTCTAAGCGCAAATTGCTTTTTTATGTAGACGGTTATTTTTACTACATTTAAATTTGTTAATTTAATATTTATTCACGATTTTATTCGCATTTAAATTGGTTTTTGTTACTTTTCTGTGCGCATTCACATTGCTAAATAATTTATTAAATCATTTTAAAACACTATTTTGAATATTCCGTCATTTTACCCTTTTATTCACAACGTTACCTATATGGTAAACTTTTGATGCCAAATAAAATTAATTTCTTTCATAATAAGAGTCATTTGGTTTATATAAACTGTTTCAATTTTAAACATATTTATATAACCAATTGAAAATTATCTATAATTATTTAAAAAGCAGCATTTGATACTTTACATCTTTTGAGTCTTTCTCTTTAATTATTAAAATGTAAAATTTTCTGTAAAACACTGATGTGTGATTAAAATGATTAAATCCTCCATAATTTACGAAATCGTTTAGTAACACTTCAATTCAGATACATTTATGTTCACCTCAATACAGTGACAGCCCAAAGTTTAGAACAGATATTATTCACCCGAGAGCTTAAAATTCCTCCACATTTACATAAACATAAATTAATTAAAAACTCGTTTTCTTTTTCTTTTTACTCACACAGCGTTTTAAATAATATACAACATTTCTATGTCCACTGTAATATTAACTTTCTAACAAACTTAGACACCAGTGTATAAATGGGAAATTGTAAAAATATCAAAATGTCAAAGAAATTTCCATGATTGTATAAAAAGCCTGCTTTATTATCTGCAATGAACAAATTATATGATGATATACGTGATACAAATATACACACTGACAAACATCAACATTAACTAAACCATGAATATATTACTCAATCAAAAATCGGAGATACGTTAAAAATTAACTACTCTCAATGAATGTAGTAAGGCTATTTTTTTCTAAATCTAAATTATAACTAAAAAAAGTAGTATTAAACATTTATGCTTACTTCGAAGAATCCAACCTCTGCTAATAGTCTGTCCAGCATTTCGCCTGTGCATATCGGATCGGTAGTTCATTAACAAATTTGTCTACCATTAGCTCTGACAAATTATTTCGAATGTTGAACTGTAATATTTTACTTTTATCAAATATACATGATCTAACTGTTTGTTAAATATTTTCATTAATTATTAACATTTACACTTTAGATATCATTCACTTTTGTAAACAAATATTGTAATAATACTACGGGTAAAATCTTACTTAAGTTTAATCATTTTCAAAATAATTTTATTCGCTATAGTTGCAATGTAAACCACGAAATATTAAAAGATTAAAACCAAATACAAATACAACGGTCGTAACGAAAATTGGACACTGCACCATTCTACAAAAATACAAATTGAATTGAAAGGACATCTCAATTTGCATCATTTGTAATGAAAATTTTTAACTTCCCAGCACGTTGACATTTCGACTTTTATAGGATTTTAATAGTGCGTTTTTTTAAAAAAAAAAGGAAATCATAAAATATTTTATAAAATAATCGAGATCATTAAAAAATATTATTTCATAGTTTTATTGGTATAAAGTAAATTTTATTTCCTGATTACACATAATGAAAAAATATTAGCAGATAAATTTAGTTTTGATCACTAATAATAGTGTAAAATAAAATTGTTTACATTAAAATAATGAAAACAGTATAGTATTGAGTAAAATATAAAAACATATATTTTAACTTTCAACTTAAAAAAAAAATCTATAAGTGAAACAACTGTTTCAGCCAAAAGCCTAAACAATAGTTTGATACCTTCGGTTTATTAGTTTATGTAGCGGTAAATTTCTGGTTTAATTTAATATGAAAATTCTCATATGTAGTGATGAGAGATGAACAGAATTTCAGAAGATAAGGCGGATTCATACTATAAACGAGCAAAAGAAGAGCTGCAGAACTCGAAGTGCATTGAAGTTCTATAAAATTACGGATACATTTTGTCGATTCGAAAATCGTTCTTAAATGATTTCTGTTGGAAGGAGAAAGTAATTTTTTATATAGATCAGTAATTAGAAACAGCTAATGAGTAATTTGTATTTATTATTATGTAATTATCAAAAAAAGAAAAGTAATCAGAAATGTTAAAATGATTTTGTTAAATACGACGGCAAAATATTAAGAACAAGTTATTGAATGACCCAGCAAATTCCAAATTTACAGTATTAAAATATTAAATTGCTTAATTATTGAATAGAATGTATTCCATTCCTTTAACATTCAACTCTTCAAATTTATATATCGTTATAAAAAAGTACGTCAGATATATATATATGCAGCTGACAAATTCAGATGTAATATTAAAAATAGCAAACTTAAATATACGTAAAACAATCTTCGAGTAATTAAAAACAATTAGTAGGGAGGAGAAATTAAATAGGCTTATAATTTTTCAAAATACTTCTTTCTCGGTGCTTAATTATTATTTTTAAAGAAAAAACAAAACGCGGATTTACACACATACACACAAGTGGATTTAAAATGTTACAATTTCGAGTAAAATTGTAAACAACGAAAATTACGACAAATTACATTCGAGGAAAAAATAAATTAAAAATAATTTATTCTAGGTAAAGTATCTATAGAATGCGGGCATTGTTAAATTATATACCATTATTTATACGATATATACAAATTTCGGACAGAAATTGATGTTTAAATTAAAAAATAAACATGGACGTAGACGATAACTGGTTTTTATTGCGTATTTCAGAGATATCGCGATACGATATAGAATCGAATGGCGGACGGATGTTGCGTATGTTTCGATGAAAAGGGCTACGTAGGAAATCCGTTAGTTTACTGCGACGGACCGGATTGTAATATAGCCGTTCATAAGGCTTGTTACGGAATTGTTTCGGTACCGAAAGGTAATTGGTATTGTAGTAAATGCGCGTCTGATCCAAAACCGGGTACCGTTGTACGTTGCGCTTTATGTCCGTCTACCGCAGGTGCTTTAAAAAGAACAGATAGCGGCGGTTGGGTACACGTGATATGCGCTCTTTACATACCGGAAGTGGCATTCGCCAATGTAACTAATATGGAACCGATTGTGATAAAAAATGTACCGGCGTCGAAATTCAAAAAGGAGTGCTATTTTTGCCGACAACGTAACGAATTCGCCACCGGAGCTTGTATAGAATGTCATAAAACCGATTGTAAATTTACTTTTCACGTTACGTGCGCTCAAAAAAACGGTCTACTTCGCGAAGAGAAAGGAACTCGGGACATGGTGAATTATTGCGGTTATTGTCCGGAACATTTTCCGAAGAAAAATCGTTCAATAAACGACAATACTGTCGGCGCACGTACTACTACGCAATCTGAACAGTTATCGGAAAACGACGATAACCGTTATTATCAGACTAATAATAGCGACGATAAACCACTCAGCATAATTTGTAATTATAATAACGAGGATAATAATAATGATGATGATGATGATGATGGAGAAGATGTTCCTCTGAGAATTGTAGAAGATACAAATTTATCATTAGTATCTAATAACCATTCTCACGCTCCCGTTCCTTCAACTAACGACGATAACGAACAAACTGTCGTTAACGATATCGGTAGTAATAGCGGTGAAGGTAGTACGACTGCAAAAATTGACATCGCTGATCGTTCTACAGTGATTACAATTGATGTATCGTCGAAATGTGACGATGATAAGGTTATTACGACAGAAAACGAAGCTAGTAACAGTAGCAGTAATAATAAACGGAATAAAAAACAACGTCTTAACGATAATAATAATAATCGTACGTTAAACGCTCCTCATATGTTAGGCAATCAGTTAAATCCGACTTCGACGATGGCTCAACAATTACGCGATACTCTAGCGGCCGAAGTTCAAGATCACAGTATATGCGACGAAGACGACGATGAAGAAACGGAGGACGGACAGCCGAATAATTGTAGTCGAAAATCCGGCCCCAGCACTAAACTTAAACTATTCGGTCCGCAATTGTATTCGAAAATAGTCGCTTCTTCATTGTCATCTTCGAACGCCGATAGCGGTACTAGCGGTTTAAATTCATCTTCGACCACTGTCGAAACTTTGGAACAGTTATTAGAGAAACGATGGCAACCGACCGATTCGTACGCTCAACAATCTTCCGTTCATTTCGATTTAGCGTCTTTTTTAAACGGTTTACGCAAAATTCACCTGGAAAATAAACGTTTAGAAGAATACGTACGAAGTATGAAATCTCAAGCGGATTTGGTGGCGGAAGAAAATAGTAAATTGGAAGAAGCCATAAAAACGGAATTAAATTCGCCATGAATCGGATCGATGTAATTTATAATAATTGCGGAGTAATATAACTAAAATAATACCGAAAGAACACGATAACCGAAATATTTTTATATATATATATATATATATATATATATATATATATATATATATATACATATATATTGGTTTTTTTCTTCATCGTTTGCTCGATCCGAGCATCGTGAAATCGTAAACCTTAATTTGCCGAACTTTTGCTCGTCATGCGTTTTTGTTCTCCGCGTATTGAATAACTCGCTGAATCGACCATGCCTACCAGAAGTAGTTTTTCGGAACTATCTTGCCGTATAATGTGGCCAAAGTATGTAGCTATTCGTCTCATCACTATATCACATAGACAAATTTCCGGACGGATTTCATTTAGGATTGAAATGTTTGTTCTTTTTTGAATCCATGAGACTCTGAGCATTTATATATATTTATTTCCTTCACATCTGTTACTGACCAGTATAGTCATTTACTAGATATTAATGACAGGATCATGATTCTCAAGATCTGCCCATCAGCACGATCGCGATTTTATTTATTGAACCTTCACACTAGATCAACCGCGTTTCTCCTTTTCAACCTCTTGCGACCTACTCTGGTTGTTGTAGAAGGTTCAGTGCAAAAGCGTTGTCTTACCAATCTCGACAAGTGATTGGAGGCAGCTAGTTTTATTTCTTTTCTAACGTATTTTACTTATAGATCTTGATGTAGCGTATGGTTTTTGATAAATACCATGGTGCTCACAACAGCCGCCCTCAGGATCTTGTTTTGATAGCGTTGTATTCTATTAATATTACTTTTGGACGCACATCCCCATTGCTCGGCTGCATACAACCATATTGGTATTTCTCAAGTATTCTTTTAGTTCAATCCTAATGGTCTTTTTCAACGATGATATTTTTCCAATGGATTTTCCGCAACTATTTTTAACTCGTTATAACTACCGACCCCTGTCTCGTAGTAAGTATGAATGAATTTCTGGGTCTTTCCACTAGATTTTACCCTCGAAAATATAGTCATCCAGATACATCTTAACCGCGTTCTCCATATTCGACCTATTAATCCCCTTGTCCGTTCATATTATCTTCTCCGTTCTCCTCCAGCATCACGTTTCGTTTATGTACTATAGATCATACATACGCTTTCATTAAGTCCATTGACATTGATTTTTGTCTTAATATATCTTGTTTCTTCCTAAGTTCGAAAATTCAATACGTGAATCGATTTTTTTTCCTGGTCACAATGTTTTGCCCGAAATATTTAAATTGTTTCTTTTGTTGGGTTTCTTTTTTTATCAATATGTAAGCGACTCGGTTTCTTACTGATCGTCATTGTTTTCGTTTTGTTTATGTTTACTTCCATCCCGAATTCTTTTCCCGTTCTATTAAGCTGCCTATGTTTTATCTAACGACGCTCGGAAGCTGTGTAATACATTATAAGCTAATTGTTATAACACGACCATAATAAAATGAAAGATTATTTATACTTCAATAGATCCGACATTTTTAAGCTTCTGTATAGTGTCTTCATTATCTTGTAAGGTGCGTTCCATCGTTTGTTCAGAGAGCAGCTGTAGAATCGACCAACATCAGCACTTCATCGCTGATCGACGAGTCATTAATCTTGTATGACCGATTCGTATGCTAGCTTCTTCACATCTACTTTTACGGTGCGATGTTATCTAAGCTGTCATATCTGCGGTTTAATTTATTGTTAGTTGCTTCACCAATGCTCTCATTGAATAAATTCTAAGGAGTATTTGATTTTCGTTTGCTATTCGCTTTAACTATTTATTTTCCTGTCGCAGCGAAATAGAATAGGACGTAACTTTATTTTTTTCCTTGACATCGAGAGAGTTCTAGATTCTGCAAGATTTTTAAAACACATTTTTTTCAAAAACCACATTTCGATAATTTCGAGAATCAAAATTTTGAATAAATCTTCTGTAAATTTCGATTTATCGGCCATGTAGGTAATGTGCCATTCTCGTTTTTTCCTTTAATTCGGCTTCTAACTAGCCGAGACAAACCTAACCGATTCTAACGCAATCGACTTTATCTATTTACAAGTTTATCTTAAATAGAAAAATATGATTTTCTCTTGCATAAACTAGAATTCAGCCCTCGATATCTTTATTATTTTTAATTCGGAACTTCGTATTGTAGAGTGTAAATTTTGATTAGAAATTAAACGGCGTTTTACGTTTAAATTAAGAATACTTATTTTAGGAGACGTCTTATATAATAATGTCTCATCGGTTATACACTTATTTAATCGTTAGCATTACCCGGGTTACGTTATATAATTCGGGGTAATTGTAATATTTCCCTTAATTAAGACAAGAAATAATATAATGACTACGTAAGAACATCGCTCGTAATTTATTATTTTTTAAAATTGATTATATTACGTGTTAATCGAGGACACTCTAAATTTGCTAGTTAGTGTTTATTATTATTCGTTAAGTTTACGTCTATGTTAGTTTTTATACGAGTCGTAAGCATTTTTTTTTTTAATTTAAATTAAGTAATTGTCGTACGCGTGTTTTGAAAACTGCTTAATTTAAGCCAGATCGTAATTATAGTGTTTTAAACGAGATTAGTTTGTATAAATAGACAGTCTACGTTTTTTTTGTGTTTTTTTTTAAATAATTTTTTATATATGATGGTTTCAGAAAATAATGGTCATATTTCGAAAGTTTTGTAATCCCTGTATTTGGAATATTAATAATTAACGTTTCCTTGTCAGCAACAATATGTTACATAATGATCTGCAAGTGTCCTCAGTCACTAATTTATCAAGGTAAATGGGAACACTGGACATTTAGATTATCAAAACGACGTATGCAACGAAGCGTACTTAATGCGATTACGAAATGATGTGACGCCTCAGTATATTTCAGCTGAAGCATAATTCAAAACCGGTAGACTGTCTATTGTAACAGATATTGTACGCTGTTGTATGTGTACATATCTTTAATTCAGCTCGTGTGCTCTTTGTAAATTTGTGCAGTTGCATATTAAAATACATTGTATATTTCTTAAGTTAATAAATAAATAACAGTTTCTCAGCAGTTACGAGATCGATTTATTCAAAAGGATTGTGCATTGATGTGTGACGAATCACTTGTGTGTAATAATCGTTAAATAAAATAATATTATGTAATTAATTGTAGTTTTTAAATTTAATTAATTCCGTGATGATTTAATGACTAAAAAAAATTTCGTTCTTTTTATTAACAACACTCTCTTCTGTATCGTTGTCTGTGTTCTGACGAATTTTCTTCCATTTTTTTTTCTGATTTTAAGCTTCTTCCATCAGCTGTTATGTTAATGGGCTTGTTATGTTTTGAATGTAATCTATAAATCGGGTCGGAGGTCGTTCTTTATTTTTTTTACTTTTCGTTTTTCAAATCCATTTCGACGTATCACATGCCCGAAGAATCTCAGGTCTTTTCATCACTTGCACTAATCTATTTTCCCGATCTATTCCTAGCTCCTCTAATATTGGAGCATTAGAGCGATGTCTGATCCACGGTATCCTGAGCATTCGTCTGTAACATATCATAATGCCTCTTATTTTTCGGTATAACGTTTGGTTCAGCATCCATAATTCCGAGCCGTCTAGAACATTAGTGTCTCCATTAGTCTCTCTTTTTTAGTACCTTAGTTTTCCCATATTTTCGTAAGTTTTATTAACGCGCTTTTTGCCAATCCATAACGATGTTTAATTTCGTTTTCTACACTATTATCTGTAATCCACACTCCTAAATAGGAAACTGGTGTCTTTTTTCCGATATAATGTATAGATGCGAAGGTTTCAGATAATTTGGTATTCAATTTTGTCATTCGGCTGACATATTCGACTCAGTGTTGCAATGTCTTCAATTATTTGTCACTTATTGAATACCGTATCATCTGTGTAGCGCAGATTAGAAATTTTTCTTCCACCGATCAAATTTTCCGTTGCCTGCCACATAATCTATTCACTATATATATATATATATATATATATATATATATATATATATATATATATATATATATATATATATATATATATCTATATATATATTATAGAATAGGTGACACAATATGCAGTTTTGTCTCTTCTTTTTATGTTTGAAAACTTTCGTACAGTTGTCCGTCTATTTTAACCTACTCCATATTCTTTTTATACAATTTTTTATTATCATTATAGTTCAGGTATTCTAAATTCTCTTGAATATACCACAATTTACTCCATTCAATTATGTCAAATGTTTCGGTATTTACTGTTATTGAATTTGTAACATTTTTCCACGATCTAGGTTATAATGAATAATTGTTCTCGGGTGCTTTTTCCAAGCATGAAATCTGTTCAACGGCAGTGTATAATATTTTAAACGCTCTTCTATTATGTATAGCATTATTTTACTAGAATGATTAATGAGAGCAATAAGTCTAGTTTCGACATTTTTGCTTAACGTTTATATATATATATATATATATATATATATATATATATATATATATATATATAAATAAATAGCTATGTATATTGACTTCGTCCAGTGCAACTTTATATTATTTATGCTTACTAAATCGTGACGATTAGGGAATATATATATACATAATGTCCATCTATTTGCATTCAACGTAGACACGAATGCTAACATCTGACCGCGTTAGAAATGAAAGCGTGCACCAAGCAATTCAAATTATGGTTCTTGTTAAGCCGAAAATGACTCAAAATGATACGGGCGCAATCATATTTTAAGTTTTTTTTTTTTTTTTTTAAGAGCTATAAAGTGAACAAATCGTAGAAGACTCTAGGACGTCGAAATTGATTCTTTAACGTGGTATTCAATTAGAACATATGACCGTATTTAATATATCGGACATATGATATTGACGACGTTGTGTTTGTATTCTCTTCAATATTTGCATTTTAATATCGCAGACAGAAAATACTCCCTAACAAAATTGTATACAGTGAAAATATAAAAATATATATATTTGACAAAATGTCACAAAGTATAAAATTTATAATTTTTAAATAAAAAACGCACTTTCCGATTTATTAAAATTATATTCGCGATATAAAAATTTAGCAAAACACTAATGGTTAATAACTGAAATGAAACGATGTATACGAGCAAGACAAGAGGCATTGGAAAAAAAAGCTGATAATTTATTATATATAAAAACGGATTTATACTATACAATAAATAACGATATTAGAATAAACTAGTTAAATTTATCCCGCCGAATGAGACGTTCCTTAATTTTAAAACACAGAATAGGAAGAAATATGTACAAAAAAGAAAAAAAAAATTACGAAAATTTCTTACGTATAATAAACTAGATTATTAATCATTTCAACTCGGTAACGATATCGAATGACGAATCGACATCTTAAAACAGACTTTTTTCTTACGAGGTAAACTATCACTCTCGTCATCTGGTTTTTCCTCCATTGCGTTAGTTTCAAACATCGATGAAGATACACTCAAATCGCCAGAACTAATGTTTAGTTCATTCGCCATACGACATTCTGATATATTATATATATATTCATTATAAACGCACACAGTGATGTGATTACTTATTAAAAATTAAATAAAAAATTGTTTATTTGAATGACGAAATAACAAATTACATAATTTGATTACTTCCGGAAGGATTAAATTAATGATATAAAAATATTTTTTATATTTATTGAACAAGAACAACCTACGATTGTGATATCATTTTTGAAGACGATCGTTTTACCATTAAAAAGATACACACACATATATATATATAAATAAATAAACGCAGTACTGTGTGGACAGACCTTAGGCGAATAAAATATATTAAATTTATGATGTGTCGATAATGTAGCATTTATTGCGGCCAATTTAGACGAGATTAAACTAATATTATAAGAAGTTGAAAATATCAGCAATGAATACCTGGAATAAAGACAAATAAAACAAAAATCACGATTATAGATTGAGGAAAACTGCTAGAGTTTAATATGATATCTCGATAGGATAAGAAATAGAAAATTTTACTATATTTAAGACCATTAAATAATTAATGAAGGTGGTTTCTGAACAGGAAATAAAGCGCCGCTTCAAATATGCAGCTTCGCACTGAGGAAGTAGAGGACTATTAATAGAAACGTTAAAGAAAAATTGGTAAACTCACACGTATTCTCGATGATATTGTATGCAGCTGAATCATGGCCTTTAAATAAAATCAACACGATCCGACTTAACAGTTTCAAAATGGTTGTTTGCGAAATGAGCAAATGAATCATTCCGCGAATTGAATATAACAAGCTATTGGGTAATATAATTGAACTAAATATTTCGATCATGTAGTTCACAGTAGACGAGAATTAGAAACAATTATTAATACAAGCTAAAGTCGTGTCCCAGGGAGCAGATCGTAGAAAAGGCGCCATAAAATATTAAGTTGGATTAACTCTACATCAACGTATATAACGAGAAAAAGATCGTAGGGCATGGGATAGAATGATAGGTTTGTTACATGACTACGATACCCGACAGAAGTTACCGACGTAGAATAATAATTAATATATGAAATCGAATCGATTTAAATACAATGAAGAAACACGAAATCAGACCAATGAGTCCCGTTGACAATATAATGTTGCACTAGTGCGACATTAGGAGAGAAGAAATGATATATTTCAAATTATACAAAATTGACAAAGTTAACACTATTTGCAGGGAAAATTTCAGAAAAACTAGCATCATGAAAATTAAATTTAAAATTTTTAAAATTAATATTTCGAAGTAAAATATGTATTATTCGTCTGCGCTTATATTTTTTTATACATGCGTCGTAAGGATTGATCATCATAATTATCTATTTCCTTAACGTTTATATCACTAGACGCATTAAAGAATTTTAATATGCTCTTCGTTATTACTACTTTTAAGGATAATTTAATACGCTTGGTAAAGTTTTAATGCGCTTTATTTTGTTGACACAAAACGCGACTAACTTACAATATTTTGAGTGAAACAACTTGTCTGTAAATTAAAAACTCTGATGTAGATTTTCTGTAAAATACAGGAAACACTAAAATTTTTATATTCTCTGACGATACACATTCGTTTAAATGTTTGGTGAAAGTTATAGCTTGCTATTTAGAACGCCGAACTATTTAATGCTTGACTTCCATTCCGAGTGATTAATGCATTTACTTAATAACGATTTCGTCTCGTAAATATTATCTATCGCCTCTTTTATTTAGATTTTTTACTTTTTACGAAATTTGGATAGGTTGACAATTGCAGCAGATATTCTAGTGTTTACGCGATATGATAATGTCATTGGGTTAATATCATCAGCATATAAATTTAATTTGATTTTACTACGCGGTACCTTCGCAACACCAAAATGATGGTAACTACGCTAGGATTATTTCTTCTTCTAGTGGCATCTCCTTGACAGGAATTAGCCTACATTATGATTTAGTATTTTCGATTTCTAGCGTCCTTTATTATGACTACTTTCTCATGATCTCCAAAACCGACGCTTATCATTTCTAATCGTTTTCGTCCTCTTGGCGCTTTTCGTTCCATCTTACCCTGTAGAGCCAGCAGAAAGATACCATTTTCCCTGATCTTATGCGCCAAATATTTCCGTTTAAATAAACAGAAAAAGAACCAATCTAAATGTTACATGTCTGAATCTTAATTTTTACAGGAAATTTACTACTTAATAAATACCAATTTATAATAAAGACTAAATTACAAATCTCACGTTATATAAACAGTACAATAAACATACCCAATGAATGATGGCGTACTAGATGACGTCAAACTAAGTCTACCGCGATTCCTAACAACCGTACCGTCAAACAGAATGCATTTATTATACCGAGCCCCATCTTCTTCGTTCTTTTTAATGACTAAGTATATTCCGCCCATAGTGTAGTTCGAAATACCTAAAAAACATACAAAAAATTGGAATGTTTTATTTAATTTTACTTTATAATTGATACAGTATAATTTTATATTTTAATTATGTTTATCAATTATTAAAATGAAAACGGATATAAAATAGAATTCGATCGTTATTTTTCCGAAAAATAATTTTTATTCATCAAATATTACCCAAAATTCTTTTCATTTTTTTTTTTTTTAAAGTGGGAATTCGATTTTTATTACCAATATTTATTTAAATATAGTTAGAAAATTTGTCACATTTTAATCTCATAATTAGCTGACGAATTTACGATAAGGATGTGCGATGATTTCTGTAAATTATCACTTTAGTAGTTTGTAATATTTAAAACGGTTCGCTTTTTAATAGATTAAAAATATTTATAAAAATAAAATTATTTTCTACAGCTTATGTTTAATTTTTATTTTTAATAACATTTATATATTTCACGTACATAAGGAAAAATATAAACTAACCTAATATGATAGGATCATCGAACGTAACAATCTTATGCGTCTATGTATTTTTATCGCGTGGAAACATTAAGACAACGTACGATTCGTGAGAAGTCATTATGAATGGATCGCTGAATGCTGAAATAACGAAATAGTCCTCGTTTAAAATAATTTTTATGTATACAATCTAACAACTTTAAATAAGGAACAATTAATTACACGCGTACCGATGCTACGAGGAACAGAATACCATTTCACCGGTTTCAATTTTATCCGTTCGCATTTCTCGTTCAGATAGACACCGACAAAATTATTACACACCAAAAAATTTTTTTTTCCTATCTTAAGGACGTCGATAGGACGACAATCTACTGTCAAATTTTTATTATCTTCCAGTACAATTTTCTCCGCTAAAAATTTAAATAAATAAATATATATATATGTTAATCGAACAAAGATTTAGAATCGGAAATTCACTTTATATTGCATTCATAGATATACAAAAAGCCTTTCATAATGTCAATTGGAACACATTGTTTACAATATTACAGAAAACGGAAATAAACAAGAAGGATATTAAATTAATATATAAATTATACGAAAATCAGAAAGCAATGATACAGATTGGCAATGTGAACAAAGAAGTTAAAATATTGAAAGGAGTTAGACAGGGCTGTGCTTTATCACCGATATTATTCAACCTGTATATAGAAGAAATAATGAAAGAAATTAAAGAAAAAACAAAGAAAAATGGTGTAAAAATACAAGGTGAAATAATATGCACATTACAATTTGCTGATGATATAGCTGTTCTAGCAGAAAATCGAAGTCAATTGAAGGAAACATTAAAAGTAATGGAAGATGTATTTAAGAAATATGGAATGCAAATAAATAAAAATAAAACAAAAATTATGATATGCGAAAAAAATAACAGTCAAAAGAAAATAAGTGCAGATATTGACGGTGTTAAAATACAAGAAGTGAATGAATTTCATTACTTGGGTAGTAAAATCACCAGAGATGGCAGGTGTAGCGTGGACATTAAAAAACGGATCAATCAAGCAAAGCAAGTTTTTTACGATCGGAAAAATATTTTAAACCAACAAAGCTATAAGTACAAATTTGAGGAAAAAATTTTTAACCTTATTTGTTTGGAATGCAGCGTTGTACGGATGTGAAACATGGATGATTGAAAGGCGGGGAGAAAAAACATAGAAGCCTTCGAAATATGATGCTATAGGAGAATGCTGAAAATAAGATGGACCGATAAATTAGCAAATGAAGAGGTGTTAGGAAAAATTGGCGAAGGAAGAACATTATGGAAAAAAATAATAAAACGAACGAAGAACTAATACGATCGGTCACATTTTAAGACATGAAAGCTTGTTAAAGATAATTATAGAAGGACAGATGAATGGGAAACGCGGAAAGGGAAGACCAAGAAATCAATATACACAGCAACTAATAGAAGACGCTGGTAGCACAGGATATACGGATATGAAGAGGAAGACAGAAAACCGTCAGTTGTGGAAGAAATTAGCAAACCAGTCTTAAGACTGATTACTACATGATGATGATATATATATATATATATAATATATTAAATCGAAAATCGGTAATTATTATTTAATCATATACGATCTTCGTAGGCACATTTAAAAGCACTTTACTTAATTACAAAAATCAGTTAAAATCACTAAACCTAATTAAAATACGAAATAAATAATATTAATCAAAATTATAAAATTTTACATACAGAAAAACATTAAAAAAAAATAAAACTACTTGAAAAAATGGAAATAATAAAAGAAAGGGATAAAAATAATTTATTAAATTCAATGGTAAATTTTGAGGAAGAAATAATTTTAAAAAGTATATTGTAAAAAAATTATATTATTTCTAGCTATTGACTTTTGATTATTGTAAAATATATATTTTTCATTGTTCAAATACATATTTTTATAAAATAATTATTTTCTGGCTACTGTTCTGTAAATTTTATATTACTGATATTTGATTGTATTGTTTACCACAGTCACTGTCATTTTGTTTTAAGTATTTATATTTCGTTTTATATGTATAAATTGTAGACTTATATTTAAATTAATATTTTGTGTTTTTAAATCTTTGTTTTTAATTATATATCGCTTGATAATGCCGTAGTTGCCGAAAAGCTTTGCAAAATCTAAATAAAGGTTTAGTGATTTTAACTGATTTTTGTAATTAAGTAATAAAAAATCACTACATTCCACAATCTAAACTTTTTAAAAGCACTTTGGTTTTGTTGATAATGTCAAAGTTATAATAAACACCTCGTGATGTGACAATAAATAGGAAATAAGTGTCGATAAAATATGTTACCCCGGTGAAATTCTCGAGACGTACAATTCGTATTATCTATTTAGAATAATGTGCGCTAATTTTATAGATTAATTTGTATGATCTAGATCTTCCGTCGAATTTATATAAAATATAGAACAAATTCAAAAATCATACCGAAACAATCGCCCGAAAATATTCTAATTCTATAGTCACGATTTTTTTAAACTGAATTCTCGTTAAATGTAATTTTTAAATAATCTTAAACGGAAATATTTGGCGCATAAGATCAGGGAAAATGGTATCTTTCTGCTGGCTCGACAGGGTAAGATCGAAGGAAAAGGGCCAACAGGTCGAAAACGATTAGAAATGATAAGCGCCGGTTTTGGAGATCATGAGAAAGTAGTCATAATAAAGGACGCTAGAAATCGAAAATACTAAATCATGATGCAGGCTAACTCCTGTTAAGGAGATGGCACTAGTAGAAGAAGAAAAATCTTAGCGTAGTTACCGTCATTTTGGTGTTGCGAGAGTACCGCGTTAAAAAAGCCTTTATTGGTTGCGAAAAGTAATCGCTCTCCCGTATATAACGTAGCCGTAACACCCGTTTTAGTTTCTATCACTTGTTTAACAGTGCTAAATAGTCTCGTTGTTTGATCCCATTTCAAAATCCTAAAAAAAAAATGAATAAAGTAATATATATACTGCAATAATTCTATAGACATCAAGTGTTTTTATAATAAAAATTTCAAATCAACTTTCTATATAATCACACACAAATATATATATATATATATATATATATATAATATGTTGTTTTAAATATCAATACCAATTGAAACTAATAAATTCATTATGTTATCTTTATGTTGGATGCGTGAATTCTAATTGAAATTATGTATACATTTTATTCGAGGGAATACAACTTAAAAAAGAAAGAAGTTATAGATTTTGCAAGTACGTAATCACTTTTCGTTTGGTCGCGCACATAATTGTTGTATGATCGCAATTCTTGAAGATTAGATTTTAATTCGTTTCAAAGATACAACAATTGATTAACTGCGATGCAAATGATAATTGCCAGTTATCTTCATTTTACTTTATAACCGAAACATTGCAAAATGCCGTCATTAATTCAACGTATTTATACCAAGCTAAAGTAGATTTTAAAAATGACAATTCGTCATACCAATCGTTTATTTAATTTTTAACGTGATTTGGTTTTTGTGTTTATTTTTTAATGTCGATAATTCATTATAAACCCACAAATGAATATTTTTAGGAAATATCTTTCATTTACTCGATATAAGTCGGCAATGGTACGGCGATGTAAGAATCGTAAATTGGTGTTATCGAGGAACAATTTTCGAAATTTTCGATAGAGATGGCCTTTTCGAAAGTAACAAACGGTTTTGAACAGCAGAAGCTTCAGCGTTGGTCAATAATTCACGCAAATCGCATTTCATCAAGAAATATACCCCGTTCTTTACTACACAACAAAATTAAATCATTGTTAGATACAGTTATTATGTACTTCTCATATATAAAATATATATATATATATATATATACAATGACCAAGAGAAGACGGACGGTTTTCTTGTTTTTTGAATAACTTAAAAACTACGACCAAAATTTTTAAATGAAATTTTATTCAAAAAATAGGATAACGAGAGAAATTTACAATCATTTGTGGAACACAATATCGTTCACACGACCGTCATTTGCAAAAATATATTCATTCATTACAAAATTTTTGAAGAGTTTTTCGTTCGCTGAATTTTTGAATTTCTTCAGAAATCCGAGTTTTCAGGTTTTGCAGTGTTTCGTAAACGCGGCTCTTAAAGTATCTGCACAAAAAAATCCTTTGAATTCTTTTCGAAACTTCCTTTGCACTGTCGTGATTGGTTGATGCTGAAAATAACGTTCCACGCAAAACGCGCGCTCCTTCTCGTTGTAGAATGCCACGATAATTGAAACTGAACAAAAACAAATCTCTCGTGTGTACATTAAACGTGAAGAATGCGATTTGCGTTGTAGCAGTGTTACCAACTGCGCTATTCAAAAAACAAAACGTTCATCTTCTCTGGGTCAGCCTATATTTATATATACTTGTAATACGTTAATACTACATTGTATAAAATGACACCAATTACATTGTATGCATTATAGAAAAAGTACGAAAAAATAAAACTAGACCACAGTCGCATAACACGCTAATTAACATAAATCATATTAAGAGAAATGGGAGAGGAAATTACTAATACCAACAAAAAAAAATGTTTCTAATGAAATACAGTACCCATATACAGACACGTATCCAAAAAACAAAACATAGAACTATTAATAATACACCCGTATTCCCATAGCTCTTCCTCTAGCAACGCATATTAACACATACTAATTCACAAATGCAAAAAGAACACCGGATACAAATCATGTGAATATATTCCCATGAAAGGTTGCTGTTACTCGAATCACACATAATGACGCTATATCACAATGGCAATAAACAGGACTTTTCACGATCAAAGTGTGTTTTATCGCATAAAATACATTTACTGAAATAATAAAAAGGAATATATTAAAAAGAATTAAGGTTAAAAAGATTTATTATATAATTAAATTGATTATAAAAGTGAATATCTAGCTGTAGATGAATGTTTAATATGTTATTACATAGACGTAAGATGCATAAATTTAAACCCATAGTTTTTTAAACATTTTTGATAACATTAGCAATATGAGTTGGAAATTTAAGCTTGTTGTTAATATAAACCGCAAAATTCTGAACACAGGTTACATTAAAAACTGTAACATCACTCATAGATTAATCAAAGAAATATTTATTTCTCGCGCAAATATATATGTATATATAATCGAAGTAGCGCTACAATCAATGAGGATTCAACATGTTCAAAAAGTATGCACTTTTATGCTTAAACTACTATAGGAATAAATCTATTCCAAAATAGGGAAATAACATTGAAATAGGTATTTGAAATATGATTAAGATTATAATAAAATTAAAGAAAAAAAAATTAAATCGACTTTAAAAATTGTTAATCAAAGTTAAAAATATACACGTGTAATTGTTAATAAACATTGAAACCAATCTCATTTTTAAAAAATAAAAAAATAGAATAGAACACAAAATCGATTTGGAAAACATTATTACAGTTAGATAACTTGAATAATATAACAATCATATTATAGAAACTATTCTCGGTATTTACCTCATGATCGAGAAAATCGAAGTTTTGTGTTTTACTTACGACATATACAACGTACGCAAAGAATATGCCTACTTTGATATTTTATATCGATTTATTTTCAATTTTCTAGTAATGTTAGGAGAATGTACCGGATTATTTGAAATAAAAATTTTTAATAATTAACGATCTTTTAGAGCTATTGGCTACACTACATCGGCTGATGACCATATTAAAATAAAAAATAAATAAAAAAACAGATCCACCATAGATATCTCTAACATTTCAACACTTGTTTCTTAAATGCCCGCAAACATACCAACCTCGAACATTTAGTTACATTACAAGGTATTTTATTTGATGATCCAATTCCAGGAGAAGATTCCTTCAATTTTTCCGGTAATATAGGAGGGACAAATATTACATAAATTTCAAGACTTACAAGATAAACTTATCATAATGCTCAAATTTAATTAAACCTACAAATAACATAGAAAAAAAGTACATGTGGTTATTTTGGGAGCTTTTCCGACGTTAGTTACGAATAAATCTTCAGGATAAAATTGGGCAATAAAAAGTGTGAGGTCTGAATGTGTTAGAAGCCAAAATGTTGTAAATGGATTTCGAAACAGAAAACTTGTCATGTGTTCTTTAATAAATAATTTATTTACTGAAAAAATATTCCAACCCGATTATTACACATATGCGGATGGATAACAATAAATACAAACTAGGAATATCAGAAAGTTTTTTTCTGCATATATAAAATTATAAATTAAAATAACCGACGGGAATTTGTATGTATACAGCATATTAAAAATTGTTACGATAAAATAATTCATATTTATATTACAATTTTTATTTTATATTTTTAGTCTTCGTTTCTATTTGTATAATCAGAATGTAAACATTATTTACATTTGACCTGATATAGATTTTTATAATGGTAGCCAACCGATTTCATACATATATATAAATATATTCATTCGAAAGAATGAATAAATTCTATTTTGAAAATGACATCGGAAAAAATACACGCATTAACGATTAATATTAACAAATAAAGTATATTTCGACATTAAAAGTATAGCGTACCAGAAAAATGCTGAAAAAAATCAGATTATATGTAATTTATAGAAATCATTATCAATTGTCAATAAAGCAAATAGCTCGTTCAATTGAATCCATGTTATAAATCCGGGAGGTACAATATATTACAATTACAAATTAAGATCGTAAATTTATTTAAATTCCTCGTGTAATAGTCGTCTCACAATCAACAATCACACACGCACGCATACACATTTATATGAATAAATAAAATTAATTAACTAACAAATATAAAATAATAATCAAAATAATGAAATAATAAAAGCTCGAGAACATACCACAAATAAAGAGGACAATTCTTAATTTCGACCACACATTATAAACATCCGAGAGTAATGTTAAAGGTTCTGTATTTTCCGATGACGATAATTTTAAAGAAAATAATCCTTCATCGGCGCCAATAATGCAAACCTTGTTTGTTAAAAAAAAAAATAATAAAATAAAATAAATAACAATATACATTTCAAAATTATTTTCAAGATAAATATAAACAAAATTTATGACATTAAAGTAATTTTCCTTCCCTTTAATTTTATAAAAAATAAAATTATAAGATTCTTCTTTTATTCTTTCGACAAAATTTTAACAACTAAAAATTTTATCAATGTTACAAACTACCTATTTTCATTTCGTTAATTTCAAACATATTAATATATATATATATATATATATATATATATATATATATATATATATATATATATATATATATATAAAATTACCTTAGAGGACAGTTGAATTATACAATTAATGTGAACATTACACTTATCTAATACACTATACTCTTCAAAAACAATATCCTCTTCTAAGCCGATATCACCAGTATCATTCGTTGTTTGGCTTACTACATCGTTAGTCGTTAATCGTTTCAAAGTAACGTTTATCATATTTAACCAATCTGGTTTTTCGGGCGTCGCAAGTATTATGTTATTCGGTTCCTTGTCATCTTTCACCTAAATATATATAGCAATTAAAATAACGTAAATAATATATATCAATAATGATCACAACAATAAATAAAGAATTTCTTTAATTCGATAAATTTCAAATATAATTTTGCGGAGGTATAATATAGATACCAATGCCCCTATACACACATGGGCCGTCAGCTCGTCATACTTATTATCCGCGCGTAAACAAACTGTTACATGCACATATCGATACAAGAGGAGAGGATTGATAAACAGCAATGCGAGGGAAAAACTAAAATCATATTTGTCTGCATAGCGGTTATTTAATAAATAAAAATAAAGCTCGGGATTCAAATTTCAAAGTATCGTAATTTAAGAATGTACCACTATTAAAATTCGTATAAACTAGGCGTTGAGCGACATACTGTAAAGAATTTTATATAATAATTTAATAACCAATCTTTTACATCGAAATAGTTTATAAATTGCAACGTATCGACGATTTAAAAGAAAATGAATTATATATAATATAGTGAAAGATAAGCTATTACTGAAGCCATAATAGTTACGCGTTTAAAATATTTCTCATATCATATAATGAAAATCATTTGCAAGTATTTTTCGAAAGAAAAAAAAAGAATATAAAATTATATCATTGTACATTATTATCGTATTTGTAAATTAAAAATAATTTAGTATAATTTACAAACGTAATTTCTTAAATAAGAAAACGAAACGTTAGTTACTAATCCGTAATATTAGTTTTTAGAGATTATTAAACCTAAAAAACGAGATTATATACGATATACACATTGCGTCCCAAAAGTTCTTGGACTGGTGCTGTCAAATCGAAACTAGTGGCGCGATCTTCACGAAAATTTAGGAACTTGTTTCTACATCTTTTTTCTACAGGTGGTTAAATTTTTAAAGCGTTCGGAAGATTAGTTTCAGTTTGGTGTTACTTTATGCGACATATAGTTGGTTACGTGCGTCATGACTGAAAATAGCGAACAATGTACCGCGATTAAATTTTGTTTTAAAGCTGGAAAAAATGCGACGGAAACGTATTTCAAAAGGTATTATCCACAAAGAATTTGTTCCTCAGGGCGCCACTGTGAATGCCACATTCTATAATGATGTTTTGGATCGCCTGTGTAAAAGAATCGCACGCGTCATGCCGGAATTTTTCTTGCTGCACGATAATGCACCGGCGCACATAGCCGCCCTCAACGTCCAGTAAAAAAAAATGGTTCCAGTGCTTCGCCACCCCATACTCTCCAGACATGAGCCCTACAGACTATTTTCTGTTCCCGAAGCTGAAAATGAACCTCAAAGGAAATCATTTTTCCTCGATTGCAGAGATAGAAACAGTTGTGACGAGCCGACTCAAGGCGATCGAAGCCGAGGCGTTTTCTAAGGGCTTAAGTTGAAAGATCGCGCTATTAGTTGTATTAAATCTAAGGGAGGCTACTTCGAATAAAAATCGCGTTGAAAAATTTTTTGATTTTTTTGTTGTGGGTTTCGGAGCACCAGTCTCAGAACTTATGGGACGCACCGTGTATATTTTATAATTTATACTCGTCTATATAAATTTTCTTAATAGTTTAATCTATCGTCGAATAATGTCGATAGCAACTAAATTTGTATAAGTCTTCTCCACGTAACTTCGTTATAAATATTGTACTCCGGGTTTCAATCAATAAAATATTACCAGCAGGTCGTTACAATAGAATCTTATTAGTTTTGTACTCGTCTAAATTTTAGTTACGTGATTTAGCTTACGGTTATAATAAACGATAAATATTCCGGCGAAGATTCCACGTTAAAAGATATTCCTCTGTCGCTAGCTGAAAGAACGCTCTCCAAAGGAATAGCAATTCCCCGCTTGGGTTCATCCGCATCAACGTCGTCGTATAATACTAACCAACGTTCCGTGAGATTTGCCAACATCCATATCCAACGTTTACCATTTTGACTATATCAAAATTGTGAAGACGCATTTAAAATTAAACAAAAAATAGTACACGAAATACATAAAATTACATAATTTAGCGGTTCTTTACGTATAAAGTGAAAGTTTGGATAATTTAAAAAAAAAAAAAAAAAACTTGCTTTCGAGATGTGGCTACATTGCAGGACGTTGAAAATAATACTATAGACGAACAATATATCGAATAGGAAGATTTGTATGAAAACTAAATAAACAACTCGAGCTGTATAATACTATTAATAAAAAAATAGGAATATTATCGTATAAAGGGGTCACGTTACGAGAAACAAAAAATGTAATCTCTATTTTATGATTAATGATGGAAGGAAACATTACAGGAAAAAAGAGAGGAAGTAGAAGGAAAACACAGTTGAAAAGAATTTAAAAGAATAGCCAAAATACATAAATTTTTTACCTGCGGGTTGGGTGGCCGGAGAAAGAGAATTGTTGAATAAAATAGAAACCGAGCAAATAATCACCAACATCTATTGAAGATGATGTGACACGATAACGACGGTAAAGCTTAAACCGTAATATTTACATTGAAGCGACTGTATTAAAATCAAACGCATCGATTAAAAACTTAACGTTAGAATTAGACTAGACAATAAACTGACGTTCACAAAACATATAAATGAATGTGTATTTAGAGCGTGCTATTTCCAATACTTAACAGGAGATCAACTCTAGCACCTACAAATAAACTATAAATATAGAAACCCAGTAATCGCGCCTAAAATGTAATACGCCTGCCAGGTTTGGTTCTAACACCAACTAGAATGATATTAATAAATTACAGCGATTGCAAAATCACCGCCTCAGAATCGTACTGAACAAAACCCAGATATAGGCGCGTAATACTATGCACGACGTGTTAAATTATTCTTACATACAACAAACAATTATTTAACATTTTTAAATTCACGTGTCTACTGATTAAAATGTGAAGGAATCGAGTGATTACGATTATTAATTACTGCGAAAAAAAAAACCATATACATAGACGCGTAAAACACATTTTACTTCGAGCGATAAAACTTTTACGTCAATTTATTTATATCCGTACTTACGAATATTTTGAATACAATATCGTTTATTTCATTATTTATTAAGTTATCGATTAAAATGCTTCCTCGATACAGGGGGTTTTTGTTGAATTTTCCTGAAAAATAACATTTAACTAGGTTTCGTTATTTCTTCAATTTTCCTATATTTAAATTACGGATTAAGTTTATCGGTTATGAAATTGGTAATTTTCGTAACGATAAAACAACATGTATTATTAGATTATTTTCTGTATATAACTATTTTATACATATTTTTCTTTCTTTCTTTCTATATGACACGATAAAAATTGATGAATTTTAATCGCATGCCACGCACGTGTGGTGTGTTACGTCTTAAGTTTGTAAAATTGTTTTTTTTTTTTTTTTGTATTCTATTGGATTTACTACGATTTTCACGAAAGATATAAAAATAATTCGATTTACATACTCGAAATATTTAACCGGTGCTTGTTTTACGATTTTGTCATTTCCAATTGTCGCGATTACTTTTGACGAAATTTGTCGATCATTTACGACGCATTCGGTCGAACTGAAAACATCGTAGACACGTGAATGTATAAATTACATCGAACGCATCGATAAAGCATGCGCCTTTCCGGAATAATATCGTCGCACTGAGAACACTTTATATTCGGATCATCGCAAAATTTCTGTTCGAATCTAAATTTTATTAATCAATAATAATCAACAATTTTTATAGATTTTACGTCTTTATGCTTATGAGAATAATTTTTAATTCAATTAACACATCCGTGTATATATTTATTCAAACTTTTTACTATTCGCATTTAATTTTCAAGCGAGACTAAAAATTTCGCGAAAATTAATTAGTACTCCAGCTGGAAAAAAAAGCAAACAAATTGATTTAAAAAAGTTAATTTAAAAGTTTCGACGATTATTATCTATTCAGCGCGATTGGTGGATATAAAAGATGCAAATTATTACAAGTTTATCGAGAAAATTGAAAAATCCTTCCAGTCATAATGTAATACTGATAAATGGTCGTTTTAACGTAATGTAGGACAATTATTAACGTACAATTTATCAGTTATATTATCTAAAATCATTCAAAAATAGTACCGATCAAAATATATAATAGTCTTTAATTATACTTCGTATACACCGAAATTTATAATTTCATGTCTGAAATTGATAGTGTGACTAAAAAAATTGTTTAATTTGAATTACAATTATATTCTAAATTAAATACACCAGGTTCAATTCAAGCGAAAATTAGAAAATTTAACGTAAATTAGGAACACGAGATAAAAATTGAAATACAACTTTATCAATTTATATCGGTCGACCAAAAATTTCGTCGACAAAATTATATATACAATCATTTTCATCGAAAACAATGAAATCAACTGCTTACTTGCAATGAAAGCTTCTTATTTATAAATCACTTTTAAAAAATTATATAGCATTTCAAAACCAAAAAATTACACTTCAATGATAATTATTCAGCACGTAATAAACATATCTCAGGAAATGATATTAAATCTTCCGAGATAATTATATAAACCTACCTATATGCGCGTTAATAAATTATAATGTTAACATTTATAAAACATGTTCAATTTATATATAAACTGACTATATTTACATGATTTGCGAATTTCTGAATCGGTCCCAATGAAAGAAATCGAAAAAATATTTCGATAAACTCCATTTTTTTTTTCTATAATAAAACAGACAGAAAGTGTTCTGTAAGGGCGATGAATTTTTTTAAATTATCACTTTTTATATTATATCTTTACGCATATGCATGTATATACGTCTATGCCTGGACGGTGCGTTAAATTAGTTTCTTAAATGCTAGAGCCCAATATGTAAAACTAACGTACAATGGGCTAGATACAACGATGACATATGCTACTTACTTGTGTGCAGATTTAGAATCGGGAGTTTCTGTAAAATTGGCAGAAATTTTGGCCAGCTTCTTAGGCGTTTTAGTTGGCAACTTGACACATTGTTACGTAACGCATAATTTTCCAATCGCAATTTATAAAGTTCAGCTTGGAGCCCTTTGCATTTTTGCCTTTCCATTTCCAGCAGATATTCGATATCCTTACGAAAAAATATATCGGAATAATTCGTAGATGAATATCGAATTTATTTATATTTGTTAGTATAAAAGGTAAACTATATATATTATTACACGACGTATCGTAAACCGAATAATTAATAAAATATTTATCCGACAAATAAAAACGATAAACATAAACAATTACACTTAAATCGGTTAATATATTCGTATAAGTTACATTCTTAAATGTCTACATATTTTTAGAGAGTACTTGAAATTTGCCTCGTCTCACCTTATTTCCAATACTACGATTCGAATGAAACTGATAATATACATAGTACTGTTTTCAAATGTCGCACCTTCAATGAGCTGAGGTAAAAATACCAAATCAATGGAAGCATATTATTTACAATCAATGGATAAAATACTGATCATTTCTTAGACTATTTCCTCGTTATTACGAAAAGGAAGTTAACTTTGAATTTATCAGCGATGAATCAATCCTCCCAACTTGTATGTATATCACTGTTTCATAACACTCAAAATTTGACATATATATATATATTCGTTAAATAATATAAATATATTTTGAACGGTTACTATGTATCGTCTGATTATTAAATAAAAATACACTAGCAAAAAATATCTAACATACATATAGGATACTTTGTTGTATGACTGTTCTTCGCTAATACACATTTTATACAAACAATTAAAAAAAAAATTGTCTATACATACATTTAAGTAATAAAAAAATCATTTCATTAAGAAACGGAAAAAAATATATATAATAAATTAGGACTCTGAGGTACAAATAAAGTATTTATATATGAAAAATTTAGTATTATCTTATTTTAAACATTTTCTGGGACTTCGAAAATAATGTAATCGCGTACATATATAACTATTCGATACGGATAAGCTTAAATTACACACGCGTACAAATTCGAATTAATTCTCTCATAAGGGAAGTAAGAATAATAAGAGAAATTAATAAATTTTATAATCTAATTTACGGTTCCTCAGAACTTAGTGAAAATATTCACAATGATGCGCCGCGCAGTCGGAATTTTATTATTAAAAAATATGCAAAAGCTTCAGTTTTTTTTTTTTTTTTAACATATAAACTGCATTAAAACTTTTTTTTTCTCTCATAATTTTGACAGAAATATCGTAATTTAAACAGATTCAGTTTAAAATGACGAATATAAATGTCGATTAACGACGGATACTTACTAAATCTAAAATAAAACTGCGAGATCCAACTAGACCCCTAGATTAGCGTATCGATTTAAAAAAAAAAAAAACATAATTCAACAGTTTTACTGAAAGTAATAATACAAAAAGCCTCGAACGGAAAACAGAGAAGTCCAAGCATGTTTTGCTGACCATCGGAACAAGCTGATAACAACATTGCAGAAATATAATATAGATAACGCAGTATACTGAGAATAAAGTGCAAGCATCAAAATAAATACAGAATACAAAAGTAATATCAAAAGGAGCGTACGTCAAACGTCAAGAATAAGCTATTTAATATATATGCAGAAGAGGTAAAATAAGCTGCAGATAACAAGAACGAGAGTGAAAATAAATGGAGAACGTATAAATGAAATTAGTTACGCCGATGATAAAGCACTACTGGCTGAAATAGAGCGAAAACTACAGAAAATGACGGAAAAATAAGTAAGTCGGTTAGAAATACGGAATCAAAATGAATAGGAGAAAAATAATTTTTACTAATCGGAGATTAAATGATAGTAATATGATGTTGAACGGCGATATTATCTCATTAAAAGACGAATTCAGTTCCATAACAAAACGAACTAAATACGCATAAAAATTAAACAGATGTACTGGTTTTTAAGAAGAAAGTCGAAACTAACAGTTGAAAATAAGCTGTTGCTCTACAACGTCATCAAACCAGTCTGGAAATACGGGTGTCAGCTGTGGGGCTGTTTGAAAAAGAGTACACAGCGATTATACGAAGATTACAATGTGACTAATTAAAATCTCCGCACAAATCTGATCATAAATTACATAAAGAATAAAATTATAGAAACAGCAAAACGACGCGCTTCAAGCCGGAGTCGCATCCAAATAATATGAAATAACTCTACGGACATTCGTAGATTATGAATGAGACCCTATCGCTGGACAGGATTTCTTAGCGAGGCATCTTACACTAAGATATTAAATTTGCTTATAATATAAAGCTAGTTGTAAACTGGTAAATGAAGTTAAAAAAAATAGAACAAGGATGTATGTATTAACGTTAGAAAATATGGTAAAGCGTAACTGAAATTGGACACTAATGATGGCAAAAATTACAAAAAAAATCAAATCGAAAGTTGGCATGGCGTAACAGGCATTTAGAAGCCCGCGTTATGTAATAAACAATTCAAAATTAAGTTTAAAATAAAAAAAAAAATAATAATAAAAATAAAAAATGACGCGCTCTTGCGTTCGGTCGATACAGCAATACGGACCCCCACATAAATGCAAATAACAAAAAAAAAAAAAAAAGAGTACATTCTTTCGAAGTATGGTGCTACCGCACATTGTTAAAAATTCCTCGAACAGACTTGGTCACCAATAAAATAGTTCTAATCCGAGTAGACCAAGGAAAACAGATAGCATTTGAAAAAGAAAAATTTTTTCCTTTTCAACAATTATCTTTTTTAATTCGGCAATATTTTCTCGTTGCTCATTTAACTGTTCCTGAAGTTTGCAAATTTTATCTTGACTATTTTTCTCAATGACTGATTTCTCATTTTTCAAACATTCACATTCTAACAAAAATAGTAATGTCCAATATATTTAATTGCGATAAAACAAAATGACGGGACTTAATAATTCTTTTCTCGAATTAAAATATAACAAATTTTGCATTTTAAATAATAAATTTTATAACTAGTAAATAGTACCGATTATATAAAAAGTTAATGGCGTCTGTATTTTGACACACACGTATTAAAGTATAATTTCTGGTAAATCGAAACACTAAATTACGAAAGCTATACATTTAATTAAAGTTAATAAAATATTCAAAGCTTTAACAAAAATATTTAATTAGAATTCTAAAGTAATGCACTTATATATTTTAAAAAATCCCAATGAAAAACGAAATAAGACGAAAGGTGGACAAATACATAACCTATAACAGAAAGAATAGAATAATGTTACACTTCTACATAAACAAAAATTTGAAGCTAGCAAGTTGTAAAATATACAACGATTAAAGAAGAAATTATTTACTGTAAATATATCATTTACGTGGAAGAAAATGGTTCACAAAAAATGTGGTTCAACATTTTTATCAATTATTCTATTTACAATCTGTTTAGCTGGTTGAACAATAAGCAGCAGTGATATTCTCCGTGTGTTATGTCGAAGAAATTAAAAGTAATGTAAAAAATTATATTGTGAATTCCTTCTCAGTTGGTTTACAGCAACAGCCCGGATGTATTTTACACTATGGGCCTTTAACACCGCCTTCAGAGTTAGCATCGTTTCGAATATACTTAGCGTTTCAGTAATGGAACATAAAAGACCTTGGTTTTACAACGACGAATACTTATTCATAACCCAGTTCGTGCTTTGAAGTTAGGTGGTTTTATTTTTCTCGCTGAGATATGATGTTTTCAAGTAGGTTGTTAATCCAAATGCGGTTTTAAATACGTGATCTTATTCGATAAGGGGGATCGTTCTTCTACCGAATTTGATGGGTGTGTTTAGAAGAGTTCTATTGAATGTAAATAAGGCAAATTTTACCCATCCACTAATCGTCGAGATAGTGACCCAAAAATTATCATCAGAAAATAAAAATATTGATAATCCTATTATTATCGCGTGGAAGACACTGACAAACCACCACGCACAACACCATATACTCGCTAGTAATCATATAGCACTACAAAAAACACGCGGAGCTACATTGTGCCGTGACAGCAAAGCGATTACAAGTAGTTCTCCAACGTAGAACAAAATGTGTATAAGTAAGTAATCGCCTACCACATACGTAGACGGCATTAAAGAAAAAAAAAACTCATCCACTGTGATCTTTCAAGTATTGAACCATTTCTTTAAATGTGTACGATGACTGCGAAAGCTTTTAAGTTGTAACAGTGCAATTATGAAGAGTTCATAATATAGTGTTGTATCACCAGCGAACATAGCAGTTTTAATGTGGACGTTATCTGAGAGACATGATAAATTTGGTAGCACCCCCGAATAACATATTATTTATGTTCACCTAGAAATATCTATTCGTTATATGACTGTAATAGTGTATAGTACTGATGGGGATCACTTTGTAGCATTTTGTGGAACGCTTTTTCTATATCTAAAAACAGTACGGTATTATTCATTTTCAAAGCTACTATTGATTATGTTGACTACCCTGTGTATTTTTTCGACAGTGTCACGCTACTTTCCAAATAGCCAATAGGATATTATTTTATTTTCTTCTTAAAGAATTGATTTTTTCTATTCAATATTAGTTTTTCAAACCGATAGGATTATATGATGTTAATTTTTCCTGTGACATTCCTAGTATTGTCCATAAATAAAGCAAACGAGCAAAAAAAAAGCGCAAATAAAATAAGTTGAATCGTATTAAAAAAACAAAAAAAAAAATGAGCACAGATAAAAAGCATTCTTAATCCAAATAACGAGTCAATAAAACGAATTGTTACTTTTTTGTTGTTGTTATTTAATGTAATATATCACCTACCCGTTGTAAATTTTGCAATAATCGCTTGAAAATCTTGTTTTTCTTCACTAAAAGCGTATTCCTTCTCAGCGATATTTTTCATTAAAACAGCAAGTTTATTTCCAAACATTTGTATTTTTTCCGTAAGTTTCGACAATTCCTTATCTTTATCGTTATTCCGGAAATTCGTTTCATTTTTTAATAATGAGCACTCTGGATTAGTAAAAAAATATAAAGATAGAGTATTTTATAAATATTACAACTACACATAAAACGTAACGATGATAATTCGAAAAAAAAAAGCACCGACAAACGGATACACATAAACATGGTTAATAAGAATAAGTTTTAATGATTACGTATTCAGACCGTTACCGTAATCTATAGATAACGTTTTAAATACCGATATACAGAAGCATACATATTATTGTGCTTTAAAATTACGTATTTAACAAATTGGTTCAATTATATACATAAATACATTTTAGATATGAATATATAAAATGAAACAAAAAAACGCTGCAATCATACCCCAAACATATATATATATATATATATATATATATGTGTGTGTACACGGTACCTGTTTCAAGTTGATCAACACATTTTTGTAAATTTTCCTTTTCTTTAACAAAAATTGAATCTTTCTTGTTACTTTCTTCAATTAACTGAGCTATTTTTTTCTCTTGATGCTTTAATTTTTCCGAAAGATTAAAGTCCTTGTCTTTCTCAAAAATGGAAATTTCCTTTTCATCCTTTAACGCTTTATAATCTAATAAAAATAATAAGTAGAATAAAACATTGATTAAAAAACTAATCTTAATTACTATTGATTTAATTTAAAAATAAATTTTAAATAGGAAAAATTTATAAATTTTTCAGAAAAACTTATATTAATGTGACCGCACATTCAAAATTTAAAAGGGAATGATTTATCACTGATTAATCAAAACAAGGATAAAATCAAATTGGTATTTAATGTTTAAGTTAAAAATCATTTGATTATCTTCCAATAGAAACAGAAAAATATCTCACTCCAACATAAAACCAATTTACAATTTTAGGATCAAAAATACATTCATACTTAACTTACTTAAATAAAAATTAAAAATTATCTAAACATAATATTTATACCTTATCTATAACAAACATACGACGTGTTACGATGACAAATTAATTAATTTGACTTCGATAGTTAAACTTATTTCTAAAAAACTAGAAGTAACAATTCAATTTATTGAAATTACAAAGTTAATACGGGTTTCTTGCGAAATATCAACAGGTATGGAACAATCACGAGTTCAAGTATATAAAAAAGAATACTTTGGTCGAGTGAATAAACTTCTTTACATAAACAGAGTTTTAAAAAACCAAACAACAGAGGTACACCTGTGTGCACACACATATATGCATATATAAAAAATAATAGTTCAGTGAAATCACCTTTAAATTTTACTAACAAAAATGTATACTCTTAAAATATACTATACGCATATATCAAAAGTCGTATAACTAGGAATCATATAAAATTTATTTTTAATTTTTCTCCTATTCTGCTACCTAATAACAGTTTTTTTTTTTTTTTTTCGGTACGAGTATATATATATATATATATATATATATATATATATATATATATATATATATATATATATATATATATATATTATATTATATATATATATATATATATATATATATATAATATATATATATATATATATATATATATATATATATATATATATATATAAAGTTTGTCTTATGACTTTAATAGGTCTGCTGCTGAATTTATATTCAATTAGTTATTAAATTTGATTTAAAATTAAAAACGAATTGTACATCATGCATAATTATTATAATTTTACCCGAATTTGATTTTAATAAGGAATTTTCCAGCGAACTACACTCCGTTTTGTATTTATTAATCTCTTTTAATAAGGCACATGTCTTCTCTTGATTAATAATTTCCGCTTGAAGATTTTCGATTTCTTTTTTATTTTTTATGTTAGACAGCTCTTTTTCACCTAGAAACGAAAAATTGAAAGCAATTAAAATTTTTTAAAAAAATGAATAATTTCTTTGAAATAAAATTGAAATACCACTGTAATTTTAATAATTAAAAATATATATGTTAGCTTATAAACCTCGTAATTTTTTAACGCGGTCTTCGTAAGCACATTTGGTAGTTTCAATAGACTGTTCCAAATATTTGATCTTTGCTGTAAGTTCTTTTTCTAAATTCTGTTTTTCTATTTTTAATTTATCGACTTCTTTTTTCAACGCGTCAATTTCTGCATTAACAGATAGAAATACATCATTGTAGTCTTCAAAGTATTTTAAAAATAACGTAATCTACAAAAAAAAAACCTCCGATATTCTACATTTAAAATTTACATTTCGGTAATTTTCCTGAAAGTATATGTTTTATTCTAATCGTCTGAAAAAGAATATAACCAAAGTGTTTTATTTTTTCTGAGAAATTTGTGCTTACCAATGATTCAATTGTTAACCTCAGTATTCGCGTTATTCTCAAGTGTTTCATCATTATCTCCGGGATTGGGTACGTCATTTGCTAAAGGAACTGTGTCTATACAATCGAAGTATTCGCTATCTTTACGTACTTCTGTCTGGTTTTCGAAATTCAAACACTAAAATATAGAAAATAAACGGTTAGCTAGAAGTAATGAAGCACCGCTGACAAAATTAGAAATTAATTCAAACCTACACATCGATATAATATTATAGCTACTGAAAAATAAAATTCGCATAAATATGAGCGAGATGAATAAAGATTAGAAACAAGTCGAGTAAATTTATAATTTACTCGGGCTGTTAATAATAAAACACGGCGTTAAATTATATATGTATTATGTTTTCTTAGAAAGTTAAATAAAGACATAACGCTTAAAAATCATTTAACTCGGACAAAATTAAATGTATATCTTAATTCTTTTTAAAAACTACTTATTATAAAATAATGATGCTCGCATATTCATATACACGTACCTTCCGAGCAGCAGATTCCAAATACATAAAATATTTGGGTAGTAAATTCGTTTCTGGAGCTGATTGGAACGCCAAACATACAGCGTGGGGCTCCAGGTTAACGACAACAAGGGGGCGTATGCTGAAACAAGCACTGGAAAGTCATAATGTTAAATACATATCAACGGGGGAACCGACATATTGGCCAACCGACAATGGTAAAATACCGGATCTGCTGGATTTTTTCATTACAAAAGGAACTGCTAGTTATTACTCAGAAATAAACTCTTCTTTCGATCTTTTTTCGGACCACTCTTGTATCATTCTAACGTTTGGCGATTCGGTTATATGTCGCGAGGAAAAAATATATTTGTGTAACCACAAAACAGATTGGGAATCATTTAGGGAATACTTAGATACCAAATTAAATCTAAAAATTCCATTAAAAAGCGAAATTGACATCGAGAATGCCGTACGGTATCTAACTAGGGAGATACAAACAGCAGCCACGCTGAATACTCCAGTTAATACTTACAAAAAATGTAATAATTATCCGCTATCAGTCCGAAAGCTAGTCTTGGAAAAGAGAAAGTTTAGACGAAGGTGGTTCCAAACAGGGAATCCTTGGGATAAAAAATTTTTCAACAATAAAGTAAAAGAATTAAAAATGTTATTAGCAGAAATTAAAAACAAAACCTTTAATAGCTATTTAAATAAACTTTCACCCCTAGCAATAGATGACTATTCCTTGTGGAAGTGCACCAAAAATATTAAACGGTCCAATACACATATTCCTCCGATAAAACATGGCAACGGATTATGGGCGAGAGATGATAAACAGAAGTCAGATTTATTTGCTCAGCACCTGGTAACCGTGTTTCAGCCAAACATAACGGCTAGCACGGACAGGGAAATATACGACTATATAAATAGTCCATATGAATCATCTTCTTCGATTAAGTTAGCCTCACCTTCTGAGGTGAAATGTTTACTTAAAACGTTGAAAAAGAAGAAAAGTCCGGGTTTCGACTTAATAAGCGCTGAATTATTGAATGAACTTCCGCGAAAAGCTATAGTATTACTGACTTATATATGTAATGCAATATTTCGCGTACAATATTTTCCAGTACAGTGGAAATTCGCGCAAATTATAATGATTCCGAAACCTGGCAAAGATCCGTATTCTGTTTCATCTTATCGTCCGATCTCTTTGTTGCCTGTTTTGTCGAAGGTAGTAGAAAAATTAATATTAAAAAGATTACAGCCTTACATACAATCCAATGATATAATTCCGCAACATCAATTCGGTTTTATAAAACACCATTCCACCACTGATCAATTACATAGGGTGGTTAGTATAATTGAAAATAGCTTAGAAACCAAAAAAGTATGTACCGCGGCATTTCTCGATGTTCAACAAGCTTTTGATAAGGTTTGGCACGATGGTCTATTATATAAACTGAAACGTCTATTGCCGAAAAATTTTTACCTGTTGTTGAAATCATACATAGAAAATCGCCACTTTCAAGTGCGTTATAAACATACCTATTCAGAAATACATCCTCTTTTAGCAGGCGTTCCCCAAGGTTCTGTGCTGGGCCCCACGCTGTACTTGTTATACACGGCTGATTTCCCTACAATGGAAAACGTACAGCTGGCTACATTTGCGGATGACACTGCACTGCTCTCAACACACACGGATCCGAAGATAGCTAGCAGTAACCTACAGAAAGCTCTTACTAAGGCGGAGATATGGTTTAAAAAATGGAAAATTGGAATTAATGAAAACAAATCTGTCAATATCCATTTTACCAACAGAAAAGTTACACCCCCACCTGTCAGGATTAATAGCACCGATCTGTCAGTGCGATCAACGGTCAAATACTTAGGATTACACCTGGATAGCCGATTAACATGGAAACATCACATACAGATGAAGAAAAAAGAATTAGATATTCGTGTTAAAAAAATGTACTGGCTGATAGGGAGAAACAGTGTACTAACGACAGATAATAAACGTTTAATATATACGGTGGTTCTAAGGCCTGTCTGGACCTATGGGGTGCAACTTTGGGGTTGTGCTAGACCATCAAACCTGAAAATAATACAAACGTCACAAAATAAAATTCTTCGGATGATAACCAAAGCACCCTGGTATGTAACAAATCTAACGTTGCATCGAGATTTACGTATAGATTATGTGGCCGAGGTCATAAAAGTTCAGGCTAAAAGACACGCAAGAAGACTTGATAGCCACCCGAATACTTTTGCTAGGGGATTGCTTGATACCACCGGTGACATAAGGAGACTAAAACGTCAGAAACCGCAGGATCTCGTTTAGGGTCGTCGTAATCGGGTAGGTATCGCTGGATACTTGTCCCCTCATGCTCAATTCTTTTAAACGTACTGCTAAATGTCCTTGGTGGACAGCTCGCAGTATTATAAATCATTAAAAAAAAAAAAAAATATATTTAGTTCGTTATCAGTTCTCAAATCGGACGGAGTATTTTCAGATGACGAATTTAACGCCTTCGATTTTATTCGTTCTTTCTTCTGATTTGCCTGTATTAATATCTCCTTTAAATCCATTTCTATTTTACGAGATTCTTTCAATATCTTCAATTCCCTACACGTAGTTTCATTTTGATCTTTCAATAAAATTAATTCCTTAAACAACTGTTCTTTTTCAATACAACATTTCACCTCTATTTGTTTTTTATTTTCCTGCAATTAAAAATAGTGCTCGAATTCGCAAAAAACATCATGTCTCTGTAATTATTACGCGATTTTTAATACCAAAAAGGTTCGGGATACATCTGTATTAAAATCAATCTATTAATATTCAATACAAATAAACCGTATATTTAAATGAAGCTATTCTGTTTGCTGATTTCAATGCAGAATTTATTTAAAATTTATAACTGTCGAATTACAATAGTTTCGTAATTTATTATATAGAGAATGATTAGTTGTGTAGTAGCCTACATCTTTTTTTTCAATAGTTTAATAGTTTATATAAATATTACGTGGATCGACCTAATGAGGCAAAAAAAAAACTGATATAATAAAAATATTTAATATTTATCGACAATTCATAAAAATATCAGTGCACAATAAAATATCAGAGATTGTTTTAAAAAATATCCTAATATGTATTAATAATCCCCAAGTATTTTACATTTTTCAGGCACAAAGTTAAATACACGCTTCTTCTTAATAATAATCAAAAAACATTGATTAAACAAGCACTTTTTAATAAGTGACATACTCTCCCAATGAGAATTTTCTGAAAAAATCCGAGAAGTCGGTTATCACTAATTATACTGAAAATACATAAAGTATAAATAACGAGAAGAAATTTAACTACATTTTGAAATATTACTTTTAAAAAAATTCAATATAATTTCATTTATGAAGTAGTAAAAAATATCTTAATATTATCGACATTTGACATAGTCAAACACGCAAGTAAAAACCTATAAATGTATACAACTATTACCATAATTTCAGTCAGCTGATCTAATTTATTTTTCAAGTCATTCACCGTGTGTACATATACTTCCTTCGTTTTATATAAATTATCTCAATCTTCTCGTAATTTTATCATTTCTTCTTCAGCCGCCTTCAAAGCAGTTGTTAACGAGGTTGACATTGCTTCACGATCTGCAAGCTCGTCGATTTTATTTCTCAAATTTTCTATTATATTTTCGGCATTTATCTGATATTCGACTAGAATATTATTATTTTCTTTCAATTCCATAATTTGAGCAGCATATTTTCCTGCCGTGGGAGATGATCTTTTGGACGGTATATCAACTTTAGTTCCTTCCTGTATGAAAATATATATATATATTTTTTTTAATACAAATGAGTGTCGGAAAGCAATGTACAAAATATAGCTTACCGAAGAATCTTATAATACATATCGTAGATGTGTAAAACAATGAACGGTAACCGTTAATTATTTTTTTGGAGTACGTAATAATTTAAAAATATACACAATTATTATTTTTTTTAAATTAATTTTTTCACTCTAAAATTTAAAAATCCGTATAGCAAATTATCTTCCGATTCAAAACAACAGATATCACTATATATATTAAAAATGAATTCATTTAGAAAATAATAGTATGTAAGTTTAAATTACTTACAAATAATAAAAAACAAATGAGATATATCTAATAAATATAATATTCTAGCGCATTTTCCTTCTCTCTCTCTCTCTCTCTCTCTCTATATATATATATATATATATATATATATATATATATATATATATATATATATATATATATATATATATATATAAATAGTTTAATTGGGCACGGAGTAAAACAAGATAAAACACAAGATACTAATTTTTGATAGCACGTAGAAATGATTTCTGTTCCTGTCATTTGTCGTACGTATTAAAAGTTTTAATAACTGTGCGAAGTAGGTTTGAAAATTATTTTCGATGTTAGAATTGGATAAATGTTATATTTCACCCTTTCAAGTCACGCGTTATACTTTGACAAAAAATGTACATTTTGACGTATAAAGTGATTTAAAAATCATTTTTAAGACACAGTATGTGAATCATCATTGTCGATATCGAAGATGATGCACATAGAATTCAATTAACCCCATTTGAAGAGGATTTTGAGATGTAGGGTATTCTACATACGGTGTAGGTGTACAAAATTACTCAAAAAAGTGAAAGATAAATAATATTTTGTTTACAGTACTGCTTTTAATATTACTCTAGTTTTTACAATTATTTACTGAAACATTTTACATCAATCGAGTGCTCCTTATTATAAAAACACACTAAAAATGTATACGTTGTGCAGAAAACACCGCGATTTACAGGATTAAAACATGTAGATTTTATCGTTTACAACGTATAAAAAGAACGAAGACAATTCCGTAACTAATCCACTTTATCTACGTACAGTGTTTCTTTCAATAACATCTAGCACCATGAAATAAATCTTAATGAACGAAGTTGTACAAAAATTAGAAAAATACTAACAAATCTCTGAACTAATTATTCAAAAGAATTGATTACTTTACATGGACGAAATGACGTGGTTCGATATCTTTTCCAATTAACATTTCGTCATTTAACGATCCTCTAATAATTAATCAGTTATTAGTAAAAGTATTTATCCATATTTTTAAATTGTTTGGTAAGGTTTTTCACGTCTCGTAAAGTATAATATTCAAAAAGATTAGTAATACAAATTAAAAATGTGTACTTTTATGCGTATTCATCCGAACATAAAACACAATTAGATATGAAAAATAAAAAAAAAAATTGAAATCATAATTAGATGACATGAAAAAAAAAGAAGAAAACACTCTAGACGAAATCTGAGCAACATTACTTGTAACATTATTACATTTTTATGTCACTGTTTTTACGCATGTAATTGTTGCAGGAAAATTATTTACTTTAATTACAGATTTAAAGAAAAAAACATGTTTTCTTTTACGAATGATATAATTGTTTAAGAAATTGTTCTTTGTCTTGTATTCGCCTAAATATTAAATATCTATATAGTTTGATGTAAAATAAAGTGGACGATGTCGGTCCGTCTATTGTTTTTACAAATCTATAACTGAAAAAAAATAAAAAAAAAACTATCTTTGACTACTCGATAAATAGCGTCTGTGTCATATTACCCATCCTATAAACATGTGTTCCCGATTAATACCTTAAATAAGGTCTTGGAATTATTTATACAACGATATAGTGATAAATAATAAAATAAGTGAATTACATAATTTTATCAGAAAAAGTGAATTAAATATTTCCAAACTTACCTTCAATTCTTTTATTTGTTGTTTCAATCGATTAGTAAAAGCGGTCATCTCATTTCGTTTCTTTTTAATTTCATCTAATTCGGCTTGCAGCTTATTTTTTTCGAATCGTTCTTTACTTAATTTAGAAGATAAACATTTTTTCTCGAATTGTTCCAGATTAGAAATTCTGGATTTTAATTTATCAACACTTTTTTCTAATTGCTTCTTCTCGTTGAATAATGTCGATTTGTTATGTTTAAGATCTTTAATTTGAAGTTCTTATCTATCTTTCTGAGCAGTAATTTCTCTCTCTAAAGTTCTTTTTTCAGTATTCGCAAAATCAATTCCTTCTGTTCTCCTATAAATCAACGACGAAAAATTATCAAGGGAGTAACATTTTATTTCAAAAAACAACAAGCAATTAATTTATTAATGTAATGATATATTTTATCTCAAAAACCCAGAAAAAAACGCATACCGGAATAGATTATTTCAGTTCACTGGCGATTTGATGTTGATTATCCATTTAGTTCGTTTTATTTTTATATCACTATATTACTGGATAATCTTTTTTCACACTCCTCTAAAATATAATTTTTGCTGTATATATGCGTTTAGATATTTATAATAATTGTAACAGTTACGAATACTAATATGCCGCGTAAAACTGTTTTCGCTCTTTATTTTTCAATTTAATATCGGGTATAAATTATAAATTCAATTCGACGATTATTGTGATTTTAGGTTTCTACCTTAATGATTATAGATAAAATTTTTAATCGAATTTTTTTAGTAAGTACGTCCACATCATTGTGTATACATGAATAACCGATCGATAAAAATAACTATTTACGAACTTATGAAATACTAACCTTCAAATCAAATCTCTTATTTTGTTGTAAAGTTTTTGTGGTGTACTAGAAACAGATTTTTGTGGAGTAGAGCAAACCAACTTCCGAGGCGTAAATTGAGGTGTATATTTTAATTGCTTCCTTGCTGTTTTCCCTTTCAAAGCATTGATTTCTGTAGTAAAATAAGTTTGAAATTATTTACTTGCAAACATATAAGAAACAATATTTAACATTATTATTTTTTTCTTATATTTGCTAATTTACAACTAGCCCAAAGTAAGGCTATGTAATAAATGATATCGTAAAGTGTATATATAATCACGTGCAGTATACAATAATACATTCTATCAAAAATATTACAGGATTCATTTTCTTATTTTAGTAGTTAAATTACAGATAAGCATTTAAAATTTTTTAACTTATTTAATCGTTTATTATAAAAATAACGTCAGCCCCGTTGAAAAATAATTATTCTTATCTTAATTATATATTACCTTCTTGTAAATTACTTATTTTCTGAAGCAAAATCTCTTTCTGATTCCCAATTATCCATTATGTATAAAAAGTATCAGCTTACAGATAGAAAAGTTAACATTAGTATAAAACCATTATAAATCATTAAATTCTCGAAATAAATTTGGTCAGCATTTAAACACAAATTTTAAAAATTAATTAACTTTAGTATATGCAAAAAAAGGGCATACACCCAAAAATAAAAATACATGGAAGACCGGTGGAGAAAGTAGACAAATTTAAATATCTTGGCTGTTATATAACAGAAAATACCGATCCAGATATAGAAATTAGAATTCAAATCGAACAGGCAAGAGCAATATTTCTAAAAATGAGGTCCCTATTCAATAATAAAAACCTCAGCCTTCATATATGGTATAGAATGGTAAAATGCTACGTATATTATTAATATTTACCTCTATTTAACGCGTAAATTATTCTTAATATTAACTGATCCTGTTTTTTCCGCTACGCAGGGTTTTTATTGTATTTTTCCCCTGTAAAATCGTCTATTTAACAGTTCTAAGCTAACTTAAGACTCGTTCACTAATCTAAGTCGCGTAGTGAGAGCCGTACTACTGCTCGGTATACGTATTTTATTATGTATCTGCTCTGATTTGTAAACAATTTAAATATACTTATTATTCATTCATTCATGCTACGTATATTCAGTGCTACTGTATGGAGCGGAAGCATGGACGCTAAAGAAAGCAACGTTAAACCGGCTCCAGGCATTTGAAATGTAGATTTTCAGAATACTAAAAATAGCATACGTTGATCACATATCGAACGCAGATGTCCTAAAACGAATGGGTCAAAACAAAGAGCTGCTGGTAATTATAAAAAAAAGTGAAAAACAGCGTACTTAGGGCATATTATGCGTAATCAGAAATACAAGATATTACAAACAATATTGGAAGGGAAGATAGGAGGCCGGCGATCCAGAGGTAGAAGACGGACGTCATGAATAAACAACTTAGAGAAATGGACAGGGAAATCGGCAGTCGAACTAATACATTTAGCTAGGAACAGAAGAAAATATTCAGAAGTTGTAGCCAACCTTCGTTAACGGAGATGGCACTCAAAGAAAAAGAAAATATAAATCATAAACAACTTAAATACATAATATATGTTAATACCGCATACGTACCGTATACACTATTATTTCACAGAATAAAAACTTTAACGGATATTTTAATTTGAAATAAAATCCGCATATGACCAACTTAACCACATATAGTTCTGATTAATATCGTACGTTATAATTACAAATAAGCCAGTAATGTCCTTAAAGTTTTAAATATTTATTATATTTCAGGCATAATTAAATGTGGAAAATAAAAAATTAAATATAGGTTAAGCGGAAATTAAATATTGTTCTTTTCTTATCGATCAATTTTGTTATGGCTGCCGACTTGCATTAATAGATATTATGCACATCTGACGAATAATAACATTAGCACATTGATAATAATTTAGAGAGCATATTAGGAGTCAAAATAATTATTCGTAAGTCAAAATTTGTTTGTCAACATTGAAAATAAATTTATCAAGTTAACTTTAAGAAGAAATTTAGTGAGTCAGTACTAAGATTAAATTTAACAAGTCAATATTATGAATAAATTACCTCACTACATTTCTTCTAATTATTTTTTTCATAAAATTGGCCTGCTAAATTTCTTCTTAATGTTAGCGCACTAAATTTTTGCTGAATGAATTTATTGTTGAAGGTAGCCCCAAAAAATATTTGTTTATTATCTGCTCAATACAATCCTTAATATTCATGCAATAAATTAACTTTTAATATTACCTCAATAAATTTGTTATTAATAATGGCTTTTTAAAATAACCTGTAAAAGTAAATTTCCTAGAACATCGCAGGTTATTTGTTAGACTAGGAGACACCGTGTCTAGCCTTCATGACACCATCAACGGTGTGCCGCAAGGCTCGGTTCTAAGCCCAACACTGTTTAACATCGCAATAAACTCTATTGTTGAAGAAATATCTCCTTTAGTATTCAAGTCCCTATTTGCTGACGACTTGACAATATTTGTCCGATGTAACGACCTCAGAACAGGCGAAACAGTTCTTCAAGAAGTCACTAATAAGCTCAATAACTGGTCAAAAGAAAATGGATTATTTTTTTCACCCGCAAAAACCAAAGTAATGCACTTCTGCCGTATTCGCCATTGCGCTCATCAATTTAATATTATTTTGGATAACAGAATACTAAATTCTACATCATCCACCAAATATTTAGGTCTGATATTTGACGAAAAATTAAACTTGAGAATGCACATCAACCACTTGAAAACCGAATGTTCACGACGATTAAACCTTCTCAGGAAGCTATCTCACACAACATACGGCGCAGATAAAACATCACTTTTGAGAATATATCGCTCCCTAATAAAATATAAATGCGATTATGGTTTCCCGGCTTATTCATCAGCTAAGCAATCAGTGTTAACATTATTGAATCCAATTCACCACTCAGCTCTAAGGTTTGTTTTAGGCGCTATTCGGTCGACACCCATAAATAATCTGTTTTATGAAGCACAAGAATATCCTCCAGACCTACACCAAGCCTATTTACTTCTAAAATTCCACACTTATATTCATATAACTCCTAACCTCCCCATGCCCATAACTTCTCTACCTTCTGTTCTTACTCGACCATACTTAAAATCCACGCTCCAGTATAAAGTCAAATCAATCTTACACAATAAACTATGCACCTCATTACCTAACTTCTACAGCAACATCCTTTTCCCAATACCGCCGGTCTCGTCCCATCCTTTATCCTTCGATACCTCTCTCCTGGAACTATGTTGTCCTACTTCTCAAAGTCGTCTACATTCCTCCTTTGAAAATTTAATAAAGCGTTTCAATCATTACAACATCCTATACACGGACGGTGCCAAAAGAGACAACCACTGCGGTTGCGCAGTTGTATATTCAAACAATGTCATTCGATTTCCGCTTCCACAAAACTTCAACGTTCTTTCTACAGAGCTGTATGCAATTTCAATTGCCGTCGATGTGGTTATTGAAGAACTAAAAAACAATGCTGTTATCTGCACCGATTCCTTGAGCTCCATTAAAAGTCTCCAAAACAGATCACACCACCAACATCCTTTGGCCAAATCCATCTTAGCCAACGCATCAGAGTTTACCGGAAAAATTATTCTCCTCTGGATTCCAGGGCATAACGGCGTGGGATCAAACGACAGTGCAGATGCAGCCGCAAAAGAAGCGTGTCTAATATCACCTATTCCAGCTATACCAATTCCAACGAAGAACTTCCTTCACACCATACGATCTAAATTATCCGATAGAGCAAACGAAGGATTTTCAAACATGCAGCAATACAACGTCAACTGGATAAAGTCAACTACATGTCAAAACTCAAACAAGAGAAACGAAGTAGTCCTGTGCCGTATACGCTCAGGCCACACACTGCTTACTCACAAGCACTTATTTACCAATAGTGACCAACCGAAATGTACCGCATGCAATATTCCTTTAACTATTCCTCACTTGCTTATTACCTGTCCGTTATATTCCTCCGAACGTACAATCGCAAACCTTCCAAACTCTCTCCCAAATATTTTACAGCATTCTCCTACATCCGAATCTAGACTCCTTGCCTTCCTTCATTTATCCAGAATCTACCCGTTAATATAAATTCCTCCCGTGCCTCTGGCCTTAGTAGCAGTACACGGCACGGTTATCAACGAAAAAAGAAGAAGAAGTATGATCCAAACTTGATATGTCCAGTAAACACCTGAGCATTATAGAAATTAACTTTAAAGTTTTTAATCTTTAATTTCATTATGATATTAGGAAAAAATTGTAGGTCTTACAACTAGTGTGGAATGTATCCCACCTCATCTGCCACTCTATAATCATTAGAGACGATATGTGTTTCTTGAATGATAAATTAGTTAAAGCAGTAGAAGGAAAATGAAAATCAAAAGTATTGGCCAATAATGAATGTTTTTTCATAATATAATATTCTCTACAAATGCTCAGATGCAACAGCCCTACCAGTTAAATTTAAGTCCCGTGACAGGACACCACAAATGACAAGCCGCAGAATTGGGAGTAGTGCTGTACAATGATACCATACTTAGAAGATATCTACACTGTTGCTGATTGATTAGGTTCAGACTCTTAGTGTTAATGTAAGTTGATACACCATAGCCATTCAAGGACTGAATCACATCAAACATTTTGACACGTTCCTTGAAAGCAAGACTGTATGCATTTTTTGCTACCCCACTAAGTTTGTTAAAATAGCAGCACGCTTTGCTGAGATATAATTAAAGTGAAAGTTTTAAATCTATTATTGTACCTAAGTATTTGAGTTTTTTAGTATGTTCTATTGGGTTTCCTGTAACAAGTAGCTAGTTTGGTGGTACTAAATGCAAAGTATTTACACACAGAAACTGAGAATGGCAAACCGCAATCAGCAAGAGTTATTTCAAGGCACCTAGTAATAGCGTGGAATATGTATGCGGATTATTAATATGAAATATCAAGCAGAGATCAGCTGCATACACTTTGCACCAAATCTATTACAAAATTCCCCGAAATCTTTCCGGAGGTTAAATCTTGCTGTTGATATTTCCAGCTTGTATTTTTTATTAAATAATGTAAATATAAAAATGTATCGTAATTCATACATACTATATTAATAGTATTAATGATTTTCATGCATCATTATCTATTTTATCAAACAAATATGTGAAGATTATATACATACTCCAAAGCAAAGAAAACCAATTAAGATGGTTCTTAAAGGCATTACTTCTAATTTAAATATTAACAATGTTAAATGAACATTCAGCAAATGGTAACAATTTTTGGTATTAAACAATTTAGTAAAAAATAATAAGTATAACACAGTTGTTGACTTGCCTATATATATATATATATGCAGTTATTTTTTTTCGATAGAAACGATATTAGAGAATTAATTTAATTACAAAAATTAGTTAATTCCACAATCTAAAAAAAATATATTAGACAAGTTCTTAATCTAATGGCACTCTGTTTTTGTATAGTAAAATGGGAAAAATTTAAAAATAATAGTTCTATTTTACAATGCTATAAATGTCAAGCATTCGGTCACATTTACTTGCAATGTTATAAAAGCGTGAAATGTTTAAAATGCAGTGCACCTCATTTCGGTAGAGATTTTACAAATTATTATATATTAAAATGTATAAGTTGTAACTTCGATCATGCTGCTACTTCTAAGGACTGTGTAGTTTTTAATCGTATATCAGAATCCATAATTAATGAAAATAATAAAATTAAGTACATTTCCAATCATAAAGTAAATGTTCGCTCTAATATTCAAAGTATTTATAACAATGGTAATATTAGTAACAATAATAATACTAGTAATAATCAATCAATCAATCATTTATTATATTTCAGAAAAATAAAGTTACAAAAGTAAATGTTAGATATATAATTCACACAAATGCGCATCGTGCGCACGAGTAGCGAGCTAAATCAGATATATAAATTCAAATTGGTTAAGTCATGTAACGCAAGAGTAAGCGACAAAATATGTGAAATGTATACTATAAAAACAGGTTTTTTTTTTTTAATGAAAACTCATATAGAAACATAAACAACAATAAGTCTATAAATAATTGTATAAGTTAATACATAAAACCAGTATGCCAGCTTATAATATAAGTGTGAATGTACTGATTTTTTATTAAATATATTATGTGAAATTAAACAGTTAAACTGAAAAAATTCAGTTAAGAACATAAACAATTATAGATCTATATATAATATACACAGGCGTACAAATTAATATATAAAACCAGTGTGCCAGCTTATAATAGAAGTATCAGTGTACTAATTTTTATATTAATAGTATTGTTAACAATTCTAGTATTAAGAGTTCTTGTGCACAAATCGTTGGACATGATATAGAAAATGTTCACAATAATGATTTTAATGATTGATCTTATTAAGTAAATTGAGATCTAACAAAAGATCAAATATATTAACTATCGTTACAAACATTATTGAAAGTATATCTTCATGTAGATTATCTTGCTTCAAATAGAATACTTCATGTTGATAATATCGTTGTGTATATGTCACCTTATAGAATCAGTGCCTTAGCAAATCGACTTCAAAAGTCATTTACCAAAGTTAAAAGTTTTCTGGACAAACCGAAACTTACTATCAATACTTCTAAAACATTTTCTTGAGAAGAAAACCCCTTTTAACTATTTTCAGAATTTTACGTTGGATAATTCTATTATCAACTAGAAAAATGAAGTGAAAAATTTGGGCGTTATCTTAGACAAAAGAATGAATTTTGAAAGTCGTCAAATCATAATATAAACAAAGCATGAGCAAAAATATTTTCCCTATTTACCCTATTCAATAAAAAATCTAAACTAAATATAAATAATAAACTAATTTTACATTTATTCGCTAAATACTTACATATGCATGTCCTGTTGTGAATCATAAATTTAAAACTACATACAAAAAGTTTCAAATAGTGCAAAATAAATGTTCTCAAATTATATTAAGTGCACCTAGATATATCAAAGTTAAAAAAATGCAAGATATATTACATTTATCCTGTATACTAGATACTGCACATATATATTACAAAAATTTCTACAGCGGATGGATCAGTAATTTAATTGTCATTGTCTAAGAAATGCTAAACTATAACTATGAATCATTAACATTAGAAAGAACACCGACATAATTTTTGCATTTTGAAACATATCAATGTTATTTGGCTACGTTTAATAGTGGCAGTTAGATAGTCATTAAAATTATTAATAAGAAGACCATCTTGATATTGAACAACATCACTTTCAAATATTATAACCGATTTTTTTTTACATTTTCTGAGAAACGGTCAGTTTTGGTATTTATGCACCTGTAAATTTGGTGAACGTTTGAAATCAATATGAATATTAAATTCAATATTTTTATGAAATCACTGATTAAAATGATATAGTTTATAGTTGATCAATGACCCAAGTTGAGAAGAGACTAGTAAATAGTTAATGACACGACTCCCATTATAATTAATAAAAGTGGGTGACCTGTTTTATAAAATAAAATTATTAGATGCTATCAGGCCAGCCAGAAAAGAAGATTCTGCAGTCTCAGTAATAGCATGTTCCATAACAGGCATTCTGATGTTTTTGACATCAATAACAATTGGAAGAGAAAAATAAGTTAATTTAATGATACCCCATCTATTTGACCAAATAAGTTAGTTTTAGGTTTGTTAGAGGATAAATATGTAAAAGATAATGATTAAAAATGTATGGGTATGATATTGCTGCTGTCAGAGAATTTCCTTAGAAAGAAGAATTGACACACACATGAGTTATTAACGTTTAAATATGTAAGCCTAAGAGGACACAAAGTCTATAGGAGACTTTAAATCCATACAAGATTTTTCATATTCAGGGCAATACCTGTAGTGAGACGCATGATCAACACTCTCAATATATTTTTTAACGATATTGCCATTACATAGATTCTTAAAGTCAACTGGTTTTCTAACATCATGAATTTTATATGTAACACTGGGGGGTTAATCACATCAATGATTGAATAGTCTCTCAGTTGATGCATAAACGTTTATCTACAAGCAAATGTTGATATTTTCTAGGTGTTAGCTGAACATAAATACAACACGTCTATTCCGTTGTTATCTTGTTAACTGAAACTGGTTCAGTGCCCACAGTATCCTTGGAATCCTTAAAATGTTCTTTTGTGTCATCCTCACTTATGTTGTCTACGTGAAATATTCGAATGGAAGAATTCAAGAGCTTCTGTGCCTGTACTGCACAATCTTAAATGTTTAACCTGACCTCATCAGTCAGCTGATGACTGTCATTCTTAGTTTAAGTGTTAATAATGCATGTAATATCATAGTTTTTTAAATATAAAATGTGATATTTGGATTAGGAGAAAAAAATTTTCTTAAAATTTATATCAAATTTATCTATGTTCTTTGATTTTATGACAATGTTATTTGCCAACCAAGATGTCACAAATGAAACTGTAGGATTTGCTTCCATTTATGTGCCTGAATGTAGTAGTAGTACACACAGTAGATTGGAAACCAGTTGCTGTAGTCTGTATCAATTTTCCTACATTATTATTAGTTCCTCCACAATAATATTGTAAATGTGCACTGAATTCTATATTATAACTTTTTTTTTGAATTTTCATCATCATTATAAAAGTAGCATCTCCCATTCGGAAGGTTGCACATCATAAACTCTATATACATTGGAATCTGGTTGATTCAATTAATTTGACGAAATCCTTAATTCCTGTATTTGTGGTAATTCATCTATTCTTTTTCTTCCTCTAAGTGTCTTTCCTGAAATTTTAACCTGAGCTGCTAAGTTGAAAAGCCCTTCTTCTCGGGTTTTATGAGCGATATATTTAATTTTTCTTAATTTTATGTCATCCACTAACTGCAGCTTGTTGACATTGCATCTACTCAACAATTCTCGGTTAGCCACCTTAACGGAATCCTCAGCACGCATCGATATGCCCACATTTCAACGGCGTCAATTTTTCTTTTGCAATCTGCATTTATTGTCCAGGTTTCCGCTGAATAAAGCAACACGGACCAAACGTCATAATATTCGTTTTCTTTTTTCTAAGCCCATCTTTTTGTTTTTCAGAACTTTTTCTAGATTTCCAAACGCCTGCCTGGCCATTGTTATTCTGGAAATTATTTATTTTAAATATTTATACTGTTTTACCTTTTCTAATTGTTGTCCATCTATTTCCAGTTTTGTCTCTCCAGTTTTATGTTTGCTAAATCCCGTGATTTTTGTTTTATTTATATTTATTTTCATGTTGTATGCTATCAATATTTTATCATCTGCTTAAGTAATGTTTTAATTTAAAAAACCATTGCATTTATTTTTGAAGATTTCATGATTTCTTCTACATATGCATTAAATAATCTAGGAGACAAAGGACAACCTTGTCTGACACCCTTTTTCATATTGCAATGATTTTCAGAATAATCATTCCCTATTTTTATGTTTACTTTTTGCTCCCAATATATTGCGATGTGATCAACTTTATCAAAAGCTTTCTCATAATCTATAAAACATACTATTAGTTCTCTATTTATATTTAAAGCTACCTATATGATCGTTTTGAATAATATAATGGGGTCTCTGGTACCTTTATTCGTTATAAATCCAAATTGAATTTCACTTAAAAATTTATCTATTTTATGTTTCAATCTGTGGTTTATAATTGCTAGTAATATGTCTTTAGCGAGCTGCTGATAGTCTGCTGTTATTAATACAGTAAAAGCTTAATGGTAAGAACGCATTTGGAAAGTGAATCTTCCTCCGTTTCCTATCAGCCATGTGTTGTGAGTTCCGATTTAGCTTTCCTAATCAGCCCCAAGACCGCCGAATAGGAAATTACCACCCTGCACGGCGTGGACGTGCGGAACTAACCTGGTTGTTGTTTCGTTTCTCCGCTGGTGAATATGGTGGTCGAGTGACTACTTAATGGAGAAGGTGACTCTAGTTAGAACAACCTGCGCCCCGCAGGCACAATTTTTCCTTCAACTGAGCATGAATATTATTAGTGGCAACAATGACCTCATTTAGGAGATGACGTAGATCTTTCAGGTCAGTTATTCTTGCAGTTTAAAAAAGTTAGACTCAAATATAATGGGGCAAAGCCCGCATTAAAAGTACTGGTGCAGTTAAATTAACACTGAGATAATTGTTTCTTAAAAAAGAAAAAAAAATCAAAAGTATTCGAGATTTCACCACTTGCGTAATGATTAAAACAAAACGCTTATTCAAAGTGCCATTGTAAAGTCCAGAAAACAAATTTGTAGAAATTAAAATAAAATTTACAAACCATGACAAAAGTTAGAAATTTATAACTTTGTACACAATGGTTCAAATCTTACGAGGTTAGTATGTAAATAACCATGAATACTATGATTTGGATTGATATCAGTTTATCTTCAATGTATTTGATGGATCAAAATTTTTTTAGTCAACATTGTACTCAAAAAAACTTTTTAATCTTTCTAAAAATAATTTCTCCCTTTGTCGTGTCTTTCATTAGAACAATTTATCAAACTTTGTTTAAAATTTGAAAATTTTCAGTGATAGCTTTAACAACTAAGTAAGTATACTTTATATTGCTACTTTCATTCAGAGTTATTGAATAAAAATTCCCCGATTTTAAATAATTTAGTAACTGATTATTTATATTAGCATTTAAACCTTTTGTCTATCAATAGTTTGCTATATGAGCTTATATTTTCAAATTTATTGTTAAGTTCTGGACACTTGACATCACAAACATTCAATATGTACCTTTTGTTTACAAATTTTCCTTCAGGAAAACATTTTCCATATTTAGCAATATATTTTACTATCAAAAAATTGCTTCATTAACAAATTCTTGTAAGTGATTTTACTACCTAGTTAATTTTACTACCAGATCTGTTGTTCATTTTTTTGGTTCCATTCAGTTAGATTTTGTGAATAACTTATATATTGGTTATCATAATCTCTTCTCAAATTTCATTCTTTTAAAACTGTCTCACTTGAGTTTCAAATAAGATACACTAGTTTGTTATTGTAAATTGCAAAAAAATCTACCTCCATTCTTCATTAAGTATACAGCATTCTAAAACTACTTTTTGTTCTTAGAAATGTGACAAAGTTTTTTAATTCTTCTTCTTTTTTTTTGTGCAAGACAGACCGCCTTTTCCAGTCAACTCGCCTGCTGACAGTGTTGCTTTGCCCTCAAACAGATCATATTAAGTACAGTTGAATATAAATTTTTTAAATTTTTATAACAGTCTTTTAGTATATACATATATATATATATATATATATATGTGTGTGTATATATCACGAATTCATTCGATTAATTACTAAAATTTAGGTATTAATATGAAAAAATTGTTCATGCAACATAAACACATTAAACAGAATGTTGGCCATACTTGTGTTAGGGGAAAACAAACGAGAGGTTAATTGCTTCTTGTACTTCTGTTAGTCCTCTGAAGTGTACATGTTTTATTTTTCAAAAGGTTTTGTGACATTCAATTTTCAAAAAATAGTGTTTTCAGGTTTCTTTCAATAAAACTTCGTGAATTACGATTCATGTTGAGACAACTCTTGAGAAAGAACAGTAGATCTATGGTGCACGTTTATAAGATTGTATCGTGTTACCGGTATTTCCTTTTTATTTTTATACTATACTTGAACTAATAAATCACTACAATATTTTCCTGACTTGAACTTATATTTTTAACTAAACTTGTAAAAATTGTGTTCGCACCACATAATCATGATTCATATTAAAATAATTTGTCATCCACTTTCTTGAATTTCATGAACCTTTCTTATAATTTGTCATCATAATATATTCTTTATGGTATATCACTTTTGAGGCTTTAATGAAAATTGTGAGTCCATGGGACCTTAACTTTTTAAATTGATCTAATATTATGAACACTAATTGCGATTCTGGGTACAGGCGAAGGATGTTCGTGGTAAAAATTAGAATTTTTGTCAGTTTCTTATAATACTTATAAATGGTAGAAGCAGTTTTTTATAATTTATTAGATATTGTGTCGTGTCCATATGAACCACAATATAAAGTCAAGATCACCTGGATATAAAACGACGTAATAAATTAAATTTTATTAAGTTATTTAATACGATTTAAAAAGGTAAGGGCCAAGCACACTTTATGGGTCATTCATTTATTGCCGCATTTCTTCTAAGAAGTAATTAATTTAAGACTCACAAATTAAGAGGAATACACAATTCGCATAAGCATGATGTGTGTTCTTGTCTTTCAAAGAATGGATTATTACATAACCATTAATTATCAGCAGATGGTATTGATGGTACAATAGTTTCAAAATGTAAACTTACAGAAGATCACTGCAAATACACAACTTTAAATCATAATTTTCATTTTAAAAATTAAAAATAATCAAAATTAACGTATGCTACTGCAAACCAGTGAACATACTATAACAATATAAAATTACTGAAAATAAAAATAAATATGTTGATAATGTTATTTACCACATTCACTATAAAATTATTTTATTAATACTGTTTTTTTACTTTGATAAAATCTAAATTAATATTTTTCACATTTTATACTTTCATAAATTGTATATTTTTTTTATGTTTACTTGATAAATAGGTGAACATTTTTGTTATTTTAATCAAGATGATTTTAGTGATTTTAACTCATTTTTGGTTGTTTAATAATAACAGTAATAATCAAATGTGATTTTCAACAAGTCTTAAGCATAAAAAAACCCACATAAATAATAAATTTATTATGCACACTTTAACATTTACAATGGTTCCAATTTCAATTATTGGGTGTAACCTAATAAATAAAATTTATCGATATAAATATAAAATTAATCACAATATCTAAAATTCTAAATATTAATAAATAAAATTATACAAATAAACTTAAAAAATTATTTCAAATTATTGTTCCTAAATTAAAATTATATAATAACACGCATTGAGAAAATTAAGAAATAAGCTTATAAGATTTTAGACTCGTAATTTTAAAATAGGGTATATATTTTTTTTAAATAAACTTAGCTATTTAAAATGTCAATCATAATAATATCATCAATAAATGAATGAATTATAATATGTATGCATATATATTTATTTATTAGTATAAATCAGATGAGCTATAAATTTCAACCACTAGACCATGTTTTCCACCTAGTGGCCAAACGTGGTAATATTATAAACAGCTTCACATTAAGTATGTTATAATCAATATTAATGTATCACTTAATTATCATAATTATTACATGTGCTCATATTTAGTTTTTTATTATTTTTTATTCATTTTTTGATTTATTTTTGTTTTTAACCTTGTAATAACATTTCTTCACCTCATCTTTATTCAATTTAGATGTGGTCTTCAAAGCTTTCAGATTCTTGGGAACTGCCCTTTCAGCTAGTGTAACTGTGAGTTATCCACTATTATTTCAGACCCAAATTTCCTTTAAGTGTTGTGTTAATAATATCGTCTAATACGTGCCGTCTATATATTACCTAAGCCAAAATTATGTTCGGTGTACTTTATACTACGTGATTTACACTTAAAAATATATGTTCCATATTTTCATTACTTCCACAGGCTTTATACAATTTGGTTCTGTTAACCTTAAATTTATACAAATATTCGTTACAATCTCCACAACTTGTAATCGCTTGAGTGATAAAATAATTTCAATAAGTCTGTTTATTTTTCATATAATAATCTAATACTGAAATAAGATAATAAGTGAACTGTACAACTTTAGTCGAGTTATCCCATCTATTTTGCCATATTTCCATTATATTTTATCTTAGCTGTTTTTTTTAATGACTTTGATTGGTTTAATCTTTATGCAGATGACTCTATTAAAAATCTAAGCATATTCGATTTTTCTCTTATTTGTAAATCCAGCGGCATTGTTTTACATACAATAAATTTGGTGAAAATATTTTATATCCTGGTAATATACTGAGGAGAAACATTCGTTGACCTATTAAAATATTTTTAATAGTTGTCATTGAAATAAAATTGTAGTAAATAGCGGAATCGTATAAATAAATATTTTCTATCATTAATTTGCATAATATCCATTTCTGCAATACCCCTAATACCAAAGAACCGCTTCCCATATTCTTTGTCGACCTTAGTTCATGTGAAAAGAATGTGGAGATATTCAATATAACTCAATTGTTGCATACAATTGTAGTTTTTGGAGAACCGAAGAATGGTTCCAGAGCGTGTCAACTTTTTGGTCATACTGCAAATTACTGCACCTTCCTACATGATGTGTTAAGTGTGCTGGTAAACACGACGCGAGGATGTGCAACAAGTGATGTGCACTGTGTGATGGCGATCATCCAGCGAATTTATAAAGGTTGTTCGTTTTACATGCAACAGTATCAATTTTCTAAAACCCGTATTCCTATCATTCAACATCGAGCAAATATCGATGCACCAAGTCTGTGTCCAGTGCCCCAACACGTAAACATGAATCGCTGAACCTATGAAAATGTTACCGCACTAACGAAGCGTCTTCTATTATTCATGAAAATTATACGAATGCTACCGTAATGGGCATCACAAATAATGAATTTCTAGAAATATACAACTACTCAGCAGAAAAAACACCAATAACAATAATTATAATAATAATAATAATTATTCACTTTCAATTTTTTTAAATTCTAACAGTGCTGAATTCTCCATAGTACCAGTATTTTTCCGGCGGAAATACAGGAAAAGTGGAGTATGAAGTACTTACAGTTTTGTTTTTTTTTTCTAAAAGAAATCATAAAACCGATCAATGCTAATAATTCTTTTATACCAAATAATGGCGCAATCTTTTGGTAAGGATTTTTCTCCAATTATTACAAATTACGGAAGATAGCGCTTTTACGCTTCGTTGAGAAAAATTGGTAGCTGTGAATCAACTTTGGTTAACTTTGTACCGGTTTCAATTTGGGAAACAATCCCTGTTGTATATGTTTGAGTAGACGTATACATCGTTAGATATATACTGCTATCATGTTCACTACACATTTAAATCTACTAGAATGGACTGTTTTCTGTTGGTATAGTGCTTGAGGATAACTAAAGACAAAGAGGTCGACCAGCCATGCAATTCAGTGGATGGTGAGTGGTTTTTTCCTCTGTAGTGTTAATATTGTCTCTAGCGTTTGATAATTGTTCTTTCTCATTAGCGAATCGTGTTTCCTTTTTTCAATAATCAGCGTATTGTATATATCCCTTGACCACTTTTTTATTTTATTTTAAATATATTTATATATACACATACTGTAACAGTAACAAAAGGTTGAATTTCATAATATCAAATTATGAATATAACTATGTAATAGATGATATTTTGAAACAATTTTGAAAGTCTACTACTGAGTTTACAAGAAAAATCTGCATTTTACGATTACATCATAGATTTACTTTTAGAGAAAAAATGTCGAACTGAACTACGATACAGATAAATGCCAAAAATGTATTTTCTTATTACTATTTTAAGTTATTTCATAAACTATTTTTGTACATTATTTCTTTAATTTAATCTACATATAATATTGACAATTCCATTTGTTAGACATGGACGCGTTACCACATTGCAATAGGCGAATACAAATGCAAATGAGTTATTTTCGATTTAATATAATATTTGCGTTAATTTTGTAATTGTGGGTGTATAAGGGAACAGAAACAAATTGTAATGAACCATACTTCGTTACTGAATTCAAATATTGCAGAGTAGATTATAGGCCTTGAAAGAGCGTCTGGGGGTTCTCCAGCTCAAAGGATGGCGGAGCATGTCGAAGCCCCATATATTAATGTGGAGGTAGTAAAGCAGACGCGGTTGTGCCAATGATATGGTCATACAGATTAACTCATGCTTGGCTGAAACCCTGGGTTAAGTTAATGGAGTGAAGGCTGTAATCTCTCCGACAGACACTGCGGGGAACGTTACTCTACCCATTCACCATTCTGTTAAGCCCAAGGAAAAAACAGCGTCAAAAGCGTCTGCCAGTCCTTAAACTGAGAAGGTGGTTTCCGACTTGCGTAAGTCCTGTGTTACAGGAACCAGTTGCCGACTTGCACAAGCCCCGTGTTCCAGGAATGTCGGGAGTGTCGGAAACTTTAGCCAGTCAGTTGGGGACCCATAAAACCATGAAAAAAGATCCCTGCGACATGTCAACTAGTTGAGACTACTGTTGCCCATATTAATGCAACAAAGAAGGCTTCAAAAGATAATTGAGCGTAGATTTTTTTTTGTTGAAGCAGGAGGGGGAAATCATCAAAAGACACTGATATCATAACAAAATTTTTATTCAAGCAGTGCATGTGGGATGGACTGCGTGTGTGTGATTTTTATCCATTAAAAACTCCATTTCCCAAAAGAAAAAAAAAATCGAATTTTAAGAAATGGTGTTGTGATGCCTTGCCGATTACTAGAAGAAATGGTTAATTTTTCCAAACAGCAGTACATATGTATCAACTTCATTTAAATTTAATAGATTTGTTGTACTTTTTAAACTTCATACTCGAACTAACTTATCGTAATGGAAATGTTAGTCGTATACACTTTTACCTTTTCCCCTCCTTCCTACCATCTTCTTTATCCTTCCTTCTTCTTCTATTCATCACCGTTGACTGTGGCATACAACTGTCGGCACAACGTAAAATAAAATAATAATAGTAAAAAAAAGGAATAGAAAAAAAAAAACATAATTTACTATCAAGTCGACAGACACATGTTATCATAAAGCTTCAATATTTTTTGTTTTAAGTGTGTTTTAAAATTTAAATGTTTGTCAATGACTAATCCCAGATATTTTAGCACGCACCAAAATTATTATAAAAAAAGATGTAATAATTTTGGTGCGTGCTTGAAAATGACGTAACTGTCGAAAAGCTTCGCGATTAAAAAATTTTAGTGATTGTGTTTTATTTTGTTCGGTTTATTATTAATTAATAAAATCACTACTCTCCGATATATTCATCATTTTAAATTACATGAATACATACATATGGGGTGTAGTTCTTTTTTTTTTAAAACAACAACCATGTTACATGTATAAATTATTAATTACATTTTAATAATGTTTGACAAACCTTTAGAACAATTACACTATCTTTAGGGTTTAAAATAAATAAAATAATAATAATAATAAATTGATTACAGACGTGAAAAATTAATGAATATAATTAATAATTTCTAATTATTGGGTAAATTACCTATAGCGCATGCCATTTTCAGTTAATTATGAATTATATTTATCACACACACACACACACACACACATATATATATACATATGTCGCGATGGCGTTGTTGCTATAGAGTCCTGATGGTCGAGGGTTTGAAACCTACTCGCGACATAGAAAGTTTTCTAGCATTACGTAATTTTTAATTTCCACGGAGAATGTAGTGGCACCCTACTCCCTTTAACATCATATGTGCGCGCATCTGCGTTGCATATAAATAAATAATATCTTGAATTAGTCCATTTTGCATGTAAAAATAAACATACAATTGCTATTTAGGACGTTCGACAATATAATACGACAATGGTGATGATGAGGATATATATATATAATAATCGCAAATAATTCTGGAAATTTATACAATAATAATAACAAAGGTAATCGTTAAAAAATAAATTATTCTTATACATATACATACATATATATGTATATATATATAAAGAAACAACAAAAAAGTAGTTTAAATTTTTTAATATAAAAAGATTACAAAGCTATTCAGCTATTAAGCCATTATGGAGTGGACATAAAAAAATATATATAAAATATAAAAATATACACAAATTCCAAAAAAAATAAAAGAAAAAAACCAAAAATAAAATTGTTTAATAAAACACTTAATTTAGATGTACAATATTACTTAAAATAGCAAAGTGGAGAAACAGATATAAGCAAACAGGAGGAGTTAAAATCACCGGACGCTTTTTTTTAATAAAAAATCACAAGTTATTCGGCTATTAAGCCATTATTAAGTGAACGTAAATAAAATATATAAATATATACAATGTATATCTTCTTCTTCTTCTAGTGGCATCTTTTTAGCAGGAGTTAGCCTACATCATGACGAACATCTTCTAGTTCTATCGTCATTTATTATGTCTGCCACTTTCTTCTTTTCTCCAAAGCCGGTTGTTATCATCTCAAGACGCTTCCTTCCTCTTCGGACCTTTCCTTCTATTCTTCCCTGTAAAACAATCATAAAGACGCAATCTTTTCTGATTTTCTGTACAATATATTTACATTTTCGATGTATTATGTCCTGTACCAACATCGGTTTGTCCAGCCTACTTTTCTCCAACACATATCTGTTAGTTTTTCTGTCCATGGAATTCGCCATATTCTTCTGAGTATATGCATTTCAAAAGCTTCTAATCGTTTCACGATTTCTGTATTCAGCGTCCACGTCTCACACGTATATTTCAACACGGACATGACGTAGCACTGAATCGGAGTTTTAATTTCATATTTAGTTTCCTATCCTTTAACACCGATGCTAGGTTTACAAACTCCCGTTTAGCCATGGAGATTCTTGTTCTGATTTCCATTAGATCTCTTCCATCATTAGTGATAAGTGCTCCTAAATAACGGAAGCGGTCCACGTTTTCCACAATTTAAAATTTTTAAGACTGCCGCTTTGTTACTCGATCTCGTAAACTTCATAATCTTGGTTTTCTTTATATTTATGGTCATACCAATTTTTTCCCCAGATTTATCTAGCCTGTTTAGCATTGTCTGCATTTGTTTAATCGATCCTGCTATTATGACTTTATCATCGGCATAGCTGATGTGGTTAATTATTTTACCGTTTATTTTAAACCCCGAATGATCTATGTTGGCATTCTTCATGACCTCTAAACATTGAACAATCGAGTAGACACTGGACATCCTTGCCGAACTCCCTTCACTATTCTAAATCGTTTTTCGGAGTATTTGCCATTTATTTTCACATTTTCCGACTGATCCCAGTATAGTGTCTTCAATAGTCGTAAATTTTTGTTATCCACATCATACTTTTTCAATATTTGGAACAGTTTTTCATGGTTAACTCGATCGAAAACCTTAGTCTAGGGAATAGGCTATCACGTCCCTGTTAGTGTTTTAGGACCTTTGAATAATTAATTTGAGTAGCGCTATGAAATATCTTGTTCCCCTTTTACCAATGAAACTATATTGAGTTTCACTTAATTGCGTGTCTAACTGATTTTCAATTATTTTCTTTACGATGGCAATGAGCAGCTTTAGAGTGTGACTCATCAAAGCGATAGTGCGATGTTATTCGTATTTCCTCGATGCCGCTTTTTTCGGAATCGGTAAAAAGTTTAGTGTGGTGAACTCTTCCGGTAATGTACCTGTGTCGTATATTTGATTAAATAGGTTTAACAGTTTGATTTTGTACTGCATCAGTAATCACTTAATAAGTTCGCAAGGCGTGTCTACCCCTATTCATCTGCTATGGCCTTACCGATAGCATGTTCCAATTCCCGCATAGTTTTGCTTGGACTTTCTTGTTCGCTTTCTGGTTGCGTATCCTCCGACCTACTCGTGTCTTTATACAGGTATTTTATATATTCGCTCCATCTGTCTTCAAGTTCTTTGGCGCTTCCACAGAGGGCACCATTTTTGTTCTTGACCATACTTATGATTCGAGTATGTTTCTTGTATTGTTGCATCAAGTTATTTATTTGAACAAGCATTTCTCTCATATTATCTTTCCGTTCCAAATCTTCGATTTTCTTGCATTCCTCTTCCATCCATTGAGTCGTTGCTTCCGTGATAACTTTTTTATTTAGAGTTTTATACCCATTTCCTTTTCTATCTGTGGCAGCTCTTCCTTCGTTAATCGCATGTCCATTATTTCATCATTGAACCATCTATTTTTTCGTCTTTTCGTTCTACGAGATAAGGATCGAGATAATATCATCTTCGAAGTTTCTCCAATTGTTTTCCACACCCCGACTCATCTCTTAATTCGTTTCCCCGTGTTATTCCGAATCTTTTCCACGATGTATATAAAATGTAAAAATACTCAATTCAAAATGTACAACATTACAATAATTATCGAAATTAAGAAAAGTATTTATAAAATAATCCGATAGCGAATGTGTGTTAAACCAAACAAAATCATAACACAGTTTAATCACTGAAACTTTTTAATTGCAAAGCTTTCCGGCAGTTACGTAATTTTCAAGCATTCGCAATAAATATTACATAATATTTACACGTAAATAAATTCCGCTGAATAAAAAGGAAAATAAAAATGTAAAAATTGATTATATTTTTTAAAACTAATTTTTCGTCCATTTTTTTTATCACGTTTAATAGGAAAAATTATTTTTATCTCTTTTTTTTATTATTTCCCTTTTTTGAAAAACTTCCCGTCTTTATATATAAAAAATTTCGGGATTTTAACTAATTTTTTTGTTTATTTACTTTTAAAAAATCACTACATTACACACTAGTTCAAATTTTATATATATAATATATATATATACATGTGTGAATTATGTACATATTATTTTGGCGCCTTTATTGTGGCGGGATTTTGGTTATATGGCTCATGGATGACGATTAATAATTGGTGAGAGTCGACTTAGTTTCGCGCCGAAACTGCTACCTACTGTTTGACGGGTCTATCTCCTTCAGTCTTTTCAGTCGCGCGTTTGTAACGTTACGTGTTATGTCGGATGTTGTGTGTTTGCGGTCTGTCGTACAAAAAATGTTTATTACGTTAAATTATCGTATTTTCTCGTTTACTTTCGTTAAATAATTTAAATTTTTTATTATCAGCATTTCGGTTAAGTGTCAATATACATTAATAAGTAAATACTCATTCGGTTTTTGTACTTATTGTCGCGGTATTTATAACATATTTTTTGTTTCATTTTTGTTTCTTATTTGGGTGTTATTATTTCATAATAGACGATGAAACTGAAAATGGATAATTTTCAAATCGAAATTCGACAACTTTATTTCAAGCTGATATTTCTGCTGTTGGTAATTTTTTTGCCGGCCGGTAAGTTATAGATTTTACTTTTAAAAAATTAGGAATTTTTAAAATTTAACCTTTTCACTCACGACGTTCATTGTGTGGCACGTGAAATTTTAACGCTAACGAAATTTTTTTTAGCTATCCACGGTTGACCTGAGAAGTGTCGATTTAATATAAATACGTTTTGCTAAAATCATCTACCGCAGTTCATCTAAGAAGAACGGTTTTGTATAATATAAACGCTCGTGTAAAATTTATAATTTTGCTTCGAAATTTTATAATGTATAAACTCTATAATTTTAATTTTCAAGCGCGGTTCTAAATTTCAAATCGTATCGGCCTAATTTAAATCAAATCAAGCTTTATTTTTACTTTCTTATATATAACAGTTTACAATAACATACTGCAAATGTAACGCGCGAGTAGCAGCATAAATAATAGAATTATTTTCTTAAATATACGGTGTTTATTACGAAAAATAAATTAAACAAGCTTATAAAATAATTATGCGATTGTTCATAAAAATAATAAATATGTTATAAATGACGCATAAGTGTAATTTGATGTAATTTAGGATACAGGTGTACACGCATATAATACTAAGCTAAGCCTGGCATTTTCAAATGCATACACATAACCGCCGTACTCAACATATGCATACACATAAATTTGTAGAAAAACCCTAACGTTAAAAACCAACGAAGTTCTATTTTACTTTTTATTTTTTATGCACCTCGTTAAATGTTTGCAACGTTTCTTAAAATTTTTTATGCCGGTTTTTACATACATGGACAACGTGTTATAAATTACAGCACCTTCGTTTGAATTCTGGAGTGATACTTATTCGGTATTTGTATTGATCTGGTAAAGTATTCCGCGATGGGCAACAATTAGTGGCGAATATGATATTGTACGTTTCCGATGTCGCTTTACGACCGCTTTGTGATAAGTCGTCAAATTTTGTTACGTATGATATACACATTAATGACTTTTTAAATAATTTATAAACTCGTTTTAAAGAATAGCGCGAAAATATTCGATTATTTTTCGAGAAATTATCGATTAAATACTGAAAAATAAAAAAAGTTACGAAAAATTTTTACGAGTTTCGTTCTGTTCAGATGTACAAAAATTTTATACTTCCACGTATTTGAGTATATTCTCGAAAAATTACATCGATTCGAGCTTGTTAATTTTCAAAAATTTTCCTCGAACCGCGTAAAACAATCGAATTCTTATATTCCTGCAGAAGTGCGATTAAACGCGAGAATATTTTTACGAGACAATTTTTTTATTACTATTAAAGAGCAAACGAACGATTTATTTTTACTTTTAACGTGCGAAATAAAATTTATTTTATAAACCTTTATTATTTATGATCATTATTATTATTTGGTAGTACAAGGGCCGGATGCGCTAATAGGACCTATATGCACCCAGAGATTTACTACCGGATCAGATGTAAAGGATTCAGTGAATGCAAGAAACGGATATGCTCCCCGAGATTTAGATAACAGTTGAGGTAAAAAAAAATGGAAGGCTATGCTGGGTTCTAAGCGTTACGAGAACATGACAAAATGTAGTATGCGGCGAACCCACTTTTTTCTGTTTTTTTTTGTTTTGTTTTAATATTCCGAATTTTAGCGATTGCGCGCATTAAAGGTAGTTATGATATTTCAGAAAAATTAAAATTTGCGAGTAGAACGGCGGGAGGGAGAGAAATTTTAACGTTTTTTATTGTAGTCGCTGCGCATAATTATTATAATTTTAAAACAGTATGGAACGATTCAATAGGCTTTTCAATATATATATTATACAGTGCTGTATTTGTAGGGTAGTTTTGGTTAGTCCCCGAACACCTTTGTTTGAAAGATTATATATATGTATATAAAGAATTTATTATTTTCTCACGATCGGATATTTAATTTTTGAAAATCGAAATGAAATTGAAAATAAAATGTAATTTTCGTAAATAAAGCTTTTGAAATACGTATTTCATTTTAGGATAGGCCCACGTCGACATTTAAAAAATTAGGGATCGTTTCTATTTGAAATAAAGCTTGTTCGTTGAATTTTGTTTGCTGATATAAATTATTGTAAATGAATTTTTGTTCGTTTCATTTCGTTTTGAATTCTTCGCTGAATTTTGCAAAGGCCCGCAGAAAACGTCGTTCAAATGCGTCACTGTGTATATGTCGGAAGTTTTCAGTACGGGCGTAATTATCGCGGTATGGTTCGTTTTACAAAATTTCCGCGTATTATCCAAATTTTTCGAACACCCGTATTATTTAAACGCTTGTATTATTTGGTAAATAACGTTTATCAGAACGGGATGCCGGGGAAAATAATACGTATAAGATTATCGAGTATACTAATTCCCAGAGTAATAAATAGCAACATTTTAAACTTCTATATGAAAATTTAGATTCCTATAAGCGAGTATATACACGAGAATAATGTAACCGTCATATTAAGTCGAAGTTACCATTTTATTTATTTTTTAATATTGAGAATTTAAGTGAAACTCTCAGTATTGCTTGGTAGCGTAAAAAGGAACTAGAGGTGCGATAGCCTTTCTGAAAGTAGTCATCCAAAGGTGATTATATGCCAATATCCCAGTTATTGCACGCTTCTTTGAATACCAAAAAAAAAAAAAAAAAACAACAAAATTCAACAGTGTCAATTACGAGAGGACGATGAAAACACTATACAGAAATGCAATATCCACGATAAGGACTTACGTCAAGAATATTTACTGGAATTAAAAAGACTAATTTGATTGTTGATATAGTACTCGAAGAACAAATGTAATATATGTATATATAAAAGTGTCAAAAAAGGCTGTCCTCTCTCGCCAATGTTATTAAATATATATGTTACGAAAGAAGCGTGAACTGGAAAATGGGATTAAAGATCAAACGAATAAACGAAATCAGTTATGCGGACACTACGGCGATAATTGCCGACACGGAAACGCAAATGCAGAAGATGGTCGATCGAATGAAAAAGGCCGGATCAAAATATGAAATGAAAAAAAAATATAAGTAAAATAAAAGTGATTAAATTTACGAAGAATGCCGACAAAAAAACTACAGTCAAGATGGAAACTTGAAAACATAAATGAATTCAGGTATCTGGTGGCGATTATGAAGAAATGATTCCGTTGATCATAAATTTTCTTTCGGTAGTTTTTAAAACGAATTATAATAAATGTCGAGCAGAAAAATTGGTACAAATATTTCTGAAACATTTCTGACGATCTTACGTGAGAATTGTAATTTTTACGTTTATATATAAAATGTAGGGATTTTTAAAAAATAAATAAACAACTCAGTGTGATTCATCACTGAATATTGCTGGATGACCATCAGCCTAATTGCAGTTTAAAATTAACGAAGGAAAACAGCCTACCTGGGACACATATTAAGAGGTCCGAAATATGTACTGCCGCAGATCATAATCATGGGAAAAGTAGCAGGAAAAAGAAAATTAGGCAGAAGAACGATTGCTTGGTTGGATAATATCCGAAAATGGTCGTCTATGAAGGTATATTGTTTCACAAGGCCAGAGACTGAAAATTATATCAAGAAATTGTCGACATAGTTGCTACCAACGACTGAGGACAGTCAATTGAACAAAAGAAGAAGAAGATATATATATATATAAGTAGATCGCTCAATTTTTATATATAAAAAGGCAACAAAGCTTTTCTCGACTATTAAGCCATTATCAAGTGGATATAACAAATAAAAAATATACATTAGTTATGAATAATATAAAAATTCCTAGGCTTATTGTTCGACTCTAAATTAACCTGACGTTACCATATAACTGAAGTCAAGAATAGGCGCTTAAAACTGCTCCCGATTCTAAAATATTTATCAAACCCAAAATACAATATAAAAACTCAAATCCTCTTAAATATCTATAAATCGATAATCTTATCAAACTATGGATGTCAGGTATATTCAACAGCCAGTAAATCTATATTAAGAACATTAGATACAGTACACCATGCTGGACTTCCCATTCTTGCAGTACATCCCTGATCACCATCAAAGAGTTTGTGCGCATTAGCAGGATCCTTTCCACTTACATACTACAGAAAATACCACACTCTTCTCTACTTAAGCCATCTGCTTAGCTACAATAAAACATTTGCATACACCAAAAGATATACATCCTCTAATCCCCTTTTTCCAAATGACCCTATACCAAAGCTCCTTAGAATACTATCAACTTATCACATAAGCTCCATCCCAAAATCAACATTGAATTACAATATAATGATACCTCCTTGAAACCCTTCCGAGACAAAAACAGATTTATCTCTCATACAGTACCCCTACAAATATAAAAGAAATAGTATTAAGCACTCTTCAAAAATACAATGACTACACACACGCATACACAGACGGAGCAAAATTCACAGCAGGTGGCGAGAATTCACCAGCAGCTTGCTCCTACTAGATTGATAATATACTACACTCTATCCGACTAAGCGATGGCTGCACTTCTCTGCATGCAGAGTTGTATGGAATTATGCACTGCATTGAGTACTCGCAAAACATTGGCCATAACAGACTCCCTCTCCTCTCTACAACTAATATGTCGTCAAGATAATAAAAATACATTAATACTAGAAATTCAACACAAAACATACTACATAAGGAAGATGGGAAATCCGCTTTCTGTGGATCCCAAGTCACATTGGGATGCACGGAAGTGATAAAGTAGACCTTGAAGCTCGGTCTATGGTACTTTCACCAGCACCAGAATACTCACCACCTCCATCAATATTAGCACACATACTCATGAACAACAGCAAGCAGGAATGGACGACCGACTGGACTTCACAAACAACCTTCCTTAGGAGCATAAAATCAACTATATAACCTTGGTGGCCTCCAGATGGCACAAGTAGAAAAGAATATGGTACCCTAAACCGTCTTCGAGTGGGTCATACAGCCATATCACACAATTACCTTTATACCAAAAGCCCTCCACCAACAAACTGCTCCTTATGCGGACATTTAACAGAACCAACAGTCACACACTCAATCTACAACTGCCAAAAACACTCATACCACACAGGTTAAAACACAAAATACAGGGCAATACACAAAATACTTTCAAACAACCCTCAATCAATAGTTAGCATTCTGGCTTTTGTAAGAGAAAGCGGACTCCTAGCAAACATATAAACTAGACACACGTCTCCTTTTGCTGTAGTAACCCTGGTAGTTACAAACGGCATATGGAGATTTACATAATATTTAAAAAAAAAAATAATAAAAGAAAATAAAAAGAAAATATAAAATTAAATGTAAGAAAATACTTCATTTAAGTGCATAATATTACAAAAAATAGCAAATCGAAAAAACAGATTTGATTATAAAATAATCTGACATATCGATGAAATCTGTTTTTTCACTTTGCTATTTTTTGTAATATTGTAGGTCCAAATGAATTATTTTCTTATACTTTATTTTATATTTCTGTTTTTTCCTTTTATATTTTATATATATATATATATATATATATTTTTTAATGACCATTTGATAATTAGCCGAAAAGCTTTGTGGTCTTTTTTATTTATATAAAAATTCAGCGATTTTAACTATTTTTTTGTTGTTTTTATATATAACATAAATGTATGTGTGTGTGTAAGTGTATGTTGTATGTTTGAAGTGAGACGATTGTTAGTCTTAACTTTTTTTATTGTCGTTTTTTCTTAGTGTTGCTTCGATTTTGATTTGGAATTCTTTAATTTTTATGTTATTTTTAGCGGTTTTTTTTAGTTTTTTTAGTTTTTTTTTGTAATTGCCTAAGCTTCCGTTTTTATCGCTTTTAGCAAGTAGTCTTATAACGTCCGTATCGATATATTTATCGCAAACTTTATATCTAGAATTGTATTGATATCGCCGTTGAAAACAAATTCTTCTGGACGCTAAAATTGGATTCGACCCAATTCCATTATATCGATGCCGTGTGTCAGTTATGTAGGCATCTTGTCGAACGTTTTGACAATCTTTCGACATTACTTCTCGGCACAGTTAGTAAATTACACCGTTGTGGGGAAGTTTCTATTTTTACAAAGTTATATCGACTTAACGACGTGCGTTAAATATTTTCCAAAAATTAAATATAACCGGATAGATTTTTACGCAGCAATCGTTAAACAGGACGATAGTATTTCGATTAATTTCAAACGACGCGTAAAAGAGTGTTTTTTTTTTCTCGTTGTTTCTAATTGCTGTTATTATCGAGTATTGTGTTTTATTTTTCATTTTAACAAAACTGATTAGATTGAAAAAGTTTCGTTATTTCCGTTTTTGGATTTTTAATTATTTTCCTTAATTCTCTTTCGCCGTTGAAATTCTTGCATTCAAAAATCCAGTCAAAAGAATCATCTAATTTTTCTTCACCGTTTTTACCGATATCTGATTTAGCAATCTTAAAACGTTTCAATTATTTCAGTGTCCGTTTAAAAATTTTATAATCGGTATAAAAATGTTTCATTTGCAATCTTTTTTCCACGACTGGTTCCCCGTTTGCCGGTTTTCGATTTGTCGTATAGTGTCGCAATTCATTTGAGTGTTAATTTCACTAATCTATTTTCGTAACTTTTTCCGGTCAAATTTTTTACCTTTTCGAATATTTCGATTTTCCAAAAATCCACAGGTATTATTATTTCCGCTATAATGTTGATTGATTTATAAGATATCTCGCGCGATATCCGGAAATTGTTCCTATTAATTATTAATATTTTCCTTCGTAACTTTAATATTTTATTCTTATCTTTTTCTCGCAACTGTCGGGAATATATTGTGGAACGGTGTTCGGTTATAGATCCAAAAATAGCTTTGTAAAGTATTCTTTCTTTACATGTGAAATCGAATGTATTTGTAGTTAAAAAATTTTTCGATCTTAATATTCGACGTGTTTACTGAAATTTAGATTATCGTCTGTAATTATTCCCGCGTATTTTATTTAATTTACTATTTTTGTATTACTTTTATTCACGTACAAGGAAGACCTTTTTAAATATGAAACATCTGATGACCCGGAAAGACATTAACCTGCAGTTAAGACTACGACTGGCGCGATATTACGTATTGCCAGTACTACGATATGGGAAGCTGGATTCTCACATCCACACTTGAAAAGAAGATCGAAGCGCTGGAGATGTATTTATACCGCCGTATTTGGAAGATTTCATACAGAGACCATATTACCGATACAGATGTGCTACGAAAAATGTTCAATGGAACTCTCCTATACACTATACGCTCCAGAAATTTTAAAATATTACGGTCGTATAAATAGACATCCGGAAAACTATTATTTGGTTTTATCGAGGGACATCGGAAACCAAAATGTCATGGAGATATACGTCGGTGGTACAACAAGACATCTACAGATAGAGCAAAGGTGTAAAGCCAAACAGCTATGTTGATCGGCAAACATCGGTCGAAGATGGCGTAAAAAGAATGGGAAGATAGATGTCGTATGTGTATCATTTCTAAGTAAAAGAGTATAAGGCTTGTTAGTAAAATTTTAAAAAGAAATCAACCGCGAAATAAAAAGGAGACGATAAAACATCTCGCGGACTATTTGGAGGGATTCCCGTTAGGTATTTCATTTCATAGGATTCGATAAAAACTAACTACAATTTTACGCTCGCATTCTAAAGTACTTAAAACGTCTCTTTGTTTCTAATAAAAAGGACTTTACGACATGCTTTAATTTTTGAATCGAGTTAAAACGATTATAAATTTTTTCTCTTTTTTCCTTTCTTTTTTGAAATTTTTTTATTTTTGATTTTTTTAACAGTGCACACAATGGGTAATTTTGGTTATTAGACTTAAGCCCAATTATTGTAAAAAAAATTTTAGTTTTATTCTTCTTCTTCGAGGTAATCATTCTTCTTTTGGGTATCCGCTTTATATAATTTTTTCTTTATATAACTTTTAGTGCACGGTCGCTAAGGTATTTAGACGAATTTAATGCTAAATTTTAAAATTTAAAAAAAAAATATATAGATTGCAAAAAAAACCTATATAAATATCGCAAACAACAATAATAGATGATAATGGATACAAACTAGAAGCTAAAATACCGAAAAGGATGTCTTCTTTATTCGCTGATGAGATATTAAAAGACAAATATATAATCACACTATCTTTTACCTCCGTGTCGGAAAAACTCCACTTTTAAACGCGTTTGTGGCTGGATTTTAGGTGCCTGAATGACTAATGTGAATGCAGAATCTGTGCAGTAAAAGAGATCGATATGAATTATTAAACCTCTATAGATCGTTCCGAACGTACTTTGTCCGGCTTCGATTAAAATTCACTCCGGAATTGGCGCTTGAAGTTTATAAACAACTATAAAAATTTGAAAAATTGCCTATCGTCCTAATGTTAAATTTAAGTTAATTCGTTATTCTATACTATATAGTGTGCATAAAGTATAAGCTATACCATCAGACGTGAGTATAGTGATGGAGTTGTAAAGTGTCAAAATAGAAAGACATTATACGGTAGAGGATGGTGGGATATTTTTACCCTTTTATATTTAGTATAATCGGATGGTCCGGAAACAGTCGAACGCATTCCAAATATGTTTTTTTCTGGAAAATTGTTATAAAAAATCCAAAACTTATTCGTGGCGAAAATTTAATTTAATAATAAAAGAAAAAAAACAATGTTACCAAATAAGAATATCAGTATAGACGTCCGAAAACATTTGTAAAAACGTATACGTTTGGAGTGTGCTCTTATCGTGAAACGGCTTCGTTCTAATCGTGCGAACACTTAGCCGTTTACATATGCACACATTGTTATATTAACTGCGCAAAATAAATAATTGACGTAGACGTTGAATTTTAAACGAATACTGCTTAATTCTACGATGTTTGTAGTAGTACCTAGCATAACGCGCGGCTAGGCTTAGCATATGGTAATCGCCTATGGAATTTTATGTAAGTATTCTATATTTATCGTGAAGCTCGTTAGATGATTTACTGATATAAGAAGATAATGTATAAGATGTTTAGTTCTGAGTGCATATCGGTAATTCTTTTTTGTATACCTGCGACGATTTAGTATAACTCATGGGTTAAGGATTTAATGTAAAGTGCGGCAATAAGGATGAACGTGTGTACGAATGGAATTCGTTATCTGAATATCATTTTGTGGAATAAACGAACAAGTTCATTCGTCGCGGGCTATTTATTAAGTTTTAATTTATAGAAAATATAACCCGACGTTTATTTTTGGTTAAAATTGTTTTAACGACACAATTTATCATTAATTTATTTATAGAAGATTTGTATTTTTCGCGTTTTTAAATTATTATTTTTTTTTTAAATATTTTTATCGCCAATAGATTAGCATTTGATTTTTTGACGTTGATTTTTCGTTTAATCGTTATACCGTTTTATCGACAATTTTACATTAATTTATTTATAGAAGATTTTATACTTTACGCGTTGCGTTATATATATTTTTTGAAAAGTATTTTTTTTTTTTTTTTATATATTTCCATCATCAATTCGTTTTTTTGTAAAAGATTTTATACGATCGGTTTGTGTATTATTTGAGTTATGTTTTTCTTCTGTCAATTAATTCATTGCAAATTTACCCGGTGCTAACGTATTTATAAATAGAACTTGGATTTTACTGTGTTCGTTATTAAAACGAGTACTAATAAAATTTGATTCGAAAATATAGAAACCGAGAATGGTTTAATTACGTTAACGTCGCCTGGCGATTCTCCATAATCCCCGAACACCGGTATAGTACTAATTAAACGACCTATTCAAATACGTGGTGATTTGCCATCGTCTTACCACTATCAGACTTTTCTCTTTGTTTCGTAACTAGTAGGCGCTTATCATTTATCATCGACTAATTTTGTACAGTTAGCCGAGTTTACTAAAGACCACGTTATTATCGTCAGAAATTTTATGTATTCGGCATATGATTTGAATACACGGGTCGTACGAAAGCATTATTAAATATTAGAAGGAATTGCGAATTCTTAAAATTTAATAGGTTGAAATTTAGTTTTAATTAAATACTTTTTAACGGAAATAATTCGTCGCCCAGGCTAATCTTCGTACTGCGGTATTATTAGAAATTGATGATAACTAATTATTATTATTGTTATTATTAATACTCTTATTATTATTATTTAAAAAAAAAAAAAAAATGGTACGAGGTCGTTTATAACCAAAGGTAAAGGCGTTCGATGGCGTGTTAATAATAAGCGCGCGAATGAAGGAGAGCGAATTTATTTCTTAACCGGAGGAAAACACCAAACTCGATTAAGAGGCTGTCGACGGATTTAGAAAAAGTTGGACTTTAAAGCGAGGAATATATATATATATATATATATATATAAAATATAATAGACCGTCAATGAATTGAAAACTTGGTGAAACACGCGAAACGAATTAACGTTTCTTCTTAAAATTGCGTAAGCTGGATGAAAAAGTTCAAAGTGCGAATAACGAAAATAATAATCAAACTTTGCAGAGGAGCTGCGCTAGTAATAGTGATAAAACCGGACAATAACAATAACCATAATAATAAAATAGTAATAGTAATAATAATAATTATAGTAAGTGCTTGGGCGTACGAGCTTTACTACGCGGGACTTTTTTTTGTAGTTGTAAAATTCCGTTTGACGCGAATCGCGTACTATTAAAAACCAATTCATAACGTAACTAGAACTATCTGAATTTTCAGGAGTTATAACCAAAAATGTAAGTACAAATATCGGTAGGAAATCATCTTTTTTTCTTTTTTAAATGAATTTTGGAATTTTTCGTTAAAATAATTTAATTATTTCGTAAATTAAAAGAATATTTGCGGAATATCCGATATTTTAAATCGAAACGGTACGCCGAAGACATAAAATTTTAATTATATTTCTATCGAGTGTTTTTTTTTTAGATTTTTTCCACGATTTTACACTAAATTTCTATTTATAAAAAAATTACATAAATTATTTAGGTTATCAGCGGTAAGGATATTATTATAATTCCGATATAATTTTTATTCTTTGCACCATTACCGTTTCATGTAGGTGGAGCGTATTTTATTCGAAACAAAATCCAGTTCGTCAATCTTCCGATAATGCTGTCAATCCTTTCGACCGAGCTAGTAGCGATTCTTCATCCAAATCGCTGATCTCCCACGAAACAATTATGTAATTTCCTCAGATTCCATGTCCGCATTAAAAAATAATCTTGCGATAATGCTGTCAATCCTTTCGACCGAGCTAGTAGCGATTCTTCATCCAAATCGCTGATCTCCCACGAAACAATTATGTAATTTCCTCAGATTCCAAAATAATCTGACGGTGAATGTGGTAAACTACACAAAATCAGCGATATGAAATTTATGTATAAACATAACATCGCGTAAAAATAAAAATAAAAATCTAAAAAAATTGACGAACTTACTAGTACATTATAAAATTCGTTATTATATTTATTTTTGATTTTTCTAAGCTATTGCATTTATGTATAAATTTTATATCGCTAATTGTAGATGGTGTTCTTTACCGCATTCGCTATCGGATGATTTTATAGTTGGTTTTTTCATTTTGCTAATTTTTGAAGCTTGTATATCTAAATTAAACTTTTTTGTATTTTTTTTTTATAAATTGTATATATTTATATTATTTTATTTTTGTTCGCTCTATAATGGGTTAACAGTCGAAAAGCTATGTGATTATTTTATTTTTTTCTTTAAAGTAGTGATTTTAACTTTTGTTGTTTATTTCAAAGCAGGCATATGTGAAAAAAACTGGGTATAATGGAGAAACTTTTGTACACATCTTGTTGTGGTTAATATTTCCAGCAGCCAATTTTCCACTCTCGTGGTAAATATAAAGTGTAATCAGCTCGGCAGATTCTCATCATTCTAAAGATCGATACATGAGCAAGCGAATACGACGTAGTTTGCCGTTGTCTTCCCCAGTTTCTTTTCTCTCTCACAAAACTGCTACTCACTTACAGACGTATTACAATTTACCAATAATGAAAATTCTCGCTCTCCGTGGAATTTTAACTTCATCTTGTAAGAACAGAACGCTAAAAGCTTCAATTCAGGCGGTACATCTCTATAATGTGATCTCGGGCGGTTCTCCGAAAGACCTATCGGTTTTATTTTCCTGCATTCGCGTTTGTTATCATCGACTTCTATGTTTAAAAATATACGAATGAACACGTACAATCTATATTATACGTACGTTTAAATGTATGTAGAATTCTTGAGGGTATCTATGTAGTTAGGAGTGTATATTTCGATGAACGGCGTAAAATTTGAGTCAGGTACGACCTTGTTCGTATGTCCTCAATTTTTGGCGGAACGGTAGAATATTGTAACGAGCGTGATTCCTGCCTTCTTAATTAGTCGGTGTCGATAGATAAACAACTTTTTCAAGATGCGTCGGTCTCTTTCTAACGCGTTTAAATTAGCCTTCTTAGTATTTCTTCGTTTAATTAATTTACGATAATTTTTCAGCTATCGAAAATAAACGCTCGACTACGAATTTTATAGTTTCGAAACAGTTTATAGCCGAATTTTTTATCGGTATACTTTACTATCCTATGATAATAAACATATACGTTTAAAGGGGAAACTACATACGATCAACGTGTTGTGTCGGTTTTTAAATACGGCTCGCAAACGTGGACTCTCGTAAAAACCGAATATTACAAACGGATAATCAAGCAGCTCGGGGGAACAATTAATATTAAATATTAAATATAAAACGGTCCGACCGGGAACGGAATACTCGGATACGGAAGAAGACCGCACACTTTGTATCGTGGTATGCGCAAACTAAAGTGAACCTGGACAGTGGACAGGACACGTAAGATGGACTAAACGCGTGTTTGACCACTTCGTAAGAGAAGAAACATTGGCATTAGCTCGTTGGTACGACGATATAACTTGGGTAGCGTGGGGAAGAACTCGATTTAGAAAGCTCGGAACCGAAACGCAAAGTGGGCCGATATAGGATCAGAAAGAGAATACAGTTCAAAAATGCTCGAATCTTTTTCATAAATTTCGTTAAATTTATTTTTTTAACCCCATTACGAATAATCAGCGGGGCAAATTTATTAATATTTTCCGTGTACATCGAATAATACGTATGCTTCATAATAAATTAACTAACGAATATTAATATTTATAGATTGAATTGTAAACTTATAGGTTAACACAGAAATTATTTAAAATTGGTTAACGGTGATGATTAGTCACCATTAAACACATATTTACATTATTAACATAAATATTATTAATAACAATACTACTATTTATATCTATTCGAACGTTAGTTGCAAAATATCGAATATACAATGTAATTTTTTTTTTTTAAATTATTATCTTAACTTATATTTGTATTACTGAATTAGTTAATATCATTACTTGGAAATCACTACTACTATGATAACAACTAATATATTTATTAACAATTTGAGTAAGAAACTATTTCATAGTTAACTTTTCCCTCATTAAATCAATGAAAAATTCTGTCTGCATGATTTCCGTCTAAGATTAACGTATTTGCTCATATACTCATCTGTTAACTGCCTAAAACGTTTACATTCAAAAATTAGATGTTGCGCATTGTCAATGCTCATTGATCCGCAATCAAGACAGTTCGGATAATAATTTAAATCGATGAAGGTACTCTAAAAAAAAAAAAATTAAATTAGTAATATTTATTTGTGCGTGCTTGAAATGACGTAATTGTCGAAAAGCTTCGCAATAAAAAACTTTTAACGATTGTTGGTGTTATATTTTGCTTTGTTTTATAATATAATAATGCGGGAGTATTTTAAACATATATACGAAATACGAGGTAGAATTAAAAATAAGTAATAATAAACTATTATTTACATATTAACAATAAAACAATTGAAGATATAAATATAGTCCTCAAAACAGTCGATATTGTTACCATCTTTCGGCAGAGTGCAAATCAACCTATTCCGGTCCCAAATACACTTTTACAGCTCTCTTTTCGAAATCACAACAAACAAAACATCCAGCTCCTATTTCGATTCCTAAAACTATCCAACATCCTAAAAATATCGAAACTCCATTTACCTCAATGTTGCAGTACACGGCGCGTTAAATATTGTAGTAATTGCGAAAAAAAACCTAGACAGAAGAAACAGATAGAAAATTTAGATTTAAAATGAAAATTTCTATTCGGACGATAAAAACCAAGATTATCAACATCGCGAAAAATTCGACAACGAAATTAATATTGACTGTAACTATAATATATTACAAATAGGAAAAAATTAAAAAAAAAATCGTTAGAAATAATAAAATGAAGAAATAAAAGCGACGATAAAATTAATTTTCAAAAACCATGTTATAAATATATTTATTATAAATATATTTATTATAAATATATTTATTATAAATATATTTATTATAAATATATGTATTATAAATATATTTATTATAAATATATTTATTTTGTAGTTGTTAGATAGTCTGATTATTGCGACAGTCGTAACTACATATTACAAGCAACTGAGTTTGTAACTATAACCTTTTTTTTTTTTATTATTAAATTATAAATGCATGCAGAAGTATATAAAGTACACGTGTTTATTACGCTAGGTATTTTCTTTGTACGTTGCAACGATGATGCCTGGGAATTTATTTAAATACATTCAACATTGATATAATAAAGAAGCTATAAGAGTTATTATTTTTAGTCAGAACGGTTGATCAGAGATTTTAGGGTAAGTTTCTTTCTCATGACGTCGTGGAAGTAAGCAGGAAGGAAAATTCTTGTTTGTTTACTGTTAGTATTATAAATTTTGTTAATTTGGTAAGATTCTCTTATGTTTTGGAAGATTTTGTATGTATATATATAGGGTGAGAGATGATGTTATAACTTAGTTGTCGGTAATTAAGCGTTGATATCGTATTTCTTTATATATATATAATTCTTTTATTATCGTACTATATTTTATTATTTATTTCATTAATTATCCTTTTATTTTTGATTTTATACGTTGTATACGTGTAAATATGTTTAAATTTCATCTGATATATTTAATATGAAAATTTACTACATTCGTGCTTCTATTATAAGTTGTCTCACCGGCTTTTATGTATAAATTTGTATGTACATTGGTGTTCGAATTAAATTCTACCTTAAGATAAGGTCATATTTAATAATTTACGTTTCGGATATTGTTGGTTTATCTCGTGTTACACAGCTCTGACTAATTTGCATTAATATCTTAGCTGGCTACTCGTGAACACGATGCGATTATATATCTAAATGTTCAGTAGCTTTTTTTGGAAATTTATTAATTGATCGTTTGAACATTATTATTTATTATTTAATATATTTATAATCTGAATATGCCGTAACTGCCTAAAGTTTCGTCGGAGATCATTTAACAATTAGCGATTTTTACAGGTCGATTAAATTAATTCGCTTACGATTTATTTTATTGCGTTTTTTTTTTTTTTTTTTTAGCTGAAAATAATCTAGACGAAAAATGACATTAGGTTTTCGGAATTCTAATCTGTTTCTCATTAGTAGGAGTTTGCCTTCGAAAAATGCCTCTCATTCTGGAGAAACTTTTCTCTTTAGTATAGTTTTCCGACTGGAAGGTTCATTAATGAACCGGGTTGAAGCTTTAACTTCGGCAATATATTATTATTAGGGTCGTATCCTATTTCTGATATTTCTATGACTAGTTCGAAGTGAAGATATATATATATATATATATATATATATATATATATATATATATCAATATCTATGTATCTATTTATTTGTGTGTAGTGTAGCTGCATTATTTTGTGTCGTATGCGTGTATCTTGTTAGGCAACGATATTGACAGATACTAAATATTTGAACCTGTTAAATTTCTATCGCGGTTGTAATGTTCTACTCCAGCTTTTACGGATCATTTTTCTTTCAACAGCTATATCGGGTTTCCTGACGTACAAACTCGTATTTAAGGTCGAGTTTCGTAGTTTTCTAAAGACGACGATTATTTTTTTATTTTTATTTTTGGATTATTTCGTTTTTGACATATTCGGTTTAGGATGTACTACTGCTACTACCAAAGACATTTCGACGAATATCGTCGTAACGATTTTTATTTAATATTGTCTACTCATTTAGTGCGTGCCGATTTAGGCTTGCGTGATAGAATTTATATGTTTACGTAGAAATATTACATTTTCAAATTATATCATTCTATTATCGATATTTTGAACGAATAATATTAAAATTCGAGCTTCATTTTTTTTTTTATTCTCAAAACTAATTTTACGCGTCTATATTCGCTAGAATCTCTATATAGATAATAAGTCTCACCCTTTCGTTTTGAAAATTAAGGCGAAATGACTGATTATTGCTCAACGTGGAGGTAACTTGAAGTTTTTATGAATACCTAGTCATTGTGGTGTTTCCATGAACGACACACAGTTGATTATTCAGCGAAAAGTGCTATTAATCCTGTAATATTCCCTCAAGCGACCTATGTGACATGATTAGGAGGACTTTTAAAACTGACTGGCTTGAAAGTATACATGATTCTCCATTCAAAGGTAAAATCTGTGCTATTGTTCAAACCGAATTTCCTCGTGTACCCTGGTTCAATAATCTTCCCTCTGCTATTTCGATCACAGCTCTCGGCAGATTTGTTACCGTCATATATGTAGGTAGCCTTCATTCTAGACTAGCTTTCAACTTTAATCTTGCGAATTCTCCTTATGTTCATTGTACCAGTCATAGTAGCGTTTAATTTTAGAGATGATATTAATTATTTATTATTTAGCTGCGGATGTTTCGAACATTATGGATTTGCTTGATAAGTTATTCTCTCTTGCTGCTTTCATCCTTGTTATCTTTGGATGTTTGTGTTTTAATAATATTTAAATCCGTTAGTATTATTCATATTCTAACAGTTGGTTTTTGTTTCGGTAGTAATTTTCCTTTTGCTATGGACCATTCTATAAATTATAAAGAGATTAACGGGCTCTTTGGTGTTTTCGATAGCGTGTTATGGTTCCGAGTCATGAACAATAACAAAAGCGATACACAGAAAACTAGAGGCATTTGAAAGGTGATTCTACAGGCGTATGTTGAGGATTTCACGAATGGAACATCGGACGAATATATGTCAACACTATAACAACTTAGGATGGAACAAAAAAGATAGATTAGTGCCAACTATAAAAAGAAAATGTCGCCAATTTTTTTGAATATATATCATGAGACGAAACGGGTTAGAGAAGATTATAACAAGCAGTAATTCCAGGGAAGAGAAGCAGAGGATGTTCGCCGACTCGTTTTATAGAATACATACAAGAGATGACGGGGATGTCACTGTATCAACTAATGGACAGTATACAGGATAGGAATGGCAAAACTTAATCGCAAAAACTACATGATTGATCACGACATCTGTAATCAGATAATGAAGAGAAGAAGAATATATATATATATATATATATATATATATATATATATATATATATCGAGAAGAAGGTTTATGGATAAGTTATTGGAAGATGTGGGAACAAAGAACTATCAACAAGTTAAAACAAGTAATCAAACTAAGAGATAAATGTACTGGCTTCTCTTTGTCAATAAATGGATTGACGCTGTATAATAATAATGTACATATAATATACTTAATTATGGAATTGAGTACATCTTACTTTTACATAATGATATATGTATACATATATATATGAGAATTACAAGATGTGTTTAATATATTTTAGTATAGTCAAATAGATTTTTACGAATGAAAACTATCCTATTCATTATTTATTTTTTTTTTTTAATTAAAAGTCTAATAACCAAAATTACCCATTGTGCGCTGTTTAAAAAATTCAAAAATAAAAAAATTTTAAAAAAGAAAAGGAAAAACGACTTAAAGACTAATTTTAGATATAAAGACGTAGGTGTGGCCAGAGCCATTCTCCGATTATATTATATTGTTATAATTTCCGTTTTTCCTCCGATCGTTTTAAGCACTGGCAGTTATTATTATTATTATTTTTGGAATTTATAAATATTAAAACGAACATAATGCGAGGTCTAAGATTAATGTAAACCGTTTGGTTTCAAAATGAAAAATTACTTACAAGATCGTTTTTAGTAAGACACACTTCGTATTTCGCGTTTCTAGAATATTTCCAATTTTTTCTTTACGATTATATTTTTCTCCTGCGTTTCAGAACACCAGACGATATCTTTTGTCTCCGTCGCACGAACTTTACCAGCGGTGTTTCTGTCGAACGTGCTTTTTTCAAATAGTTTCTTATTAACGTCATGCACATAACACACACACATATATATATTTATATAATACGTGGGTATATATTGTAGCGAATATAGATAAATATATAATAGATGATGAAGATTTATAAATTCCTTTTTCTCTCTTTTACACTGCTTACGGGCTACGTGATTTTACATCTTATTCGGGGCTTTGCGGCTCGATTGTAACCTAGAAAAAGTACGTGTACAAAAGGTCGTACGATACTGTGGAACGATTTAAAATCTTCATCGGAGGGTGACTGTACGTCGTATATATACTAACACGTACGTATATTGTATTCATTATACATAATGTACGTATGGAATGTCTATTTGTATTTTCACACCCCTAAAACTTATAAAAACGATCAGTCACGCGGTCCATTTTTTTCTCCATAATTTCATCTTTGTCCTACTCGGTATTTCGTTAAAGGTAGTCTCTATTTTATCCTTGTTTAATTTTTTTTTTTTGGATCATTATTACTTAAAGGGCATTTTATATAATTTTTACCACAACTTCCAACATTCGAAAATACGGGATAGTTAAGGAATGGAAGGTGCGTGGATAGTTTGTAGAAATTTGTACATGTTTTTCCTTTTTTTATTTTTTATTAACGTTCGTGCTGCCTAGGTAGAGGACTCCTATTTTCGTTATATGTTCAGATGTTTTTATTTTTACATTTTTCTATTTTTTACATTACGAAACGTGAGTAGATGAAAGAGAATTTACAATCTTTCGTATCTTTATATATATATATATGTGTGTGTGTGTGTTAGCAGTTTATGCACCATCGTGCGTTTTAGGACACGGATCGAAGATTTTGTCGCTGTAAAAGAGCTAAGCATCCGGCTGTTAGAAGATGTACACGCCATTTATAAACATTTCTCACCTGAGTTGACAGACAGTTTGTCTTCTAGTTTACTCTATTATCTCTGTCCGTCTTCTTTGCCTTGGCGAACGAATGTTTATTCGAAATTTCGAAGCGAGAACGTGCCTTTTCACGGATTACGGTCATCTATTTGATGATACAATAATATAAAACGGGACTGACTAGCTACTAACACAAGAACGTACATATATTATTATGATTATTATTTTATATTTCGTTTAATATGTTTGTTTCGAAATGAATATCGTAACCCGGCTATTTAAACAGTCGCATCTAAATCAGGACGATGTATAACAACAACAATAATAATGACGCCCTTTAAATGAGCCTTCGAAACCGACCTTGGTGTTTTATTTTGACCAGGACCAATCTTCCGGACTTAGAGCTTTGTTATTATTATCCCTTTCGGCTGTTAATCCGTATATACGACGACTAGAAGGGCTATGTATTGCTCGAATTCGCTTTGGTCTTTATGGTGATATCATCATTACGTCGACCTCTACGTGTATACGAGATTTGTCTTGTATATATATATCAGCGGTATGACAAGGGTCGTTGGTATTTCTAATTTAGCTCGTTATTACTTAGGTCTATATTAAATGACATGATTTGTCCCTAAATGATAACCTTCAATGTACGTTACAAATATACACATGTAACATGTATGTATGTATACCGTATATTTCTGATTATAACTAGAATTCACGTTGTTAAAGTTAATTCGAATTTCGCGTTACCTTTTGTACCACTAACTAGTAGTAGTCGGTTGATTACCGAATTTGCACTATGTATAAAATATATATTTCGTATGTAAAAATTTTTTTTCACTCATCGAATCAAATTTAACAATGCACGCGATTTTATACTGTAATATCATTTTGGCGTGTCGATGAAGCGAATTGATGAACATCATTTTACTCGCGTTTTCCGAACCTATGTACTCCTTTTTTTCCAAACAAATTCCAACAATTTGTTCCACTTGTTGCACTGTACGAATTAACTCTACGAGTGAAATCGAACTAAATATATCGCGAATTTATTATAATTACAAAGACCTCTCATATATGAAATTATTATTTAAGAACTTTTTTTTTTCTTTTTCTTTTAAACATCATACCAGCATTAATTGCTGCAAACAACGGTGATCACGTAAGTAGGAAATTAATATTAGTCTAGTGACTCCAGTAAGACACTGGACTATGAGGAAGAGAAAAGAGCAACTTGATGGGAATTAAATATTTGTAGGAATAGTATAGGAATGGTCAAATACAATAATTAAAATGAAAAAAAACCGTGTCTTTTGAATAAGACCAGATTTATTAAGTGATTGGAATTGCATCTCGGCACCACTTCCTGCGCAGACGCCTTGGAGGATTGTCTGGAAGACTGTCTGAATGCATTCTGCGAACATTTGCTACTGACTTCAAATTTATCGAATAACCCCTCATACTGCATGACATGAATATCGTTGACATATGGAATGTTGAGATCTTTATGCAGTGTCAAATTAGAAACATAGTATGGAGCAGACGCAATAGTACGGAGTATCTTTGACTGTTGTTGCTGTAGTCTTCTAAGATTACTCTTGCAAGTACTGCCGTACAACTCTATTCCATACCGCCAAATAGGAGCGATTGCTGCAAGATAGATAGTCCGTTTGGTCATTAGATTTAGAACCGATTTCTGTCCCAATAACGGACGTAGTGATTTCACACGAGTAATAATGGTTCTTCTAGTGTGTGCCACATGTGGTCGCCATGTGAGCCTTTTGTCCATGTACAAGCCAAGATAACGTACGGAATTACTTTTAGGAATTTGTATGTTGTTAATTCTTACAGCCGGGCACTTGATTTTTTTTATTTGTAAATATAACGTGCTGGCATTTACTGGGATTAAACAACATACCCCAACTTTGCGCCCACTGAACCAACCTATTCAGATTGTTTTGTACCGCGATGTTTGCATACATTGCTTTTGAATTGGATGCAAGAATAGCAATATCATCGGCGAATGTTGCTAAGATGGGTTGATTGCTAGTCGGCATGTCTGCTGTTAGACTACCCTGCGGTACAGATGATAAAATATTATGTTCTTCCGAAAAATCTCCATTAATTCTGACAACGAATGTTCTACCAGATAAATATGAATAAAGTAATGCATATAAATCGAAGGTAAGAAACTATCCCAGTTTATAAAGTAATCCAGGATGCCAAACCCTATCAAACGCCTGTGGAACATCCAGGAATACTGCAGAACATACTTCCTTTTTCTCCAGCGTTGAGGAAATCGCATCAACCAATTGATGGCACTGCTGCACCGTAGAATGTTCAGTGCGAAATCCGAATTGATGGTTTGGCATTATTTCACGACTGCTTATAATCGGCTGGATACGACTTAAAATTAATTTCTCTAATACCTTTGATAATGAGTAGAGTAAACTAATAGGCCTATAAGAACTTACAGCCTAAACATTATATTTTTGTAGCTTAGACTTAAGTTTCCATACTATCATGTATTTAATTAGAAAACGTGTTTATTTTCTGGTTTTTATTTGCTTTTTTCCTGCAGCATTTAACGTTTTGTTTTGCTTTATTATTTATATTCTTACTGTGCTATTGTGGTAATCCCCGGTACACAATAATGTTTGTAACCGCCCATGTGTTATATTTTCTTTTATGTTTATTACTTATGCAAATATACTTTGTTGTTGTTATTATTATTTCTTTAAAGAAACGGATTAAATTTTTTAATTAAGTCGAAAATATTGATGTATTTTTTACCAGATATTATTGTATCGATTCTTGACCGCAGTTGATTTAATAAATTTATTTATTACTTGAAACCTAATTTTTGCGATGTGGGGGAATGATAGAATTTAATTTGTTTACTCTTAAAAAAAATGTTATTCTTATATAGACGGCATTGTTACTATCTACGTGTAATAACACGTTTCAGTTACCCAGGACCCTTTGATCGCAAATTGGTAGAGTAGCTTAATTTTAATGCTTGGAATCGATTATGTACCCAATTTAAAATCGTTCGTTTATTACAATTTCATCAATGAACAATCTCGAGAAGATTTACATATAAGGAAATTATTACGAATGAGATATTCTTTAAATGTTAGAACTCTCGCGTTTTAGGAAAAATTACATCCTATTTAGAACTTTAGTAATTATATAATCATTCGTCTTTCAAATTAGAAAAATGATACTATATCCTTGCGATTTAGAGCATAATAACACACATGCGATATATGCACACACACACACACACACACATATATATATATATATATACTAAAAAAGACCGGAAAACAATTGAATGGGTTCGCGATAGAACAAAAGTAACAGATATAATAAAAAGAATAAATAAAATGAAGTGGCAGCGGGCCGGTCATATAATGAGAAGAACAGATCGAAGATGGACAGCAAGAATCTTACAGTGGTACCCACGCGGGAAAAAAATGCCCCAGCGAAGACCGCATATGAGATAGGATTACGATACCAGGCAAAAATTAGGAGTTACTTGGACCAGAGCTACTCAAGACCGGAAGAAATGGCGCAAAATATGTGTAGTTAATTTATGAAGAGACTACACCATGAATGGTTGATCAGCTGAATATGATGATTATATATATATATATATATATATATATATATTTAACAAAAGTATGACATGCGAAATGAATAGAAATATTTAAAAATATTAATATTCACGAGATTGATATAAGAATTTTACAAAATCTATATAAAAATCAGTATGCATAGTTATTAATAGGTGAGAATTTAAAGACGTGTCACCGCCCTTGTTTAATTTATACTCGGAGGCAAGTTTTGATCAAGCTCTATAAGGATGCAACGCAGCAATAGCCATATCGTGTAAACGAATTCCAGCGATATGACGATACCGGGTTGCTGGCCGAAAATGTAACACCCTAGAGGCTGTTGAATATAATTGCTTTAGAAAGTGAAAAAAAAACAATCACGGTAAACATTAAAAAACAAAAATTCACGAGAGGTTCAAACCAACGAGATGTGTAAAACTATTTCTCCGTGAAAAAGAAATCGAGCTACTGGAAAAGTATAGATATTTAAAAAAAAAAGATATCGATCCTGATGAAGAAATTCGAACTGGCATCGATAGGGATAAGTTTATGAAATTCAAAAATGTTCTTCGCGATCGACAGTTGAACTTCGAGACCAAAAAGAAGGTGCTGCGTTATTACCTGTAGTCAGTGCTCCTATGTGGATACGAGATGTGGGCGATAAAAGAAAAGATGAAGAAGTGTATCTATGTAGTGTTATTGAAGAATTTGGAAAATCCCGTGGACAAAGAAGATGAAAAATGTAGAAGTGATAAAATTTTTTCGGGACATTTTATGAAAAATATCTACTCTTCTTACAGACTATAATAATGGGAACGATAGAAAGAAAAGAACTGGGGGGGAACACGTAGACCTCTTGGCTGGATAACATCAAAAAATGGGCCGGAATACAGTGAGCAGCGGATTTATTCTAAATAACGAGGGATGACGGTTTATTTTATCAAATAATTGAATCGGTTCATGGCAGTTATGCAGTACCCGAATCGAGTAGATATGTTTTCATGCAAGTTTATCGGACTCGAATTTATTTCTATAATTTATAAAATTTTCTTTTATTAATCAGGAAATATATTTTCCTACGTATATATGCGTCGATTTATATTTAGAGCTCATATAATGACGATATCGTATTGCGCTACAGTTAGTTACAACGTTCGATGATTGTCGCGTTTTAAAGAGTAAGCTGGTTTTAACATAGATACAATATAATAATATTATTTTAATAATAATAGTAATAATAATAGTAATAATAGATCATCGATCGGTATTGTGCAGAAGAAAGCCAAAATGATAATATAAAAGTCATTCCGCTATTGATAAATGGCGTGTTGTTTTGAAGATAGTCTACTCGTTAGATCTTCAGATCAGTAGCCAGTCCTCGTCAGTTAGTGGATATTATATACAGCTTAGTATTATACAGGTATGCCTGATCATCTACACTTATAATAGTTTCACGATGAATCGGCTTTTTTTCAGGCCTATTTCGAGAGCGATAACCTTCTAGTTTTTTATTTTTCTTTAATAAAAAATGTATTATAGATAAGTATGTAGGTATCTTTCTCGAATCTATTTTCTAACTGGTAAATTATTTTTCGTTTCATTTTTTCGAATAACGAATTTGTAATATATGTATATACATACATACATATATGTATTATATCTAAATTGTTGGTTTATTCAAAAACACGTTTGATCTATTCGTAACTGTCTGTACTTGGTGTTAAACACGTCAATCTAGAATCGCACCTATTGAATCACTCTCACATAGGCACAATATACACATTATATATATATATATATATATATTTGTATATATGTACGCAGGTGCATCCAAGTTGCTCCCAATAAACATCTTCGAAATTTTTTCTATTATCCGATTTGGGTTTTAGCGTAAATCACTGTACAAGACTGAACAAGTGTAATTGAGACATCGTTTGAAGAGGAAAAGTAGTGTGATGCGATATTTTTTGAATATAAACCGGGTGTTTGATAAAGTACGGCATTTTGACGTGTTATAAATAAACGATATTATGCTTATGAATTATTTGAAATAATACTATCATACTTAAGCGAAAGATATTTTCAAATCAAGTACGGGGATGAGATATCGAACATATTTATCTCATAAATGCAACAGCTGTATCTCGAGGTATTTAGATTATTACTGTGCATAATCTGTATATAGCCGATATTGAGGCAGAAACATTTGCGGAAGACGTAGCATTTTTTTGGAGAACAAACATATCGAACATATGCTTTAAAAAAAAAAAACATGCTCCAGAATGAAAGCGTTGAAAATCATAATTGGAAGAGGGTCGTAGAGTTATAATTTACGGCGCATATGCAAGGATGAACATAAATCGTATTTAACAGTCTAAAATTGTTCGGCAGATAGTCGACGCTCCGTTTAACGCATCGAACCGTACACTACGTACACGAATATCACGTCGGACGCTACAATATGTTTTTCAATGAGCTGGTAATTAGCACCGATGTTAACATTTCTAGTATGCGGTAGTCGTCATTATCTGGAAGTCCAAACAGAATACTAAAAAGGCTCTGGACCAGAGATTTTATTATTATTAGAACTGGTTAACACAATATGGTTATCAATCACTCGTATACGATTATATTATTAGTTATTACATTTTTATATGTTTACGTTATTAGTTCTTCCCTTCTATCTTTTTTTTTTTTTTTCCTACTGGATGGATACTTTCTTTATAATTTATCAGTACTGCTCACTACAATGGGAATAGTGTTACGGAACTTCTAAAATAAATTAATTTCTTGCGAATTCTATACTAACTTCACTAATAGTGGTCAACGTAAATTTGGCTGGAGTGGTATAATAAAAAAACGGACAAATTTTTGTTTATATATATAAATATACATTCGATATATCGATCGCACGAAAAAAGGCACATATCTATAATATTTGTGTCCTTCCTACCGTAATTTATCGAGCACAAACGTGGTCACTAATGATCGAACAAAGTAAAGAAATACAGGTAGCTCGAAGAGTAATAGAAATAATGATGATTGAGGTAGCAAGGTCGGGTATAGTAGACAATAAAATACTAAGAGGTCAATCGAAAATGATGAAACGTTCTCCAAACATACGTCAAATGAAGTAGAATTGGGCTGAACAAACGGACCAGGAAATGCGATGAATGGGGTTACCTCTGGATAGAAAAAAGTTGGAGGAAAGACCGAGAACTAAGACGGAGAGACAATATTGACAAACACGCGAGAAAGGTTTGGATGCGTAAAATGCAAAGTCGTCTGGAATGGAAATAATAATATGTGGACGTTGGAAAATTGACAACGGGCTTAATTTTCCTAATATAAATATGATTTTTATCATATTTAGTTTATCAAATTATTATTAAGAAACTAATATGTGTAGTATTATAAATGTATGTTTTAAAATAATGAAATAAAGGTCAATGTGATATATATAGTGTGTGTGTAAGTGTCAAGAGTTGAAAATAGTTAATTGTTTTACTAGAGTATTTAGAAAGAAGAATTTCGACAGGTTAAATTTGAAAACTAAGGTATGCGCCGAATGAAGAGCGGTATGATCGTGGAAAGTTGGTCGTTCGCAAAATTATAAAGTGTTTGGTTCGTTTTTCCGGAAATTTCATTTACTAGACGGTCAGCGCGGGGGGGAAACGCGATACGATATTGCGAAAGGGTTGTTGCTTTTAACTATTTTTTTTTTATTTGATTTTTTAATATTGGCTGTTTAAGTTCGAGAGAAAGCTAATTATATCGCATACCTGTAAACGGACTTTTCGAATATTTCATCGTCGGGAGTTATTTTTCCTTCTGGAAAAACTATAACTTTCCCGAGAATAATTAATATATGCGCACACTCGTAAAAACGTGTATGTGTGTGTACGTGTGTTTGCGGAAATTAATTTTTCTTTTCCAGTTATTGTTTTTCTTTTGTTAAATTAATTTGCGTCGACGTTTGTAAGTGGAAATTTGAAGTTATTAACTTTTAATCGGTTCACTTTATAACATGTTTCCGCGATTCTACTTCTTTCATTATGCGCAAGTTATTTTAATTATTATTATTATTAATTCGAAATTAATTAAAGTAAATGAAGCTAAATACCTCGGGGTTCAATTAGAAATTTTCGTGGCGTGCTGAATCGTTATACTTAGTAAAAAGGCTACGGAAATTAAATTATCTTTTTTATTATCCGAGTTAGCAACCAATACATTTAAGACGATTCGTCAATATATTAGCTACATTAAGTTACGGAATAAAGCCCGTAGAGGTTCTTCAAAAATCGGTTTTGAAGAAAATAAGCCAGAATAAAAGTAAAATATTACACAGTCTGACCTACTGAGCGCAATAACTCGCATCTACTTCGATTTTTGTAAAAAAAAACACCTTATTTAATATATCTGCGTATGAAAGTAGAACACGATTGGATGGTGAACACAGAACCAACGTTCCTCTAGTTAACAGGAATAGAATGAAAATAGAGGTTTTTTATGCTGGGCCCGTCTTATTTAATTCATTACCGAAAGAACTAAAAGTTGATCTTATTAATTTAAAACGACGACGAAAAAATTTATTAATCGACTATTTCTTAGAAATAAATCACGAATAAATTAATATTATACAAGATACGTACACTACTAACTTGCTGGAGTGAATTTAGTATAGGTGCGTATGAGATGTAACAATAATATTATTTTCTTCCAAAGTTATTTTTATCAAATAAATATCATAGTATCTATGTGTGTACATCAATACGAATTTATAATTAAAGTTGTTTTATAGTAAACACGCCTATATCATTTTTAGAAGATTCCGTTAGTTTGCTTCCATTTACAAATATTATATGTTAGTAATAAGATTGAGTCGTTGTATTAACTTCGTAATGTTTAGTTAATCTTCATTTCATTATGTATATATATATATATATATATATATAATTGTTATTATTATAACTTCATATAGTTCAATTTACTATATGTAGAAAAAAATAATTCTAGTTGATTGGTCATATATATGTACATTATATTTTATTTAAGCTATAGTAAGTTTACATTGTTATCATTTCACATGTAAGTTGCACTATAACGTCTAAGTTGCAACTAGCCGCCAATTTTTATACTATACGCAATGTTATTAGCGCACGCGCATTTATGCGCACAGCTAGGCACATATTCGTCACTATTGTATTTATTTTAAGTACGTTTATTATTTGATTGTACTTTGTATATTTATATTATGAAATACTTTGAAATAAATTTAATTTGATTTGATTATTATTATTAATATTATTATTATATGGCGATCGTCTAATTTAAGACGGTGTTTAGGTTAAGATTAAGATTTATTTTAACGAAGTGGGTTATAAATTTTCGTTTGTTTCTTGGTTTATTACATCAACGCTCGTGCAGGTATTAGTCGAATATTACGCCGACTGTTTTCCTTATTATATACATTTTGCAATATAGAAGTGTAATATTGAAAAATTGAAATTATTAATATTATAACGTTGATGACGCTCGTGAAAAAAGTTTTCCTCTAATTTAATACTTTACTAATTTTCTTTTTATCCTGTTATTCATTCCTGTACTAATGAATGACAATAATTAATATAATAATAATAAAAATTATAAAAATAACGGTAATAACAATAATAATAAAATCAATAATCGATAATCGAATGTAATCATTTATTTCTTCTTGAACAATAGGTGTAAATATTCTAAAAAATTATTAACATTGGCTACACGGCGCGCGAGTGCCAATTTACTTACATGACATGCATTTAAATGCAACACCACACACAAACATTTATATCACACACATTCACGTATGTAACATCTATTATACCCTCTCAGTCGTACATTATAAAATTTTGACGCAAAATTACTAATTTTTTACAAGCGTTTATTATACAATGCTGCTTCTTATGTGAACTGTAGATAATTTTCAGTGTATTTATATAAATATTTTTAAAATTGAGACATTTCACCTCTATGCATAAATTTGGTTAGTATTAAAATTGCATGCACCATATAATGGACATCGTGCCTGAAAGGGTTAATATACGTTACCGAACCCGAAATGTACAACAAATTACGTAGCGTTAAATCTTGCATACGCGCTAAATATCAAATACCGAACATCAGTAAAATACTCATGCTAACGGTATTCTTAATAATAATAATAGTCATTTTCATCATCAAATCAAATCAAAGCTTATTGCTTCTGTTTTATAACTGAGTACATTAAGATAACTTCTTGACCGGTAATTCGTAACGGTAATCGCGGGATATAATATAATAAAATGTATGTGCGGAAAAGTTACTCATTTTTGCGCGTTGCTCAAATATTATCCCAAAGTGCGAATGCGTATGCAGTAATAGTGCATATATCCACGCATACGTAACTATTATATAAATAAAAATTCAAAGAAAAATGAAACAAACACGATTTAATCGATATATGAAATTAACCTAAAATACACGAATACTAAATAATGAGACGCGAAAAACAAACAGGTTTTAAATAATAAATAAAAAAAACAAACACACATTTCCGAATCGAATAACGCGGTAAGGTAAAATAGGAATGTAACCAGAAAAAAGTTTAAGCATCTAAATGAATTGGGCGAGTGATGGAATATCGCGGTGTACTTCGCAGAAATAAGGAATGGCACTCTTCTATTTTGGGACAGTATGCTTAAGTGGGTTTATGTAATTTATCATGTCGACTTTTAATGTTAATGAATTAAATAAAAAAACGTGCCACCGTATAAAGCGTGGCACCGTGGTATTTATTAAATTTGACTAGACTGACGTACAAAATGGAAAAACTTATATTATATTTTTCGTTTTAGTAATTAATAATTTGGTTTTATTTTTCAACACGGAAATACGTTATTATTGTTGTTAGTATTACTAAATTAATCCGATTTCTCACAGTAATGCTTCTGAAGATTGCGCTTAGTACGGATCTTACCTGTTGCAAGTGCGTCATGTCGTAGAACAAGTTTATAAATTGCGAGATAAAGACGTCGAAAATACGTATCCGTTAAATATCAATTTAAATTTTAAAAATCAACCTTTTAACTCAGTAAATAACGACATGCGTGTTAATTTATCATCCGAAATGAGACCGAGATACTTAATTCGTTCGAGAATTTGGCGTTGTTAACGTGGACGGTGTTATTTGAAATCAAGCATGTACGATATAATTTGATAATGATAGTGATAATGACGATAGGATAGAATTAAAACGATAAAGTTAAATAAAAAACAAATTATTTCTGTTCTAATACTTAAATATGAGAAAAACAAAAGAAAAAATCAATTCGAAATATAATTGAAACTTAAAAATTATTTAAGAAATAATTTAATTCAACGAAATCTACGTCGTAATTATAAACAATTTATTTTCTTTGAAATTTACGTTCGATTAATTTCGTCGTTACTTATATATATATATATATATATATATATATATATATATATATATATATATATATTTTTTTTTTTTTTCATTAAACGTTCGCTTCTATTCCTCCTCATGTTGTACGCACATAAACGTTTATATATGTATATACACATGCGTACGTGTATATATGCATATACACATGCATATATATATATAGTACACTCCTGATTATCCGTGGTATTGGATGGCGTGGTAACCGCGGATAAGTCAGCAAAATTGTCAAAAGGTTAACAATGCGATTCAAATCAACGCTAAAAATTTTATATATATATGTATACATATTATGTAATGTATTAAGTAAGAAAGGTTGAAAAAGTTACCTGTTGGTTCCACAAAAAATGTTGTCAGTTTTTGATTTTCGAAATCGAACACCTCTTCTTTACTTTTAAGATTGAATTATTTTTAGTATCATTTCATCACATCGTCTTGTTCCTCCAGATATTAAATAAGTCCTTCGATGTGTATTAGAACTACGTCGTGGCCTACTCGCTTCTTCGCCTTCTCCTCTTCCTCACTCCTGAGACCATACGTGATCCTCTATTAACAATTTATTCATCAGTAAAATGTGTTCAAAGCCTGGATCATTGACATCGTAATTAATCCACTCAACAATATTTCCTTCGTTGACGTCACTTCCTCCTATAACGAGTTTCGCTAAATTAGCTTAATCACAAGTAGAAATTTCTCCTTTTTCTTCTGTAGATTCTTGTAAAGTATTTTTCACACTAGCTAAAATTTTCCTCCAGGACTTTATTAGCATAAATTGATTGTTTAACCGACTCCGAAGCAGTATTTATATATCATAAATGCTGTCGAGAATCGTAAAAAAATCCTTGACAGCAGATAATCGTGAGTACTGTGTGTATTTTCTACGATTAATTTTATATAATATTTTCATAATTATTCTTATTTATTATCATCATTATCATCATTATCTTTATTATTACTATATGTTTTCTTTTTTTATTATTATTAAAGTAATTACTAACTGAAGACCGTTACGTTAATTCGCATACTTATATTCGTAGCCAACCGTGTTAGATACGGAAAAAGTACGGAGTTAAGCGATGTCACTTATTTAATTCGTATTTTTCTGCCGGAGTTTCATCGACTTCTTTATAGGTAGCGTGCGTGATAATTTTACGATTCATATATATATATATATATATATATATATATATATATATATATATATATATATATATTCTCGTTATTTTGTAACTATCCCGTTGAAGGCTATCTAACGGAATATAACCTTACGTTAGTTATTCTTCGATTGGATGTAGATTTTTCACTCTCCTTCGCGCACTTTCTCTTTCTGTCTTTATCTTCGTCTTGTCGGTAACTTTTTCCATCATCATCTTCTACATATATACAGAGACGTAGTTATATTATATCCTTTTAATTTGTATAATTTGATCGGGTAAATTAATTGATACGTCCGGTAACGAAATAACGATATGTGAGCTCCAGCTGATTTTCCTGCGTACGTGCTTCAGGAATTTCACTTTTCCCCCAATTATTTATACGTTGTTAATTGAATGGAAATTTTTATCTTACATTTAAACTTTCATCTTACGGAGTGGACTTTAAGCTATGATCCACCAAATCTACGTTTTTACTCGATTTGTAAAATTACGTTATTTATTTATTACCAGATGCTCCCTATATATAATTGCTACAGACAAGACTAACGAATATGTGAAACTGGTATAAATTAAATGATTTGCACTATAATTATATAATATACATGATTTAAATTGTTTAATTTAAATAAACTACAAATGATATATCATTTAAAATTTAACTATTCTAACCACGTTTTACGCACTGTCTATTCGATTTTCCACAAATTTACGCAAACACTCACACACACACACATATATATATATAGCCTTATATAACACACATTCAAAACATTTTTGAAATAAAATTATCGTTTTAATAATGAATTATCATATAAAAATTTGTAATTTGTAATTTTTTATAAATTGGTTTATATAAGTTTGATACATACGACGATCGTCGTTTTATATATATATATATAAGTATGTGTGTGTGTGCGCGCGCGCGTGGTAATATATGTTATAGTTTTGAATTGTTTAAACTCGAATTTATTTTCGTACCGTTTGATGCCAATCTATATTTTTTCAGTTTCATTTATTGAGTTTTTAGCATCAATTATCATTAATTTTGTTTTTTCTTCATTCATTTCTAAGCATTAATCCTTGCTTACTTTGACCAGTCGTTTAATTAGAAGTGTTGTGTCGTCAGCAAAATGCAAATTAATTATTTTCCCACCTCCTATAGAGAAACCGACGTTCCATTCGTCGGTTATTTGACGCGTAACGTATTGTCCATATAGATTGAATAGAATACATTGCCTCACTCCTTTTTGTGCTGTGAATTCATTTGATTCTATGCGTCCGTCAATACAAATATTATTTTTATTATGATTATATAGTCGACTAATAATGTAAACCAGGAGTTTTGGGATTCCCATTTCTATCAGAGCAGACCACATATTTTCCTAAATAACGCTATCAAATGCCTTTGCATAGTCAACCAAACCTAAAATCATCAGAGTGTTGTATTCAATTAGTTGCCGCATATTCAGTATCTGTTCGCGACATCCTCTTCCCTCAACGAAACCTCCTTGTTCCTTCGGAATTTGTTTTTTTTTATGTATCCTGCTAGTCTATTTTGAAGAATTTTTAGCATTATTTTACTGGCATGTGGTATGAGTGATATCGTTCTATAATTTTCGCATTTTGAGGATTGACCCTTCGTTAGAATAGGTATATATATAGTTCTACACCATTCTTCTGGCCATTCTGCAGTTGACCGTATTCTGTTACATATTTCGTGAATCTTCTTTACTCCACTATAGCCCATTTCTTTAATTACATCGGCAGATATTCCGTTATGTTCAGTTGCTTTCTTCCGTTTTATGTTCCTAATCGCTTCTTCAATTTCCTTTTCTAGTATATATTAGGGTTTTGTTTTTATTTGTAACGCAATCTAACTTTTCAGAATAATTTCTCCAAACTTCTGTAATTTCATTTTTCTCGTGTTTATTTTCTACTGCCCAATTTCTCGTTTTGAAATCGTTTGTGATCATTTGCAATTTTTTATATAAATCGCGCGGTCCATTTCGTTCAGAATGTTCTTGCTGTATATATATATATATATATATATATATATATAATATTCATCCCAGGATATTTCGTGTATATTGATATTTTTCTCATTTAAACGGAAAACAACGGCCAGCTCACCTACTATTTTCTCATATGTTACTACGTTATATCGAACCGATAAAATCTGACAATAGTTGTTATTGTATACGTTTTATAAGTTACCGTTATTATTATTTATATTTAATTGAAATCGAAACGTTATAACGGTTTTTTATGTTTTTTCTTATTTATTAGTACACTATTTATCCGCTATTTACAGCGATCGTTAGTGTCGATAATTCACTATTACGTAATGATATTTATTTTGAAATTATTATGATATTATTCATTCCAAGTGTTTCCTTTTCCTTTACTCCGTTTCTTTTCTTCTTTTTTTTTTTTTTTTTTTTGTTTTTCGTCTCGATGAATAAATGAAATTCGGCTGGAAACTATTGGAGCGTAATTTACAATAACTATGCGTCCCACTTAGGATGATTACGGAAAAGGAATTTCTGACTGATGTGCTTCCAACAGAAATAATCCTACCGATAAACAATGATTTTATACGTCTATTATCCGGATGGTATGGCGTCATTCAAAACGACGAGTACGCGTTGCATAATTTACATCATCCCGATTGATTGCAGCGTTGAACGGGTTCGACTTCTCTATTCAATTTATACGTATTCGCGTATTATATAAGCTTCAAGAAAAATTAAGTCCCTCCACCGATTTTACTCAAACGTCGCGTTTTAATTGAAAATTACGGTCGTTTATATTTAAAATTTGACATAAGCGATTCGTTTCGTTTAGATTTTTCAGTTTTATTAGAATCGAGTATAAAGTGATGATATACCGAATGACGTCGGAAAATTCTCAGCATCGATCATTCCTCTATGCGCGTTAATTTTAAAGTACGCATCTCTAGTGTGGTATAATTCTGCTCACGCAACACAGGTGGATATTGCTCCGAATGAAAGCTACCGTATTATAACAGGATGTCTGAAACCAACTCCTATCGCAAAAATGAGAGCTCTTTCAGGAATAGCACCAAAGGGCAGGACACTCATAAAGAATATGGACAACAGTTATAGATTGCTGTCCATAATAACAGCACGATGAGGCGTTCCTTCGATCGAGGATATGCTTGTATGTAAGGACTGCATTGCCGATGCGTACCCGAGTAAGAACTACTTCCGCTTGTCCTCTTTTGGTCTTCTATCTCGACGGCGAGCTTTAATAAATTACAATTCATACAAAATAAGTGTTTAAAATGTGTATTAAATGCCCTAACAAGATTATTTAGCAGTATTTTGGTGAAGAGCATAACAGGAAGGGTATAGTACCCACTGGTACATATCCGGTAACCACGACCCAGATTAGGTCCAAGGCTTTTCTACGTCTTAAGTGTCTGAAGTTCTAATGCAAGGGTATTTGGATGATTTTCCAGCCTCACAGCATGGCTCTGTGCATATTGCTTAATGATCTCGCACACATAAGGAATGTTCAAGTCACGGTGAATGATCTGGTTTGCTACATACCAATGCGCATTTCTTAGCAGCCGAAGGATTTTATTCTGGGCAGTCTGTATAGTTTTCAGCGCAACCCCGCAGCTGCACCCCGTATGTCTAGACAGGCCTCAAAATCGCAGTATAAATAACACGCTTGTTGTCATTAGACAGCACGCTATTTCTGCGCATTAACCAAAATAGTTTTTCAATGCGTACATCTAGTTCTTTCCTCTTCATTTGGATATGATATTCCACGCTTGCTCTAATTGGTATTTCTGCGTTATTGATTCATACTGGGGGAGATTTAGCTTTTCTGTTAGTAAACTGAACATTTACAGATTTGTTCTAATTTATTTTTATATTCCATTCGTTAAACCAATTTTGAGCTCTAACGAGTACTATTTGAAATGCCTTGGGTTTTATATGTGCACGAAATATAATCATAGACGTCTTAAACATAATATACCGTAATTTTGATAATATTGGATAAAACGTTATTTGTTAATATATATTTTATATATATATATATATATATATATATATTATACGTATATATATATGTGTATTCGTATATACGTTTATATAGGTGTGTATATGTGTATTATTTATTATTCTTATTATTTTCTATGGAATAATACGTTGATTTTTGTACGCCTAATATGATACAAAGCGCTTCGTATGAAGTTTATATATATATATATATATATATATATATATATATATCCCGTGAATTATATCAGTCAATTCAGTAAATATACTAAAATTTTTATTTATAAGAAATATTATATAACGATTTTATAATTCAATTTTTAATTCTTTTTTGTTTTGACTATTTAATTAGCGTAAATAAATAAATATTTTCTTTATCCGTTTTTCTATTTTTCGATCTTTTAAGATTATTACTTCGCTATCCGTAATATATAATTGTTCTTTGAATGCGTCGCGTTTTAGTTTCATAATCGATGATAAATTCTGTTAAATGTTTTTGTTCATTCATCGTCTCTGTTCGGAGTAGTTATTAGCGTTTTCTTTTACGTTAATAATAAGTATTTCTAACTTAACATTAAGAAGGACGGCATGAGTCAAAATGACTCATGGCGTATATATCTTCGTTTATAACTTTTGTTCCACGCCATATGATGAAGTAATTTTCGCTAACTTTTTCTAAAATGATGTTTTTTTGTAAAAACCATCCATTTATTTTATGGAAAAATGTGTGGTATGTCAACAACGCGGCTATTAAAAATTAACTACCTGGAAGGACGGAAACGAGTCGAAATAACTCATTCCTTTGTTTGCTGTGTTATGTACTATATACATGTTGTTGGTGCGTTATAATGGCTAAACTTAGTACTGAGGAAATATTGTCTGAATTACAAAATATAAGTTCCGAATCATCCGGAAGCCATAACGATTTTGGAAGTGATTACGAGGTACTTCACACTGTAAATAATTCATCTGATAGGGAAGATCATGCCACGGCATCATCATCATCATCATCGGATTCAGAAGAAGATTCTCTTGAAAGTATTATTTATGAAGGCGACAATGAACATGAAATTTGGGAATCTGCAAATGATGGAAATAAATGGAAAGTTATAAACCCATCTAATGTACCAGGTAGGTGTTCTACATATAATATATTACGAACCGTTCATGGACCCAATCCATATGCCTTACGTAACATTCATGACAGTTCTGTATTTAGTTCATTTCATTTGCTAATAACAAATGAATTTTTGAATATCGTTGTAACATGTACAAACAAAAAAGTTCAGGCAGAAAATCCAGGTTGGGTCACAAGTAAAAAAGAAATGTTTGTTTTTATTGCACTAATGTATGCAAGAGGTGTTCTCGGGCTTCGTGATATGCCACTAAAAAGTTGCTAGTCGAATAAATGGGTCGTGAAAATTTTTCAACAGTCTATGCCACGTGATCGTATGCTGCAAATAATGAAGTATTGCCGCTTTGACATTCTGTCAGAGAGGAGCACAAAAATACGTGAAAATAAATTTATCCATGCATCTGAGATATTGAATATATTTATGCCTAACTCGTAAAAATGTTATAATTCGAATGAAAATGTGACGTGTGATGAACAGCTGTATCCTACTGAGTGCAGATGTAAATTTTTGCAATATATGGCAAATAAGCCTGATAAATTTGTCATAAAGTATTGGATGTTAGCTGATACGAATAGTAAATATTGTTTTAATGGCTTCCTCTACTCTCCCCCCCTTGGGAAAGATGAAAAGAAACCAATAAACCAATCGGTATCAGAACATGTAGTTTTGCGCCTTATGGAACCTTTTGTACAACAAAGGTCTCAATGTTACGTGCGATAATTTTTTTCCTTCAGTTTCTTTAGCAGAAAAACTGGAGATGAAGGGAACTAGTTTTGTGGGCACGATTAGAAAGAATAGGAGGGATGTACTTCCATCCTACAGAATAAATAAAAAACGGCAATTGTATTCAACAAAGGTAATGATGAATGAACACAGACACCTCCTCACAGATTACCAGTGTAAGAAAAATAAAAATGTACTAATTTTGAGTACAATACACAACAGTGTTCTTATTGAGGATAGCGACAAGAAAAAACCTGAAACAGTAACGTTTTATAATAAATCGAAATTTGCAGTTAATATCCTAGACAGAATGCTACGTAAATATTCCGTTCGTGCTGGAACACGTCGTTGGCCCATTATATTAGATATATTAGATATAGCAGCACTAAACGCATGGGTCCTCTACAAAGAAGTAACGGGAAAAAATATGAGTAGAAGAAGTTTCATTTTGCAACTAATAGAAGAAATAACTACTGATGATACTATAGCGGAGAACAGCAATAAAGTGACCCATCGGGAATCAAATAAAAAGAGGAAACATTGTCAAGTCTCAACAGAATGCAAAAATACGTCATCAAATATTTGTTTTATCTGTAAAAAGTGTACTTGCGGAAAATGTGCCGAGAAAAAGTATATTTGTAGTAAATGTCGAAGTCAGGATTATGAATAAGTAAATAGATCATAATTATAATGTATAACTATTATTGTGCGTACATGTGAAGTGTGTGCCGTATAAAAGTATAACTACTGATCGAGAATGTAATAAAAACACGTGTATTGTAAAAACACGGTTGGAATAGATATAAAAAATTATCTAATATTTTGTTATATAAATATGTGTCATACATACATACATATATATAATTTGTTAATATTAATTTAATAAATATCTGTATAAATAAATATACAATTTCACTAACAATTAATCAGTTTTTTCGTATTACTTCTTAATTTCTGATTTGAAGTATAGTAGTAACTCAACATAAATACGGCATGAGTCATTTTGACTCATTCCGTCCTTATAGGTAGTAAAAAGTTCCCGTCCTTCTAGTGTTAAGAACTGTATCCGAACCTAAATATTTGTTATCTTCGTTGAACAGGGTTTTTTCCCCTTCAAGTAATCTAATTTCGTTATTTGAAGAAGAAGAAGAAAATTTCATTTATTTAAATTACGAATATACAACACGTTGTATACTAAATGCACAAAATTATACCTCTTAGTAGCTACTAATAGAATAAGAACAAAACTCACCGTACAACAACTACATAATACCGGATAATTTGGAGAAAAAAAAACAAAAATAAAAAAGGGATACAAAACAAATGGCACGCGATTAAGCTAAAAAATCGATTATAGTTTTATATATATATATATATATATATATATATAAACGGATATCCGAAAGAAATTTTAAAAAGATGGTCAGATCATTACAAACAGATTTGTGGGGAGGAATTTCCACATCCTCAAACATCAGATTGTTTACCTATTCAGGGACCTATCAAGCAGATAACGATAGACGAGATGCTATATGCTTTAAAGAAAATGAAAAATGGAAAAGCAACGGGTCCAGACGATATTTTACTTGGGCAAAAGGGAGCTGATATACTATTGACACTTTTTAACCGAATAATAGATGAAGGACGTATCCCTCAAGTTTGGACCACGAGCACAACCACATCCCTATATGGAAACAAAAAGGAGACATTATGAACTGCAGAAATTACCGCCCAATTCGTCTACTCTGCCACACCCTTAAAATATTTGAGCGCATACTGGATTGTCAACTACGGAATTTGACACAAGTCACAACAAAATAATGTGCATTTGTGAAAGGACAAGGGACACCGGATGCGATCCATATGGCGCGATTGCCTTGGAGAGAAACATCGGGAAAGAAAGACCTCCATCCACATAGCCTTTTTGGATCTAGAGAAGGCTTTTGACGAGGTACCACACGAGTTACTTTGGAAGGCGCTACGAACGCATAAGATTCCAGAACATTATGTGAAGATAATACAGGCCATATACAAAGCAGCGACCAGTGCGGTGCGATGTCCGGCGGGCATTTCACCGCCTTTCCAGATCACTGTGGGAGTCCATCAAGGCTCATCATTGTCGCCGTTACTATTAATCCTCTGCATGGATGTTATAACAGCGGATCTACAGATCCCGCCTCCGTGGACACTGCTATATGCGGACGACGTCTTTCTGGCAGATAAATGCAGGGAAAATTAAAATAGATTAGAGGAAAATGGACTGAAACTCAATATCAGCAAAACCGAGTACATAGAATGTGAAACACTCCCAGATGAGCCTATAAAAATAGATAATACGGTGTTAAAAAAGACCGAGAAGTTCAAGTATTTAGGGTCAATTATTACTTCGGATGGAAGCACGCAACATGACATAGATTCCCGGATACAAATAGCATGGATGAAGTGGAAACAATTAACTGGAGTTTTATGCGACAAAAGAGTCCCGATTCACCTCAAAGGGGATGATATATAAAACAGTCATCAGATCGGCAATGTTATATGGAGCCGAATGCTGGGCTACAACTATAAAAATGAAACAAAAACTTCATGTTACGGAAATGAAAATGTTACGCTGGTCGCTTGGGCACACACTCCTGGACCACGTCAAAAACGAGGACATAAGGAAGCGTATAGGAGTTGCTTCTGTACATCTGAAAATACGGGAAGCACCAGCACCACTTAGATGGTACGGCCATGTCATGAGGAAAACAGAAAATAGCCCAGCGAAAATGATAACGGAGTATAACCCTGGTGGAAAGCGTCCACAAGTAAGGCCAAAAAGACGTTGGATAGACTCCATCAACAATGATATGGAGCAAGCCGGTGTTGGGATAGAGGACGTAAAAGATCGTAAAAAATGGAAAAGACTGTGTCAACAAGCGGACCTCGCACAGGGGAAACGCTAGGAAAGAAGAAGACATAAACGGATATATATGAAATAAGCCGAAAAATTAAGTTGAAAATAGGGTTTTCAGTCTAGCGTGTATTAGGACTTTAATTAATTCATTTTCACGTATTTCGCAATTTTCGTAAGTTTTATTTATTTATTTATTTTTAACAATGTAGAAAAAATATATGTTTAGTCGCGAATGCATATCTGCGAATTCTAGAAAACCTTCTGGCATTAAGCGAGATTCTACAACTATTAACAAATAGACTATCCATATTGCTGGATAATTACCAATCATTTGAACAAGCGGGATTCAGGACAGGCTATTGTAGATCACATACATTCCATCATAAAATGAGTTATAGAAAAATTGCACGATTTCAGACTAACTTTAGCTATGATGTTTATTGATTTCGCAAAAGCTTCGAATCTGAAAACCAAACGGGAGATGTTCGTTAAAGGAACTGATAGTAAATTCAGAGTTTTCAAGTTTTCTTTATTCTAATTTTTATTTTAAGAAAATAAATCCGCTAATAGCTTAAATAGCAATTCGTTTTGAAGTCGGTTTAATTTAAACGAAATTAAAATAGTATCGATTATGTAAGTTTTATAAAAATGAACCGACATCGCTCGAGGTGACCTCTATCAATCATGGAGTCACAATCGTTGATTCGAATTGTGTTGAAAATAATACGTTCGAAGAATTCCCGGTTAAGATATTAGACAACTCTAATGGATTTTTGCGGTATACGAATATGTTTAATATACTTTACACGTGCAATACATAATTATAATTTATATATATATATATATATATATATATATATATATATATATATATATATATATATATATATATACGTGTAAAACTGAGATTAATGTAAAAAATAAATCCTCTGACTGATGGTGCTCTGCACTCGTCGCATTGTGGGAGCCACATACGCCATTGTGGAGTACGATGCTTGACAATGACTAGAATAATGACATTCTAACACAGACATCGTTTTAATGATCGAATACCAGCATTATAAATTACCGACAATTTTAGTTCTGTTTTTTTCTTTTGTCTTTTTTGTTGTTCTTTTTTTGGAATTATTGAAGCCTTTCGTTTATTTGTTCCTACTTCTGGATGAAATGGCTTTTATGCTGCGATGTATTACCTATGATACACACACACACACACACACACACATATATATATATATATAGATATGTACGTATGAGTTTCAATAATTTCTTTTGGGGGGGAGGGGGTTATATAAGTAGAGCGTAATTGTTTATTTCAACCGGATAAACCCGTTGTTAACCGTAACGGTCATGGAAATTACTACTCCGTGTTGTGCGTATGTGTGTGTGTATGTGTGGCTTATCGGTCGATAGATAGATGGTATATTGTCATCGCCTTGCGCCTAGGTCATAATTTTCTTTTAGTTCGGCGGCATGGCTGGGTGCCCGTTTGAAAATGGCCATGGGGAAATAAAAAAGAAACAATAAAACTATTAGTCGGTTTTTTAACGTAATAATCGAGTACGCGACACCGAGAAGAAATTATATAAATTCGGTATATTTGCCGAACTAAAATTACTTTGTCGTATTCGATCGTGATTTCCAAATCGTCCGCCTAATGTTTTTTTTTAACTGGATTAGTTGAGGCCATCCCCGAATGTTTTTTATATCGCTTATGGGTTTATTTCATTATATATAATAGTGAAATGCTCTGTATATTCGATGTCGTTACACGGGCCGTAGGCGGTGATGTTAAAAAAAAAAATAACCATATTAAATCCGGATGTGGGATTTTAAAAAAGGAGATTTTTAATAGGAGGATTTTGGAAAATAGCGTACGTAGACTATAGGTCGTACTCGATATTTTCCAAAACGAATAGTTCAAAACCAAAAGCTGTCGGTAATAAACATATCGTGCGTAATTAAAAAATACGAGGTATTACGGTTAATAATTGAAAAGAAGATAGCAGACTATCGACCTGAAGGAATAACGTCTTGTTTTTGAAAATTTGCACACGATGGACATGGCGATCGATAGCTGAGCTGATTTAACGTATGTTCGGGAATTGTAGCTAACCTTCTCGTTAATCAATTAAACTTCTCGAAGAAGAAAATGATAAAATATTCAGATGTTTCCGATGTAAATCGGTATTGTAAGTGAAAATGAAAATTACGTTGAAAACGTTTACAATCTATCGTGTGTCGAATTAATTTAGCCTATTCGCGTTTAAAATACGTCAAATCGAATAATGATGCTAACGGGTACCGTGGACGGGGGGCGGCTACATTTTCGCGTTTAATCCGAACGACCAGACTTTCAACGTCATCAGGGACGAGAATTTCTTATGGCCTATTCAGCTGTACACTCAGTTTTTTGATGAATTAGTAACAATTAACTGAGAAGTAAGGAAACTCGAAAAACGTGATATGGCGAACCATCCTGTTTGCCAAGAATCGTCTCTCTGTGAGTTCCCGGAAAAACGTCTCCACCGTATTAACTTAATAGCCCGTGGTAAGACCGTCTTTATTTATATTAATAACGAAGTCGTTAAATATATTTTTAAAAATATCACCAAGTCTTGTTTATTACTTCAGAAGACTGTAATACAAAGAGAAATGATTAAAAAAATATACTTATTACGTATTAAATTATTGCTTATGTTAAAGAAACGATTCTGAATGAGAGTCTATATTAACGCTAATGGTTTGATTCAGGCTAATTACCCGATAATTAAAATAACTTGGCAATTAATCCGATTAATATACATATTCGCACATATGTATATGTATATATATTATATATATTGTTCAGAAAGGTTGGCCACCGAGGGCAATAATGGTCATCACTTTGCAATCAATAATAACGTGATAATATTGGCAACAAATAACAAACAAAAAAATAACCTAAATAAAAATAATCCGTCGACAATAAGTACATTAAATGTAAAATCATTAATAACAGAAAAAACAAATAATTGAATTAGGACAAGCGATGCAGTACTTCCAAACAGACATCCTAGCATTAGCTGAAGTAAGAACACTTGGAGAAGAAGAAGGACTTTATTCATAAATAATAAACATATTTACAAACATGGTAAATATATAATATACTTATGTATATACTAGGGTAAACGTTCCGGAAAGCGCGTACAAAAAAGCGTCCTTAACGTTAGTGCTTAAAATAAAATTATGAGAACATAAAATAACAAATTATATAAAAGAGAAAAAAAATAATATTTAATACGGGGAAAAAATTACAAAACTTGGGGAGAAAATTGTAGAAAGGAAAAATGGATCACTATTTTACTATAAAGATCAAACGAAACAACAAACAGGAGTAGGATTCGTAATAGCAAAAGGCTCAATGAACAATATAATAAGTGCCAAAAGAGTTTCAAAGAGAACTGCAATGTACAAACGTCGGATTCAGCAGAAGAAGAATGCGTACAATTTTATGAAGTACTTGCAGCAATAATGCGAATTATCAAAAGTAACAGGTAAAATAAAATCTTAATTTTAGGAGATTTTAATAGTAAAATCGAAAAAAGACAAAGCACGGAAGAAGAAACATTAGGTCTATATACGTAATGAAAGAGGATGGAAATTAATAGACTTTTGTCAGAGTCAAAATATGAAAGTTCTGAACTTTTTTTTTCAAGGAATGAGTAGGCAAAAATGGACTTGGATTCTGCCTAATGGTGAATATGGAAATGGAAAAGACTTCATCTAGTAAAAGATACTAGACACATGCAATATATGAACGTATAAACTTTAAACATTTCAAACAGACCATAGATTAATTATAACAAAATTTATCACTCAAAAAGAGCTCAAGGAAAAAAACCAAAAGAGACCAATGGATAAGAACAATAAACGTCAAATAGAATGAACAGTTTGGCCAAGTTCAAATGTACTACAATAAACTCATCGGAAGTATCAAAGAAGCGATACTTCCATCTTAGATTGAAAATAATAACCGAGAAAAATTTCCTTACCACCTTAAATATACAAAAAACGAGAAAAACTCAACTATGAAAAGAACAAAACAAAAGAAAAAATATGTAAATGAATACGTTTCAAAACTAGAAATATTATATATGTAAATAATGATAAAAACATGCTCGAAAATCTATCAGAAAAATCAAAAAATGCATTAACAGTAGGAAGAAAGTTAATAATAGCGACGAAAGATGAAAAGGCCGAACATGACGGTTAAATTATTATCAAAATAGCAACGGAGTACTATAAAAAAAATTACACGAGGATCGAAGAAATATAAAGAATAGAATATTTAAAGATAACACAGACGAAGAAGTTCCATGTTTCTAAGAAACTGAAGCAATGCAACAGATCATTTAAAAAAGAAAAAAATGATTTAGCAAATGAACTTACCGCTTATTCAATATTAAAAGAAGACATAATTACCAGTTGGTTCTTTATACAAAAATAGTAAAAAGGAACACATAAGAAAGTATAGACCAATAAGCGTTCTGCAAATGTTATAAAAAATATTTAGGAAAATAACCAAATAAAGCAGGTTTTAGATCCGGATTTTCAACTATAATACAGTATAAAATAGCGAAGACAGATGAATATAATATAAAAATGTATCTATCGTTTATAGATTTTCATAAAACATTCGGCTCGGTTTATCATGACGGTTTGTATCAGGCGCTAGAAAAACAAAATACACAGTCCAAATATATAAGAACTATAAAAAATATATACGACAACGGATGAGGGAAAATTATATTGAATAAGAAAGGAGATAATTTTCCCTTAAGAAGAGGCGTACGACAAGGAGACCTATTGGTACTGGTTCGGATGGAAAAAATTCTGGCTGTTAAAGGAAATATTCGGACGAAATATCGATCAAAGGCACGTATCTATAACACGTGTGTCCTTTCTACAATAACTTGTTGTGCACAAACATGGTCACTAACGATCGAACGAAGTAGAAAAATAGAGGTAGTTCAAAGAGAAATATAAAGAATAATGATTGGTTGGACGAAGTAAACAATAAAATACTAACAGATAAATTGAAGTTTGAGGATGTTCTCTAAAAAATATATGAAATGAAGTGGAATGGGGCAGGACGTATTCGAATGAATACAAACAGATTGGTCGTGAAATACACTGAATGGGGTTACCACTAGACAGGAAAAGATTGAGAAAAATACTGAAAACGATATGTAGAGACGTTATTGACAAACACGCCGGAAAGTTTCTGAAGTGGTAACAACTGGGAGAAAAATATGTGAACCCTGTAGATTAGAAGAGGCCAATGCTCGACATCGAGCTTAAAAAATTTACTTTTTATCACATCTAGTACATCAAATTAACATTTAGTAACTAGTATGTGTGAAATTATAAATCTAAGCATTTAGTAACTAGATGTGTGATATTATAAATATACGTTTTAAAATATTGAAATAAGGGCTATTGTAATTTTTATATATATATAAATTTATTTATTTATTTATATTTGTAAATTTGTATGTGGGCATTATAATCATATTCGGTTCAAGAAAAAAGTAATATTAAAATTCGGATAATTGTTTGCGCATACAAGTAGCTTGTGAGAAGTAATGGTTTATGCTGAAAATTGGATGTTCAAAGCATAAATGCCGCATTATACTACATAAATCCGTCTATACCGAACGTGCCATAGATGAGAGCTTAAGTGAATAAAAATCTATTTGTTAAATCAATATGTAAAAAAGCCTCTTTAACCGTTTCAGTCACACTTGAAATTTTGACAGGAAATTACAAAACTTATACAGGCTGTTTATTGTATGTATAATGTTGCTTTTTAGATAACTCTAGATGATTTCCAATGTTTTTACATCGATCGACTAGAAAATATATAATTTTGTTAGTATTAAAATTTCATGTACCACATAGTGGACATGGTGACCGAAAGGGTTAACAAGAATTCGGAATTAGTTTTAGACTAAAACCGTTATAATCTAAACTTTCTGTACTTTGATATATATATATATATATATATACGTAAACTATGTAGGGTATTAATGACCTTCTGGATTTATCCGATTTTGTGAATGTGGTATGTGTAGAACATTACTTTTCTATTCATGTCGAAGTATACTGGAAATTTACGATACAGTGGTAAATATTAGACAATGAAATTATTGTTCAAGCGAACGATAGGACCCCATAATGTGCTGTACGACTGTCCTATTTTGTACTTACATATGATTCAGCCAGTTTATTAATCGGTCTTTTGAAAGCTTCCGCAGGTGTTACACACATATATAAAATATACATATACTGCTACTCTATGTACGATTTCAACAGTTACGCTGAATTTATTAAGACGAATTAATGACGAGATATAGACTTACTGTTGTCGTCATCTTGAAAAGGAATCGAATTTCCAAAATCCGATTACGGCCAGCCGGTCTAATTCTAACTAACCGGAACCGTAATTATTACTATCATCACAGTTTCCCGTAGTAACAACGTTCAATTTAATTTCACATTCTACACTATATCCGCGCGTTATTTCTTTTGTGCGCGCATTTTCTGTTTCTCTAATTCTACATTTGGTCCGGATCCAGTTGCCAGTTTTATTGGCTGACGTACACAATACACCGACACAAACATTACGTCGTCCGTGGAACAATATCGGTATTTTTTTATCGAAGAAACAGGGGGACATTATTCGTTAATAGTATAGTAGTTATGCTATAATTTCCAGCTTACATCGTTTAATAATAAGAGGCACCTTACTGTTGGTCTACTCTGCAGTTAAAAAGTCCGTGAGAATATATACTCGTTCAACAAACCCTCCTTATTCACCGCGTTCCTCCTAAAAAACGAAATGAAATGATTGAAAATTATATACATATACATATATATATATATATATATAAAACCTTATGTCAGGGAGACGAATCAATGTCATTATCAAGGTATAATGACGTCTATAACGTTATTATTGAATTAGGGACTTCCTAAATTGTCATGGGACTGTTTCGGCATGTAAATTGTTTGTTCCTCCGCTATTATTAAATCTTGATTTATCAGTTTTGACTAATTTGGTACTTTTTCATCGATATTATTATTATTATGATTATTTATTATTGTATATATGTATTTTTTCCACCTGGAAATATCTAAAACTAGGAATAATAATACCAGTCTAATAAATTGTGGGAAATTATAGATGAATTTGTACGCTATCGACGATCTTTAAATTAAGAAGTAAAAAAATATATGAAAAATATTAGGTAGTTTTTTCAATTAAATTCTTTTAGTAAAAAATCGATGCAGTTTCCAGTGGGAAAAAGTACGGATAAACGTTTAGATGAATATATTTAAGGTGCTGAAGTGAAAATCGATAACTGCCGCGCATTTCTATATAGGAAAAATTTTCGATGCGGTAGATTTTACACTATTCTATCGGGGGAAAAATATATATGTATATACCTGTGTTGATTTAGACGAAACGGATATAACCGGTTTAAAAGCTGCCTTCGCGGTAGAATGTACGTTATGAAGATAACTAAATTATATAGCGATGGTATAATTCTAAATGTTTGAAGTTCTTCGGGAAAGCGTCCCAGGCTCGTGTTTATTCTTAATTTACATAATAAACGACTTATGCGATCTATCGGTTAGCGGGCAACTATTTAGTTATGCGGATTATATTGCTTCGGTTATCGATTCTTCATATCCAGGATTAACATAGAAATTAGCGCGAGGATATGTAAATTTTTAAAAATCGCTATGGTTTCGCTATGAACAATGATAAAATAAAATATGTAATCTATTCAAATCGGAATTCTGTCGATAATTATAGTAAATAAATATAAATGAGTTAAAATTATTATTCGTAAAAAAAAAAAATACTAGGCTAAAATGATAATTGTAGCGCTTCGGAATTATTTTCGAGAGACTGAGTAAAATTAAAATACTATGAATGCTATTAAAACATCTATGTACTTATCGAAAAAATTTAGACAGTTAAATCTCTTCTTTTATTTTTTAAAATAATTACCCTCGTCTATTGGTATAGAAAGTTGGCTGCATTCGCCGTTATGTGGAATTGGAACGATTTACATAAATATCGTATTTAAACCTATTTCTTTAGCGTACATACCCGAATTATTGCGCCGAACTAAAGGCTTTTTTATAGTCTTCACCGTTTTACGTACGTGGTGAACTATGGCGATTTTGTTATTAGTATTACAATCAAACGATATTATTACGAGATCCGGCTCGGGTTTAATGAAAATTCCGTTCGTAAGTCAAAATCTCGAATAAAAAGTGAACCTTCAGCCACGAAATCTAAAAGTCGATTTGTTAAATTACAAGAGACGCCGCAAAAAGTCCCTTTAACGAGATCCAGTTTCATCGTTGCGAATTAATATAGAGCAACTAAGTACCGGCTTTGCGCATTAGAAACCGCGCATGTTTGGTTACAGCTTTAAACTATAAGGTATATGTTGACGTAGCCTGCGACTACTTGGAATTCATCCGAACTTCATACGCGTTATATAGCGTATATTAAGAAAGTTATTATAATGTACATGTATCTACTTGCACGTGCATATAGAGGTGATTGCGTGTATTCGTGGTTGTGCATGTATGTGTATGTATGAATAATCTTTATTCGTTCGTTTCATACAAATTGCGCATCGACAGATATCGATGATTATAAATTTAATATTATCGCTGTATTTACGATCATATCCTTTCATTTATTCATTATATTAATTCGAAGAATAATTAATAAAATGGATTGAATTATTATTATTATGGTTATTGTAATTCTTATTTTGATGTATAAATTCCTAAATTTTAAGATGCACCCTTTCTGAAAATAGGCCTTCACGCGATTTTCAATCTGTCCCTAAATTAAATTTTAATGTACTTTTCGATATATATACACACGCAAACATTTATTATACACATATATATATATATGTGTGTATATATATGTCGTGTCTTAAAATTTATCATTTTTAGTCCTACTAAAATTGATACGATATAAAAGCGTTATTAAATTTGACCTCATCGTATTTTGAATCGTCCACTTCACTTTTATCGCTTAATTTAACATGGCACGCGTGTATGATAGTATTTTTAATTTTTGAGCGAACTGTAATTGAATGTTATTACAGTCGTTATTCCAGATTGTTTAGCGAATGGTATGCTTCGAATATGTAGCGATGACTTAAATATTGTCAAATCATCTTTATCCTTTTCGAATTTCATTTTTAAAATTTATTAACGTGTTTGTTAGCGTTAAAGACCAACAATTTATTTTAAAAAGACCAAACAGTAAATATGTACGTGTACGAAAAAATTCCGATTTCGAGAAATCGACCAAGATAAAACATAAGGAAATTTTTTCTCGTTAAACTTTCCAGTTCTGTATTTTTGTTTTATTTTATTGTATTACCTATAAATGCGATAATAATTTTATAAAATAATTAAAATAATCGTAATAATGAAATTCATAATAATAGTAATATTAAAAAATTGAAACTATACATATAATTATAATAATAATAATAACGGCTATAATTAATTAAAAAATAAAAATAATGTTATTAAAAATTAATTATGGCAATATTGCGAGTAATAATAATAATAATAATAATAAACTTCTCATTATTATTATTATTATTATTATTATTATTATTATTATATTATTAAGCTTTAATAAATGGTTAGCCTATTATAGTCGCGGTCCCTGCGGAAGATTATTGTTGTACTATATCTGAAGTCACGTTGTCTATAGCTTCGGGTCTTCCGTGTGTTATTGTTATCCTGGACGTTTTGGTTTCAGTTTTTTTATTTTTATATTTTGTATATTTTGTCCCCTCCGCGTTATATTCTATATCTATTTATCCTTCGGTATCTTTCTGATGTTTCTTGTATGTGCTCTCGTTGTCGTCTCTTGTTTATTCCGTTCGTTACGATTGTATTCTTCTCTATTGTTTTTAAAAGTTATAATTACTTTGTTAGAAGTTCTTAAGCCTTTAGAAGGGTAGAAACGTAGGAGAATATAAGGGAACTAACTTTTATCGAATTAATAACGAGTCGTCGTTGTTCGTCATATTCTTTTTCTGCGGTTTCTTTCGAGAGGTAAATTTTCAGATTTGAGACAAACTTTCTTCCAATGGAAGTCTGTAGACGTATTTACGTCTAGAGCGCTCCGCCTTATCTACATTAAAGATAGCGTAGGGTAAAAGTTCGAGGCAACTCTGTTGCACGCCTGTCTAATGCTTATGAATATCTTCTGTACGCCTTTATACGCGGCTGATTTTCGTTTCAGAATTGAAATAACTTTAAAAGAAACACAGGTGACATTTAAATTGAAAATAGTTAAAAGAGGGCAGTTAAAGTAGGTCTCTCGTGTATAAAACATTAAGGAAATAACACGCATCATCCTGCTTATAAATGTGTTACATAATTCGGCGTATATGTGCGTGTGAGAGCCGCTTATGAACTTCAACGATGAGAACAAATTTAATTTGCCGAGGGAGAAGATTTTTTCCATTTTTTAAAATAAAATTTTTTCTGGAAAATACGGGTCTTAACGCATTTTTTGCATATCGAATCTTTATATAACTTAAAAAAAAAAAACGTTTCGATTTGTTTTATCGATTGCAAGGATATTCTTGAAGAATTAACAATTAATCCTGTACGCGCACTCGTCATGTATTTATAGCACGCATAAGTTTTATGAACCAATTTTTTTTTTATTTTTTAAAGTCACGTAAATTTAAATTTTTAACTATTCCCCTTTTTTAAATTAATACTTTAAGGGGTTACTTTCAGATGGAAAAGAGACATCCAGTTGTTGAAATGCGAATAATTATTAGCGGGATATTAAGTTAAACGAATAAAGACTAGACTTACTGTTCTCGCTCACATTGCTTCTCCACGAAGGACACGAGAAGAAGAGGCTTTTCGAAAACTTTAGAAAATTTTGACGCATTCGCAGACCTGCTTTGTATGTAGATAAAGTTTACAACAAACCGGTAATGGAAATAAAGTCTAGTGAGCCATCCAGGAGAACGGCGGTAAATATGTAGAAAACGCCGATGAAATGTAATTATAAATGGACAAATAGAAAAGCCACGATTTAGTACGAGATATTAATATAGAAACTCCGAGAGCGGACACAATACGATGGGGGTGATGTATAATAAGGAAATTCCATATGGGTCTAGGTAGTGTCTATTTCTTCTTCTTCTAGTGGCATCTCCTTAATAGGGGTTAGTCTACATAATGATCTAATTCTTTCTGGTTTTTTTTTCTCTGTAGCTGGCAGTTATCAGATTTTTTCTTGTAAAGCTAGTATGAACATGCCGTTTTAACTAATCTCGTGTCCTATATATTTACATTTTTTTGATTAAGATGTCCTGTATGATTTCCATTATTTTTAGGCCGTTTTCCCTCAGCGCAAATTTGTTGGTTCATTTTTTTTAATCCAATAAATTCGCCTATATCTTCTCCGGATATTATTTTAAAAGACCACTACTTTGCGCTCTCTGCCTGTAATGTCCGCGTCTCATACGTATATTTTAATATGCGAAACAATGAACTGATCGAACTTTTAGTTTGACGTTCAGTTTATTACGCCATAATTCAGAAACGAGATTTTCATAAGCTTGTCAAAGATCAACCTTAACGAACATTCCTTATTATCTTACACAGTTTTCCGGAGTATTTATCGTTTATTCTTACGTTTTGTTTTAAAGAATATTTTGTCCATGTTAGGTAAGTACTGGCTCGATGAAGAAGTGCAGTTCCATCATGATTGGATGTCGTATATTAAATTGGATACAGTATCCAAATAAATAAAACTTTCGTTAACAAAATTTATTAGATATCTTCTCCTGGATTACTATCGATATTATTGGCGCGAATCGTATGTCCAAAAAAAATGCCATTTTCCTAATATTACGGAGAGGGGATTGTTTGTTTGAGAGGAATATCTATCTCCTGAAGCATCGGAACATTCGTGCCGTGATTTGTGAATAGGTTTCTTATTATTCTACTGTGTCATTTCTATTGTTTTCAATTTCCTTAGCGGTTACTTATTTATTATCCGTGATCCATAATCGTACAACGCAATCGGGAATATTAATATTTTTAATATCGCTTCCCTTCTTTTCGAATTATTGTCATCTTCACGATATTCATCGGTTTTTTATTACGTCAGTTTTACTTTTTTTTTTTATCGGACATATATCTATCTATCTATATATATATATATGTGTGTGTGTGTGTGTGTGTATTTCCATTAAAAGATTCTAATAATATAACCGGATACTGATACTTCTCCGTTGAAATATTTCTTAACTGATATCGGCAATATTGAAATATGCGCAATTACGGTATTACAGAATAGAATAGTGAACTAGCGCGATAAGATATTATTGATAGACGATATGTTAGTAACATTGAGTAATGGTCTTTAATTATATACACATGTATACAGTAAAACTTCTTTTAACCGTCACTCTCTGTTATCCGCCACTGTAGCAGCGGCCGATAGAAAAAAGACGATGGTTTTGAACTTTTGACTGATGAAGATATTGTAACTGTAAATAGTGGTGAAATTGACGACAATGATAAAAAATCAGAATGCAACCAAAACTCAACAATCAACCATTCGGAAGTTGAAACAATGTGAACATAATGCATCGATTGGTTTGAAATAAAAAAGGAGACAAACTTTATACAGATCCTACTTTTAGAAAAAATGCGTAACGTCGCCATAGCTCGAGCTGGCAAAAAAAAAAACACCGAAGAAAATTACCGATTATGTTCAGATGTAAACAATTTGACGTAGAAACAGTTTTTCTAGGTAATTCTACTATATTGCACAATGTTATACTAAATTTCAAAATAAAAATATAGTGCTCTAAATGTAAGTCCAATTAAACATATATATTTTTTTAAAATTTCTTTTCTAAATGATTAACGAATGGGTATAGTTCTATATAGGTAATTTGTAACGGAATTTCTGTTATCCGTCACAGGCCCGGTTCCGAGGGTAACGGATAAAAAAGTTTTACTGTATTCATATATACACACATGAATTCCAGAGAAATCATTCAAAAAAGAAGAGGCAGCTTTATTGAGACTTTGATACATGCGTTCAATTTTGCGCGAATACTGACCGAGTTGTTTTTATTTTTCGACAAATTCAGCGCATATATATATGAGATCAAAGGATAATAACGATGACGATAGCAGTGTAGTCAAAAATTTGCGATAATTTTTTATTATACACTAATTGATATATCGTGAACTCGTTATTGACGCTTTAACTCGATGTACGCATGATATAAGGTGTTAAGGATGTGACAATTTTAGGATGATTGGTATAGTAGAACGTTACCAATGGCAAAATTGTGCGGAAGTTTATATCTATAGAAGTAGATCATCGAAATAGCTAACGGAATTTCCAACGAATATAAAACCGGATGTATTATAGCGTTCATTTTATGCGTATTAATACTTCTACTTTCGAAGTATAGGTGTATTTTATAGATATCGTTATGTATACGTATATATATATATATATATTGAACGTACGTCGTATATAACACACATATCACCTAGAATGACATATATGCATATGCGGGGTGTGTGTATGCTTTGGGGTTATAACGTACTCGCACATTGGTGTCTCGAGGACCATTATAAAGATTTATGTGTTTAATATTATCTGAGTTAATGGGCACGTTGTAAAATAAACTGCTCTCCAATTTCTGAAAGGTCCGTTATGTCGTGCCATGATAATATTGTACGTTGAAATGTTTTTTTTTTTTAAAAATGCAAAAAGCCAAAAGCAAAAATAATGAACATTACTATCATTATTATTATTATTATGTAGGGGTCTAGAAGCAGCAATAAAACACGACGGTGGTGCGCATTTAAATTTTGGAATATTTTTTTTTATTACCACAAATTTTATTATTTTTTTTATGTTTAGTGTCTGATAATGTGTGTGCGATACCGCCAAGAAAATATTTTTTTTGCGATCTGGCTACATATATAATGTTTTATCATTGTCTATTTTCATATTTAGTCAAATTTTAATTAATCCTGAAGTAACTGAAAATTCGCATTGGTCGTCGTAACGGACATTAACAACGGATACGATGAAGAGATTTTTAAAGATAATTTTGAATTGAATAACACATACCTTCGTTATTTCGAAAGATGTTATTGATATTTTCAAATTCATGCGGGAATCGTGTCGAATTTCAAAAATACATTTATGTCTGCTGTAAATCATGATAAACATTCGAATACAGTATATGCCGAGTCGAAGATGCCATAAATTAAATCATATACACCGAGAAGTATAGCTTCTTTAGGCTTCGAGTTCTTTGGTGGTGATATGAGAGATTCACGAAGTATTTAAGTAGATTGAAATTTCTTTTGAATAGGTGTTATCGATTGATTTTAACGTTACATTTAGTTTTAATTTTCAGAAGTACACGTCGTTTATTTATTTTTAGCGAACTGGCTTCATTCACCAAGTCAGCAGGTTTGAATGTTCGCATTTTCATTATCGTGCGCATATCGACAAACGATTTAATAGATGGCCACACTGGCCAGTTGTAGGTGAAAAGAAAGACGGAAAATAAATAAATTTAGGTACCACGTGTAGTCGTGGGTGCCGGCTTATTACAGCACCGTTATGTAAGTCTTAATTATAGCTTATTTATCGTATTGTAATATCGGACGAATTAGTAATGTTATCGAACAGGGCAGAAAGTGTGTTCATAGCTGATAATAAGTCAGAAACGATTGCTACGTTGGAAAAAGTTGAAATTTCCAAGAGTTAGGAGTTAAAGAAAATGACCTTCGACATCGAGTATACATCGTAGAGATGGAAAAGTATCCAAACAAAAACGGATGTTACTAGACTATTGATTATTTCATTCGGTGATTATGCGTCATATTTGATATGAAATAAATTTAGTGATAATTTTTTTTTTTTTAAGACTTACTTTTAGGAATAGAGGACATGTTGTAGGTCTACGATATTTCTAAAAGTGATAAAGTATTACTCAGTCGGTGTAGATTTGTTAAAATCAGGTATTTAAAATGATTTCATCATATGGACAAGGTATAGGACAGAATCGTTTAAACTATCTATTCGATACTATATTATTATTCTACACTAATTCGTATACAGGTTTATTTTTGTATTTAAAAATTCATTTTTATCCCGGATAAATTAAATTATTCGAACAATATTTTTCTTTACAGCGTTAACACTTTTTCTGTTTGTTTTTCATTTTATTAAAACAAACAATGTTTACAATATTAATAAGATAAATTTATTTTCGTTTAAGCATTATAAATAATTTAGGGGTTACGGATTTTATGCTTCATCCGGTGAACTTATCTTTTAGGTTATTCGAATTTATAAAAAAAAATCCGACTAAATATTTGTTCATTTGTCGTTTGTTCGACGTATTAGTGACTGTTGCTGATTTCAACGCGGTTAGTAGAACATGAATTTTTCAGAGCACTGATTATTACCTTATTTTGGTATAACGATGTTATTAATTGAAAATATATATTCATCTGGTTTGTCTTAAATTTAATTCTTGTAATAATTTAATTTAGTACTCAACAATGTTTCCGTTGGGGAATATTGCTTTTTTTGCGTGTTTCGAAAAAAACAAAAATAAAGTCCAACTATGCCGATGTATCTAACAAACTTTGTGATTGTGCTCTAGTTTCAGGTATGGATCTCCTTCTTCTTGTTCATGTGTCGTCCAATTCGGATATTGCTTAGTCGTCATGCATAGATTCTACTATCTGACGAAAGAAGTGCCTATATCCTGATTATTTCTGTTGCTCTCAGAATTCTAATCCTATTTTGATGATGTATGTAAAGCTTTTAATAAAGTGTGATAATAATAAATTGAATTGAATAATTATTATCATTATTTTGCAGGGTATACGGTCTGAATTATCTCATCGTTTACAGATTTTCAGACTAAATTGTAGATAAATTACCGTTATTCGTTTTTGTATGTGTGTGTATCCACAATTAGTTAAATTTGTAATTATTTGTTAGATTTATTTTTATTTTTATTTTTCGCGCGCATTTTGATGATTTTAATTTCATTTATACCAAATATTATAAATTAATTTATTCATTTTATAACTTTAATTTATAAATTTCGTTTATAGTGCCATGTTCGTAAAATATTACAATTTTAACTTGTTTACCGGTGCTCACGCAGTTCGTGTGCATAGTCGATCTATGTTTTATTTTGTATATGTGTAAACCTTTTAATTAAATGTGATAATAATAAATTGAGTCGAAATTATTATTATATTATCATTATTATATTATCATTACTGTATAATGATTACCATTGTTTCATTAGTTATTATGTGTTATTATGTTTTCTACTATTTGCTCAATCCCAAACAGTTCATTAGAAATCTTTCCAAGTAATCCTCGGTCATCGCTAAAAGATGCCATCGTCGGTGATATCGTCGCGCGACTATTCGACCGTCGTAAATTCATTTTTATACGCTACGCACGTTTCACAAAACGAATAATTCAGGAACAGTATGAATCATACGCGTAGACGAGCACAATCACGCGTGAACCTTCGAAATGACCCTATTTTCACGATTTTAAATATCTTCCTGAAAAATTCGCATTATTAATATTCTATAAAAGTATACCGATGAGCATTCGTGCCTATAAAAATATTGACGAATAAATTACTTTAATAAATAAATGCGATTGTAACGCTATCTGGAAAATTCAACGAGATACGGAATGTTATGTTTGTCTTTTGTTTTTTATCGGGTACCATGTTCCGCCAGGTATATCTGAAAATCAATGGCGGCTCGTACATAAAGGTTGCATGGTTGTTGTACAACCACCACAAATATCCAGAACAGTATCAAAATTGACGATGTAATAAAATAACTAATTCTTTTACGGGGATTAAACAAAATAAGCGAATTTTAATTACATTTTCGTAGAATATATTATAAAAAGTAAAAAATATTTGTCTAGTTACAGTGTTGGGTGGTTGCACGCTCGATGCAATCTGAAGAACGTATCGGAAAACTATATACAATGTTATATGTGATGATTTTGCGCCTAATGTTACTGTATACAGTCTACATAGGGCTGTATTAGAGAGGGCAGTATGTAGTTTCTCTAAGCTGCACAAGGAACAGACGGTCCGGCAACAAGCACTGGTTATTCCATTTTTCTTGCTAGATATTTAAAAAATAATTACGTTATTAAAAATTTTTAACATTTATGTACTTTTCATACTGTAAGTTTACGTTCAATTTGTTATTAAACTTGCTTACCGGTCTGTAATGAGTAGTAAGTGATAATCTAAACATTTTATATTGCGCTATCAAAGCAGCTTGGTGTACAAACGGTTTCAAACACGAAAACCATCAAACGCAACACCATATATGCGCGCTAGTAACAATATAGAGACGCTACAAAAAAACACGCGGAGCTGCATTGTGTCCTGACAATAAAGCCGGTACAGTTAGTTCTCCGGGGTTGTGTTATGTGTAACTACTCTAGCGCCATATTACTAATTGCTTTGTACGCTACTTACACTATACAACAAAATACACTATACAACAAAATATGTGTATATCGCGTAAATTGTCCACCAACCTAGCGGTTGAGGATAAATGATGATTGAACATCCGCTACTAACCAAATACTAGTCGATTTAGATATCAGTTTATTATTTATTTAACGGTTATTTTTGACGACCAAAGTAAATATAAAGCCGTAAGATCCGTTCTTTTATTACCGTCATTATTATTATTATGATGATTGCGAAGGATTTTTTTAAAAAGGATTTTATCTAAAAATTGAAAATTTTACCGCCACTTTTTTTTTCGGTAAAAATCGTCATTTTCAAAGCGAAACTCGGTAAATTCGTATAAACCGATCATTATTGGCTAGTCCTGTATTTATATAATGTATATAACGTACATATGTAGGTGTGTTAGTAGCCTGAGGAAAATAGAACGAGAACGAAGAGATATAGTTTATTTTACTTCGGTGTGAGTTGTATTTTCTTATCGAAATTGTAAGAAAAGTCGAGAAAACACTCTATCACTTTGTTCTTATCGATGTACGTAAGTATAGTAAAAGGTTCAAACGAAGAGATATTACATAATTTTCTTCTTAACTGGAAAACTTATTCGCGTTCGCCTTATCTTTATCGCGCGTCTGAAAGTTGCTTGGAGCATTTTTGGAAAAACTTTTTTCTTTTTTCTTTCCCCCCCCTTGGAAACTTACACCAACACCTACACCCACCATATATACGAAACGATCGACAAAAGCGAATAAAGATTTTCTTTTGTTCTTTACGCAGAATTTCACTCGCTACTTTTCGAATTTATATAATATATATATATATATATATATATGTATATTTATATATAATATTGTACACATTTTTTTGAAAAAGTTTTCTGTAAATACTGGCGAACGGCTATTAAATTTTATAATACGCCCCAACGGGTAGGTTTGTCGATTGTTTCATAAAAAGATCCACCCGCTATGTACTGTATCGGTACTCATCGTTCCTTCAGGACGGCCAGCGTCGGCGCGCATATGCCGTTACACGCGTTGTGTAAATTATGAAATACTTTTTTTTTTTTTTTTTTAATCTGGCAAGAAAGTTATTACCAATGTATATGTTTTTCTAAACAACAAAAAAAATCAAAACAAAACAAAAACTAATAAGACCTTCTTTTATGGACTACGTGACATTTTCAAATTGTAAAAACCAGATTTCAACGAACGATACATATTGGCGACGTTTTACTCCGTTTCTACTAGCGATGTGTGTTCACATGAGCACATGTCTTCCCCGTCATTGCCCCGTCTCTTAGTATGCACGTGCATCTTATGACGATTTAATAATCGACGTTTTAAACCTAATTTAACATCCTTTTACATTTTCTATATGCCTACTTTATCTAATGGAGAGCTGAAATAAATTTTTGAAAATATATGGGAAAAATGGGCGTTCCTTTATTTCCGGATGCTGTTATTGACATTTTACTGTTTCATATATATACACACACACAAGCGCATTTTAGTTAATTTTCCGTACATGTATATATACTAGACACACATACTTATTAAAAGCACGCTCACAAACATATTTCGCTTATATATATGTATTATTGTTATTATTTAATCATTTGCATTGAGACCGGTTTGCTAGTTGGCGATTTTCATACATATGTATATATATATATATAATGTGAATGTGGTGGCAATTGTTTGGAAATTTTTTAAATTATTATTTTGTTATTAAACACTCGTGGAATTACGTTATAGGCGATTACATATGACTAATTATTTAACGAATTTGGTATGGTTAATTTTGCACACAAGCCGGGTTTAGTGAATGGCGAGCATATAGATTACATATTATTTTATTTTGTATTTACCATTTCTATTGCCCACAGATTTCTGTATTTGTTTTAACATTTCCAGGATATCCAAATCTTTATCAGTGATTTTGGAATATAGTCAGAATCTTTTTTGGCCGCCTTCTATACTTTCTAGTAGTTTCCTATATGATACTTTGTTCAATACCAAATGTTTATTAATTTTATCCGCACACATTTCCTGTATGTTACTACATTATTATTATTATTATTATTATTATTATGGTGTGCTACAGCGTTGCGCTAGGCAAATATTTATTTCGCATATATATCAATGATTTATGCAATATTATATGTTTCAAATAAACCAAAATAATAACACAGTTTAATAACTATAGAATTATTTTATTTGCACAAAGCTTTTCGAGAGAGTTACGTCATTATCAAGCATACACATTAAACAATCGTTAACATTTGTGGGAAAATTTAAATTTAAATAATATAATTGAACCAGTAACTGATATTAAATATTTATATTTAGGTATTATGTTAAATAATAAGTTATCACGGGATAGCCACGTGAATTATGTGGCAAATAAAGTAAGAAAACTTAATTTCCCGTTTTCTTATTTGAAACAGTATTTCTCGGTATGTCATTTATATCGTAAATATACCTCACTCTATCAATCGATTGCAAATTACGGCATAATACATTATCATATTAGACCGTTAGATGTATTGATGAGGTCTGTAATACGATAAATTACAGGCAAAATAAATTTACATTTTGATCACATATTTTTAAATATGCAACAATTATACGAGGTGCGTACTCTAAATTACATTTTAAAGCGTAAATCATGGTGCTGGTTGCAGAAAGACAAAATTGCCACGATTTGATAAATTTGACGGGCGAATCCAATCTGTCGCGTAAAACATTTTCGCGGAAAGTGTTAAATCATTGCTTAAAAACTACAAGAAAGCGGCGAAAATGCTTTAATCGAAAAACAAGTAAAGAAGTAAGCGCTGTGTATCCCTTACTTAATCGTAAATTCAAATATAACTGAAATATTATCAAAAATTTATGGAAATATTAAATACGCTATTTAATACCTTTATTTTATATCGATAAAGCTCATAAATAAAGCTTAAAAACAATAAAAAATAAAAATAAAAACAACGATTATGTAAATCGCTCATAAAATCTTATCAACACCACTAAATTCCTTTAAAAAATCATAACACGAGAATAAAAATGTTTTGCCTATTTCATTTTAACAATTTAAAGGCACATAATATATTTTTTCTGATGTTCGACGCATATCGGCTTTTTATAAGCACTGCAAGTAATTTTCGCGTATATTCTTTTAGTATAGTGAAAAGGAACACAATATTTTCGTTTTTCTGTTGATGTGGCTTCGGAAGTATCTGTAGTTGCATTTTCTATTCCGAACGACATTTCTATTTCCGTCCTGATTTCTCTGGTTACTGGTTAGACGAATTTTTTGCCACGACTCAGTTAACTTTTCTTGAACTGTCATCATGTAGTCTATTTTATTCATCGGTTTCATTCTTCGCGTTGTAATATTATGGCTATATATAACATAGCCATTAACGATAGCTAATTTTATTATGTTAAAAAATATAGCCATGGGTCAACGTTTAGTTTTCCTGCTTTGCCCCCCTACATATTTGATCTACAGTATCTACTGCTTCCTTTGCACTGTTATAGCATTCCATCATACATGGTTTTTTACTGTTTTCATTTATACCGCGTCTTCTGTATGCATGGATGATAACGGGAGAACATTTTTATTTTGCTTAGGTTTGTATGAAACCATTGTTAAATTTTTGTCATAAACGAAAACAGATGTGGTGATCTATTCTTGTTCGTTTCTAACAATTGTTGTGGTATCTGTCTTTGAAGAGATACATCTGAAAGCAAAAAACTAATTCGTTAATAATTACACACGTACGTATATACTAACAATGAGTAAAGTTTACTAACAAAAATCTATCTTCATTTCATAAGTCGAAGTATTTTTATACTCACATATAATATATCACATTAACTAACGCGAAGTAAAAAATACTCACCGTATTAAGCGTATACGGTGAATAATAGAATGTGTAATTAACAGCATAAACTTGTTCACAAATCACTAGAAGCATAGATGAAGTATCACAATTTGTTCTTCTTCTTTTTCGTTGATAACCGTGTCGTGTACTGCTACTAAGGCCAGAGGCACGGGAGGAATCTATATTAACGGGTAGACTCTGGATAAATGAAGGAAGACAAGCAGTCTAGATTCGGATGTAGGAGAATGCTGTAAAATACTTGGGAGAGAGTTTGGAAGGTTTGCGATTGTACGTTCGGAGGAATATAACGGACAGATAATAAGCAAGCGAGGAATAGTTAAAGGAATATTGCACGCGGTACATTTCGGTTGGTCACTATTAGTAAATAAGTGCTTGTGAGTAAGCAGTGTGTGTGGCCTGAGCGTACACGGCACAGGACTACTTCGTTTCTCCTGTTTGAGTTTTGACATGTAGTTGACTTTATCCAGTTGACGTTGTATTGCTGCAGGTTTGAAAATCCTTCGTTTGCTCTATCGGATAATTTAGATCGTATGGTGTGAAGGAAGTCCTTCGTTGGAATTGGTATAGCGGGAATAGGTGATATTAGACACGCTTCTTTTGCGGCTGCATCTGCACTGTCGTTTGATCCCACGCCGTTATGCCCTGGAATCCAGAGGAGAATAATTTTTCCGGTAAACTCTGATGCGTTGGCTAAGATGGATTTTGCCAAAGGATGTTGGTGGTGTGATCTGTTTTGTAGACTTTTAATGGAGCTCAAGGAATCGGTGCAGATAACAGCAATGTTTTTTAGTTCTTCAATAACCACATCGACGGCAATTGAAATTGCGTACAGCTCTGTAGAAAGAACGCTGAAGTTTTGTGGAAGCGGAAATCGAATGACATTGTTTGGATATACAACTGCGCAACCGCAGTGGTTGTCTCTTTTGGCACCGTCCGTGTATAGGATGTTGTAATGATTGAAATCCTTTATTAAATTTTCAAAGGAGGAATGTAAACGACTTTGAGAAGTAGGACAACATAGTTCCAGGAGAGAGAGGTATCGAAAGATAAAAGATGGGACGAGACCGGCGGTATTGGGAAAAGGATGTTGCTGTAGAAGTTAGGTAATGAGGTACATATTTTATTGTGTAGGATGGATTTGACTTTATACTGGAGCGTGGATTTTAAGTATGGTCGAGTAAGAACAAGGTAGAGAAGTTATGGGCATGGGGAGGTTAGGAGTTGTATGAAAATGAGTGTGGAATTTTAGGAGTAAATAGGCTTGGTGTAGGTCTGGAGGATATTCTTGTGCTTCATAAAACAGATTCACAATTTGTTAAATTGGAAAAATACGAAATTTTTTGACGAATTGAGTAACTTTTACTATTCACGGTTACGATTTTAGGGTTAATGGTAAATAATAAGCTCAACATTTATAAAGCGCTTATTCGTCCTGTAATGATTTATGCTCGCTCCGCCTGGTCTTCTATCTCGAAGGCGAACTTTAATAAATTATACAATTAATACGAAATAGGCGTTTAAGATGCGTATTAAGTGTCTCAAGATATACCAGAATAGTGAACACGCGTGAGATACTAAATTCACCTTTTATTCGGAATTATATTCTTACTATACTCGGTAAGTTCTGCGATAATTGTACATTGCATGAAAATGAGTAGTATATATCTGAACGATCGGAAATTATGATTCCAGGCAACTACAGTTTTTTTTACACGAGGCATGAGCATAGACGGCTTAAACGTAATGTACTGTAAATTAATAATACAGCTGCGGTCAGACAGATTTACGTTTAGCAAATGAGAAGGCTCAAAGAGTGGCCGCTTATTGGTGTGGGAAAATATGATTGCATCCGACATGACGAAGAAGAAAAATATTCGAGAAAATCTAATGTGCTAACATTCTTTTTTATACATGCGTGTGTATATATTTATGTGGACATTATTAAAGTCAATATGTAACTTTGGAGTCGCAGAACGATATGTGTCAGAACAATGTACGAATCGACTTCAATGAAGTCAAACTATGTGAAACGAACTGTGGAAATACCTTTAAAAATATGTGTACGGCAAGGTCGTACTATCCAAAATTGTTTATTGCAGCCTTAGAAAGTGTATTTAATAAATTAAACTGGGATTCAAAAGGCATAACAATAAATGGAGAAAAACTGAATCACCTATACGATTCGCAAATGACATCGTTATAATAAGCATAGATCCAGAACCGTTAGAATATATGTTGAACAAACTTCACATTGAGTCTGGAAAAATAGGATTAAACATAAGTAGAAAACAAAGGTTATGACTAATAAATACGGATGGTATATCGATAAATAAAATGGGGAGCACATCGAACAGGTACAGCGATACATTTATCGAGGACAGTCAATAACTGTAGACAGAGGAGAATTTATGCAGAGAAAGATACGAAGAAGAATATCTCTCACGTGGGCTGCACTTGAGAAGTTATCCAACATATTCCGGAACAAAAGATATACCGAACAGTTTGAAGTGCAAACTTTATAATCAGTGTGTCTTACCGGTATTAACACGTGGAAACCTGGAGTTTCACAAAGAAAATGATAACGAAAATCAGGAAAACGCAAACAGCTCACGAAATGATAATACTAAATGTCAGGTTAAAAGACAGAAAAACAATTACTTGGATCAGGGAGCGAACAAAATTGACCGACGTAGTGGAGCGAATAGCAAAATTTAAATGGACGTGGCCTGGACACGTCGCGTGTATAGACGATGGCAGGTGGACAAAACATATCCTATTGAATTAAAAAAGGAAAAGAGGCAGACCAACAACACGGTGGTGAGATGACTTTGTGAAAAATGCGGGGATCAATTGGATCCGAGTTGCATAAAACAGGAATCATTGGAAATGTCTGGGATATTTCTACACCCAGCAGTGGGTTGATATAGGCGTAACTTGATTTATATAAATGTCTGTATTATTGTTTTCTATCGAATAATATACTGATTGTTTGTACGCTTAATGCGATGCAAAGCGATTTTTGGAGTGGGTTTTTTTTTAGATTTTTCCCGCGAATTATATTCGTCAGGCTAGTAAATATACCAATTTATATTTATAAGAAATACGACATAGATAATTTTGGGTTATTAGCGTAAGGATATTATAGTTCCGATATAATTTTTATTCTTAGCACTATTGTTAATTTATCTAAATCAATAAGTATTTTCTTCTTCTTCATGTCCAAAATGAAATGAATTGAGTATTGATTTTGTCCTATATGTATGGCATTATTATTAACCCTATATATTTCTTTATATGTTAAAAATTTATAAATGTTCTTTAGGGAAATTTTATACAAAATTAATGTGTGTATGTATGCTCATATAATATTTTTATATATATATATATATATATGTTGTGTTGTATATATGTGCATATTGTTTATAATTTCGGATATTTTATTTTGCGCTACATTTTGTACTAGTATGTCGTCATGTTCACTGTTTAGAAAGTTTATATTTTGTTTCCTCTACATACTACAATAATTTATCGATTAATTTATTAATAATCACCCGGTATTAGCGCACCTGTGCGCATAATGGGTTCATTGACTATAAATGTTATAAAATATTATTATTATTATTGTTATTGCTATTATTATTATTATTATTATTATTATTATTATTGGGTTACAGAATGTATAATTTTGTTTAATTTGTTTATTATTGTAAAAATGTTTTTGAAATATCTTAAACATATTTGATTCGATATTTGTTTATTATTATTATCTCATTATTATTATTATTATTGTAATCTGTTATACGTAATTTAAGGGGAAATAACGATGCGGTAGGATGCTATATCTGAACTATATAAACTGCAACTTCTGACTTTTGCACTAAAGAATTATCATAAATTTAACATATCGATTGGTGTAGGAAAGGCCGGATCAGCGGGAGTATCTCAAGTGGTGATTCCATGCCTCAATAAAACTCATACGAGATTCCATTCTATTTATCAATGAGCTGCTGTATACAATTTACCCGGAGAATTAAAAATCGATCTTAACTAGTCGAAAACTGTTAACATCGATCATTCTGGGTAAATGAAATCATCTACAATCGTACGCAGTAAAACTGGGTTGACTTGACCGCAGTTACTAGCGTATGAGTATATTACTCTACTTCTAATGTCCGGTATTCGATCTTTAGAGCGTGTGAAAGTACATATGTAAGATGTTAGCGTCACATAACTTGTCGTAAATTTTACGTCCGGTGCGTGTATCAACGAGCATTGTATACGTTACAATTTAAATGTGTGCGTGTGTGTGTAGTATTTTATCAATTAAATTAATGTTTATTTTTTTAAAGTAGAATTTTTTTTATTTATTTGTATTTTTTTTTTAAATTTAATTGAGTTATTTATTCATTCCTAGATTCATGTTATTGTTGTTAATATTATTTTTATTGTATTTAGTAAATTGACATTGACGCAATTATGCGCACAGCCAATGTTAATTAGCCTAATAATTTTATATGTAACTATTATTCGAGGAGAAATAAAAATATGATTTGACTTATTATTATTATGTTTGTTGTCGCTGTTCTTGTTATACATAGGAAAAAAAAAACAGATAAATAACCCGTCCATTAATAAAAATTACGAGAGTCAATCCATCGTTATGTTTAGCGTGTATAGTTCTTATAGATGAAAAAACTATCTAGACATAACCGTATAAGTTACGTCTTCTTTAGGAAGAATTTTATTTATTTATTTATTTTTATTATTACTATTATTATTATTTGTGACCGCAATTATTTAAAAAAGAGAAAAATGAGAAATGGAATTTAGAAACATCCTGTAGTTAGAAGGAACTGTAGCTGAGGGAAAATTATGAAACAGTAAGAAAGAGGTTTATTAATTTAACATGTCATATATGTATATCTATCTATATATATATATATATATATATATATATATATATATATATATATATATATATATATATATATATATATATATATATATATATGTATCGGAGTTAATCTGACTGTTAACAAAATATGAAATGTCGCAAAGGGTCTAGAACGTCGTGCTGTATGTAATACGTTAAGTGATTTCCTTAGTTTTGTCATCGTATCAACGACATTGTCCCGTTGGTCATGAAATCGTATCTAAGTTGTGTTCTGTAGACTGCCGTTATGGATTTTATAATGATAACGATGAACCGAGAACCGCTCTTAGTTCAGGATAAATACTAACGAATAATAATGATGATATTGTAATGTTTGTCATACCGTTAATCAAGGTTGTAATAATAGTAATCATAATGATAATATCGTTGATGCTAATATATCAAGTGGTTCTGTATCAGGATGAGTGTACACATTAAGGCGATTATAATAATGGTAAAGAGCTTTAACGTTGAACGACCATCGGTGTTAAATGTTGTTAGTGACGATTAAAGTAAAGTTAGTTTTCGAATGCATCAACCGTAGTAAAATTACTTTCGCCGAGTTCAATTTCTTATCACTTAAAAATGTAACCGTCTTAGAAAATTGACCTCGATGTATTTTTCTCTTTATTACTTCTACATCGTGTACAGTCTGAGTGATTTAATTGAACGTCCACTAAATATAGTTTTAAGCATCGTGAAAAAAATAAATTTATTTCTTATCGACGATGACGAATAAAACTATATATATAAAGACGTCCATTACCGCTTAGAAATTAACGAGCGCACACAAATATATACATATATATAATTAAGTATCGTATCCGTATCGGAGGTAGGCGATTACTTACCTATACATATTTTGTCGTACATAAGTCGCGTACAAGACAATAATATAATATGGCGTTAGCATCGATAGACACACACACACACACACCTGGGAGAACTGATTGTAATCGCTTTGTTGTCACGACACGATGTAGCCCCGCGTGTTTTTATAGTGTGCTGTATATGGTTATTAGTGCGCATATGGTGTTGTTTACCATTGCTTTCCACGCGATATGATATTAGGATTATTTATATTTGTAATTTCTGATGATAATTTTGGCCAGAAGTCCATGCTTTAGCGATTAGGATATCTCTACGACATATATATATATATCAATGCCAATTAATTTCTGACCTGTTCTCCCGTTTGAATCCTTCACTTTTTCAGTTCGGCTGTTCGCCTTTTCAGTTGAATTGCGTCCATTGCGCTTCCTTTCGGTCTGCACACGGATATTTCCCATCCTGTTATATATTTGCTTAAGCTATCATGTCTTAACACGCCGTTCCCTATCCATTGATTTTGTAATTGTTTTCAAGGAGTGACCTTTCCTCTTGTACTCGGTGTTAAAAATTTCTTCGTTCGATATTTCATTCAGATTTCCAGCACCATGTTCGAAAACTTCAAGTTTCTATTTGTCCATTTTGCGTTTAAAGTCGTATGCTTTCGACGCATATCTATATCTATCTTCTTCTTTCGTTATCCGTATCCGGATGTCGTGACCTTATGTAGCGCAAGCTACCGAATGTCGCCAGTTGTTTTGATCCTGGGCTAGATTCATAATTTGTTGTGAATCGGAACCACCTATTTTCATAATTTGATCGATATAACGGTTCATCGGTCTACCTTACTTCTTTTTTCCATCGACCTTTCCCTGTAGGATCATTTTCTCCAGCCTGTTTGCACGTATTGTGTGTTCGAATTATCCTCGCATTCGTCTTACAATAGTTGATAACAACCGGTTGCCTGGCTTCAATTTTAAGCTCCTTTAAAACGCAATCATAACTACGACTTCTGAAAACGCTGGTTTTTTTTATAGCGACATACGGTTCTGAAACATGGACGACTAATAAATTAATGAAAAATAAGATCGAAGTATATATGTATGTCACGATATCACGATATCACGATATGCCCATATCAACCCACTGTTGCGTGTAGGAGTCCCCCAAACTTTTCCAACGACTCCTATCTTGTGCAGCTCGGATCCAATTGATTCCTGTCCATTTAACAATATCATCTCGCCACCTAGCCATAGGTCTTCCTTGTGGACGCTGGCTGCCAATGGGCCACCACCACTGTAATACCCGTTTAGTCCATCTTTCATCCTTTTGTCTTGCTAAATGTCCGGCCCATTACGAAATATAGCCAGAAACATCGATTCGATGGAACGAAAAACTGTAAACGGCCACAGGGAAGATGAGATTGATCAAGTAAACACATCATCATGATATATTATATCGAAGGTGTTTCGAGCTGCCAATAATAGAGATTTATGGAGAAAAACTGTAATGCAACTTGCATAATAATACACAGTGTCACCATGTCCTTAAGTAGGGCAATGGACAGAGATTACGATGATAATGATATATATGTATGTAGTGTTGTAAGCCAAATTAAAGAATTAACCTGATAATACTATTAATATCGCTAACGTTATTATTTGTAGGTAATGCCTACATGGGGAATAATAATTATTTTCAATCGGGTCGAAATAACTGCTTGACATATCTCGAATGAATATCGTGTCGAAAATTTACGTTCAATTCGAACGACCTAAGAACACGAAACGAATGAAATCGAGTACTTTAAAAAATGATTTTACGAAATATTTCTCCACGAAGTCGACGTATATATATATATATATATATATATATATATATATATATATATATATATATATATATATATATATATAGTAGCAATATGGTGGCATTTGGAGAAAGGTTTCTCCATTTTCTAGTTTATTACGTTGTTAGAAAGCCTGAACATTTTTTCACCTATCAAAAATCAAACTGTCTCGATGATATTTGATTTTTTTTTTGTTCTAGTTCTCGTCACTTCGACCAGCTTGTTAGAGCAAAAATAATAACTCCTTGTTTTTATCTTTTTGAAACATCGCACGAGGTGATGTCTTACAGGATGATAAGCCAATAAAGGTAAATTTGACAAAAGACTAACCGATCCGATTCAAGCTGTCTTTATTCTAATTTCGTTAATTGGACCTTCGGTTTTCGGTAACTGATTTTATCAGAAAGTTAACGATGTCCAATTTTTTCCGTTAGGTAACACGATTTTTCTATAACCACTACTACTATTATTACAACGATTACTACTATCACATCCATAGTACTAACGTTACTACTTTTTTCCCTCGATGTTTCCCAATTCCCGAAAAACCGACGAGGCGAATGTATTTATTTGCGTTTATAAATATTTAATATTTCTGCGTGGAAAAAATTAATAATAAACTAATAAAATAATGATAGTAATAATGATAAAATGGGTGTATGAATAAATATACGTAGTTCTATGTTATGTATGAAGGAAGGAACGTTGCAATATTCGTAATACAGGGTGGTGACACCATGATAAAAATAACGGGGCCCTGAGTACGACACAGTGTTTTTTACAATTAGCCGATAAAATAAATTTAATTTAATACGTAACGTAATGAAAAAATATATATGTATATATACATTATCAAAAACGAATTATTTGAATTATTTAAATTTATCGAAAGTATAATGGATTATTAATTATCCGCATAATTTATCAGTATTTTAATTTGCTATATGTATTACCTACGACGTCTACTTAGCCCAATTCCGTCGTGTGGAATCAATTTTATTAAGAATTAAGGTTTGAGTTTTATTTATTAATTTGTTATATTATTAGTATTTGAATGGATTAATTAATCTCTATCATGGTCCCCGGTTGATAAAATATTTATGTGGATTATTTATTTATTTATTCATTGTAATTATAAATTGATTTATCGTATATAGGTGAAAATTAATTATTTTTAAAATGTTGTATTTTTCGATACCACAATAGACGACGCTTTCTGTACGAAATTCCGTGTCCTGTATGCAGAATTTATTAAAATCATTAATTATATAAATTATTTGTTTTAATCGACGTCTGTATTCGCAATTATTTCACGACGGCTTTTATTTATGTAGAGCCAGTCGTTATTCTCACTAAGTCTACTATAACAGATAGACGATAGAGTATCCGATCTCGTTATTCAAATGTTATTAAATTTATGTTGAAAATTTGAAAGAATGTACTATATCTCTTAATTATTATGACTATTATGATTATTAATTATTATTATTTGTGCAAATAAATTTGTGAATAATATTTTTAAAAATCGCAAGATTATGATATGTATGTCAGAACAAGCAAAAAACGAATAACCAGAATAGATAAAACAAATCATCATCATCTATCCTCAACCGCTGGGTTGGTGGTTAATTTATGCAACTACTTACCTACACATATTTTGTCGTATAGTGTAAGTAGCGTACGAAGCAATTATAATATGACGTTATCGTAATTAAACACACACACACACACGGGAGAATGCTTATAATCGCTTTGTTGTCACGACATAATGCAGCCTCCTATATACATATATATTATATATATATAAATTAAATAGAAACTCAAAAAATAAACGTGGCGGTCCACCACAGTCCTAGAAGCCGATGCTGGCCGAAATTATGTTTTGCTACTTTTAGTTAACTTATTTTGAAACGATCAGTTTTCGTCGTTTCAATTATTGTTTTATTATTTTCGGTGGGACTGATATCATTATTATTGTAACATGTAAAATATGTTAAAAAATATTAATTTTTATGCCAGTGCTTTCATGTGTTACACCTATTTACTCTGGATGGACTGCCAACCGGAAGTATTTTATGACGACCCGTGTACTCTAGCGAGTATCGGGAACGAGAATATATTAGCGGGTAGAGCGAGCAAACAAATGTACAGGAGGACATCGACTATACATGATGATAGCGATCATATATGAGGTATATATCGGCTATTCTGACATACCTTATATCCTTATCTACATATATATATATATATATATATATATATATATATATAATGTAATCAGAATGTTCCGAAGAAATTCCTTTACGATCAGTTTCCTGTTGGCTAAAGTTGTGTTGGCCGTCCTAGTTTACGATACAAAGATAATTTGTGTCAAATACTGAAGGAATGCGAAATTGATCCCAAGAAATGGGAGGCAAGCAGTATGAAATAGTCTGAAGAAATCGAATCAAAACGTACGAGTTGCGTTGGAAAGGAGAAAGGGAATGACGTTAAAGGCTTACTCGAAACGACTGGATCGGATTACATGAATCCTAACGCCTTTACATCATGCAGGTACTGTTTGTATGTCCTATTTCAGATCATATAAGAATCATATAAGAGTATACGATAATAAATTGAATTTAGAAGACGAACGCGCTCCAACAATTTCAATTACTTGCTTTCGATACACTATACAAGAAATTCAAAGGTTACTAAACTTTTTTACTAGCACTTTGCGGGGCAGTGATCCAATTTTTCAGCACCACAATATATATATATATATATACATATAGGATGAATATATTTCTGCGTGTGTGCATGCATGTATGTATGTGTGATTTTTCTGTGCAATCACATGCAATTAGTATGTGTATGTACATAAGATATATATATATATACGTATATGTATATGTGAATATATGTATAACATGTAGATATTTTTTCATTACACCCAAGAAAATGCGAGTGAACAAAAGTGGTTGCTATATTATTATATATCATAACACGCAGATGACATAGCAATGAAAATACACGTATAAATTTTTAAAAATCTTTAAAAAGTACAATATCATGATAGTAATAAATAATAATAAAACATTATTTAAATCAATATATATATATATATATATATATATATATATATATATATTTAATTATTTGTTTTGTACGACTCCGAATAATTAGACAAATTAGAAAAACTCCAACGGCGCACGAACTCCGAGATCACAAGAACATTATACGGATTCGATAAACAAAAGTGTACCTAAATTAAAATGGAAATGGACAGGACACATTACCGGACATGATGACAATCGATGGACCAAGCGTATATTAGAGCGGTGGCCGATTAGGAATACCCATGACTAGATGGAGACACGTAATCGAGAAAGTAACTGGAATCAATTGGATTCGCGCCACACAAGATAGGAAACTTTGCAAGTGTGGGTTAAAGTCTACACTTAGTAGTTGGTTGAGATAGGCATAACGTATATAATTTCCGTAATTAATTACAACCAGACTTAACGGGAATTGTTTTCGTTATTCTAATAAATAAATTATTATTACTTCTTTTTTCATAAATTTAAAAAATCACTTTTGCTATGTTATTCATTTCGGTTATACGTGCCTTTCGTATCGTGTGTATTTTTCGTTTGTATACATGTATTCAAGCGTATGCGCATGTGTGTTAGTTAAATACGAATGCTAGATTTGAATTTAATTTTTTTAATGTAGAAATTAATTTCAGATATATATATATATATATATATATATATATATATATATATATATATATATATATAAATTAACCACAGCGTTCGGATTAATCAATATATTATTTATTTTTTTTATTCCCTATTTTTCCAACACACGTATATAACGTCTGTTCTTCAACTCTCTCATCTTATATACATATAAGTATGTATATATGAATGTATGTATGTATCTACATGATATATGTGTATATATATATATATATATATATATATATAAAAGCATTAATATATGTGTGCGTGTATAAGTCCATACGTTTGCGTGTATAATTTATTTTCCTGTTACGGTTCTACGACTGCGAACAAATATCGTTTCCTTTTCATGTTCATACGTGAATTACGATGGCGATATTTTTTTTCCTTTTGTAAAAATTTTTATAACTCTTTACAAAAACTATCGGCATAAGTACCGAGCGGAGTGTATCAGCCGGTCTCTATTATAATAAAACAGTTCGCCAAGCGTGAAACGAACGCTGGCGAGACGAGTGCCTCTCAAAATTTTCCATCCGGTGGTCTCTTAAACGTGAACAATATAGTTCTGTAAAGTCATTGTCCCGGAAAACCCCGCCTAATAACGGACGGGTCGTCATGAGTATTTTAGCGGAATATTCGATTGTTAATTTGGGTTAGTTTTTTAAATTGTTATTCGGTCTTTTGTAATGTTTACATCGGAAAATACGACATTTTCCATTACCATATTTCAGTGAAATTCTGACGAACTTAGTTAAAACGGAACCCAAAATGGCGAATCACCGTAGCACGTGTTTTTATATATATATATAATATATAAAATAAAATTTCAAGTGAATAGTTTTTAACCTAAGAGGGAGGTCACTTTTGAAAATGATTAGAAAAACAAGAATGCCATGGTTAGGACGAGTAACATGATGGCCTTTTATAAGATATTATTGAGGGAATAATATCAAAGTGACTTCGAAATGAAGACCGATCCAGACATTGATGGATACAATCAAAAAAAGAAGCGAATATTAAGAGCTACATTAAACTTGATAGGCTAACAACAGAACAGAAAAAATTGAGTATTTGGATGATAGGGGCGAACCAGTTCAAGTACTGATACATCGACTGATATAAATATATTATATATATATATATATATATATATATATATATATATATATATATATAAATTCGTCCAACCCGCAGATTAACAACGGAAGTTCTCGCACGTATTATGAGATTTTTTGGTCATATCATACGAAAACATGACGGAATCCGAAAGAACAATAGTTATCGGAAGAATGAATGGTGTGCGGCCAAAAGGCAGAGTACCAATTAAATGGACAGATGCAGTGACTGCTGCAGCTCGGATGTCATTTTCAAAATGCATTTATGATGCCGAAGATCGTCCAGGATGGAGGCAGAAAATAATGAAACTGTTACCTTGATCACGATACTCCTACGTGGAGTTACGACTAAATGATGATTATATATATATATATATATATATATATATATATATATATATATATATATATATATATATTTATTTATTTATTTACAAAACAATACGGCGTACACAACAGCATAACGCCAATTACAGTGTTCGCTCTTACAGAATAATTATAAAGTAAAAGTATGAACAAAAATAAAACTCAACCACAATCACACAACACGCTAATTAATATAAATAATATTTAGATTGAAAACAAAAAATTACTAATACAAACGGAAAAATGATTCTGATGAAATACAATACCCACATACAAGCACACATCCGAAAAGCACAAAAAAACCACCAGAAATATACCAGTCATACACCCATACTCTCATATAAACAAACTCCTACTGAAAAGTAACAACTGAAATATAGAGTTTAAAAAAATTTATTATATACAAATTTACTATCGAAATGAATATCTAACTGTGGATGAATATTTAGTACGTTATTATATAGACGTAAGGTGGATAAAAGTGGTGAGTTGTAACCTAGATTTGTACGAGCATGCGATTCATAGAAAATACGAATGTGACCTACTATTAACACTGGAGACCATAAATGAAATTGTAGATAATAAATAATTGTCATCTATGCGAGCGTTACAAAGATCATGCAACAACCTCAACTTACTTATCTTTCTTCTAGCACTGGAGGATTTATTATTTAGGAAATCACTTAAAATATTATAACTTAAAAATGTTGGATAGACACCAGTTTGACGGTAATAAATATACCTCAAAAACTGAGATTGAACTTTTTCCACCATATGAATATATTTAGTGTCAAATCACAGATGCGTATTCTAATTGCGATCTTACAAGAGTTTTGAATAGTAACAGCGGAGTCCTAGGATCACGAAATACGCATGAATTTCTAATAATGAAACGCATAGTTCTGTGAGCATTTTTGATAATATTACCAATATGAGTTGCAAATTTAAGCTCGGTGTCAATATAAACCCCCAAATCCCGAACACAGGTTACATTACAAACTGGAACATTACCAATAGAGTAATTAAAGACATTTATTTTTTTTACGACAAAATCGAATATAAACACATTTCTTATAATTAAAAGGTAAATAATTATTGTCGCTCCATGTTACCATTCTACACAAATCATTGTGCAACAATTCACAATCACTGACAGTTTTGAGTGTAAGTTAATTCCTATATCATTTATGAAAATATTAAATAATAGTGGACCCAAATTAGCCCACTGTGGTACTCCAGAAGTAGGAGTATGTAGTACACACGCAAAGTTAAATATGATCTAAGTAACTGTATGTAATCGTCAGAAAATCCGTAATTACGGAACTTAATATTTTGCTGGGTACACATAGTAGGGAGATAGGACGATAGTTTTCAGCTGCACAACGATCACCAGACTTGAAAATTGGAACAACCTTAGCTGTTTTTAACAACACAGACCATTTATCTGTTCCAATAATAAGATTGAACAAGTATATAAGTGGCTTTTCAAACTCTACCGAGCATAGTTTAAACAATATTGCTGGTAATCCATCAGGCCCAACACTCCACTTAGGTTTCAGAATCTTAATAGATTTTTTATAATCATTTATGGTGATTGGAGCAACTTTTAAGTGTTTTCCATCTTTAATTAAAGAGGTTTTAAGTGTCAAGAAGTTGTCAGTCACATGAACAGATGAAAAATACTCTGCAATAGCATTTGAAATATTCTTACTAGAACAATGATCTATATTTTTGTATTTTACTACGCTAGGGTGTAGCCGATCATTACGTCTATATTTAACAAAAGCCCAAAAATTGTTAGTGTTTTTTCGAATACCAGCCTCGGTCTTAAGAATATAATCATCATAAGAATTCCTTATTAGTTTTTTAACTTCAGCCCGTAGTTTACTAAACTTAAATAAATCAGTTTCCTTGCGGGTTCTACGATAGGATTTTCTAAACTTAGTTTTCAGTTTTAGTTTACGAACAATTTCTGGGGTAAACCAAGGCGGGTATGTAGACTTTCTAGATGATTTCTTTGTAAGATGCTTCTGAAGTTCATTGTATTATAAAAATAAGTAGTTGCATCATCCACATTTCTGATATTATAAAGTTGTTCCCAATCAATCAGGGAAATTTTTTGTATTAATGTTAAAGGGTTTGTTTTCCTAAAGTTGTAAGGTGCTACGCTTGTACTAAAATCCACTTTATATAAAGAACTACAGCGAACAGTGATATCCAGAGCAAGATGATACTTATCCTTCGGAAGAAGCGGATCAAGTGACCTCCGTACATCAACACTCAAAACGGAAGTAGTAATGATCAAATCTAAAGTTTTTCTCTGCGAATTAAGGACATTATTTACTAAACTGAGATTATTAATTTCAATGAAATTTGAAAGCGAATTAATATTCTTATTAAGATAATCAAGCGGAGTACCAGAACCAGAGATGGATAAGTTGAAATCGCCATAATCATAATATTAATTGTATTTTTCATATTCAGTAATAAATTATGACATTCATAAAAAAATCTGCTATAACAAGAGCAATATGTACCGGGAGGAACGTAAATGCAACCGATAAGTGTTTGTACATGCAGACTAACATTCCTGACCTTAATTCAAACTGAATCTATATTCCCAAAACTGGGAAACGCAATTTCCTCTGCAAGTGTCCTTAATCGCTAACAAGACTTCGCCTCCCCTCCTTCCAACTCTATCCCGACGATAAGCAAAATAACCTTGATTTAAAAATTCATTGTTGTAAACACTTGCAGTTAACCAAGTTTCAGTGAATCCTACAATATCAAAGTTACTTCTACACATTCCTAAATGAAGTTCTTTTAACTTTGTATTTAATCCCCGAACATTTTGGTAATACACTTTAAGTCCCATTATAGTAACTGTTTGAAAATTTGGCGATAAATAATAGAATAAATAAGAACTCCAATAAATAAGAATAGACGAGTTTAAGTAAGAAACTTGACAACTCTAACCTATTACATATAAAAAACGGAAAAAAAGTAAAACAGTTCCTAAAATATATCCACCTTGCATAATCAAAAAACCACCTAAATATGCTAATTCGTAAAGGTAACAAACATTCAAATATATATCGACGAATAAATAAAAATCCACGTAATAATTATCTTAACCGTCCATTAGTCGCGCGGATGACATACGTCATGCACTGTTTTTTTTTTTTTATTTATAACTTTTAATATATAGAAAATTGAACATTATCCATTTATGTACCTTCTGTATAAACCTTAACAAACACATTGCAATAATAAGTCACATCATTGTGGTATGTATACTTTTAATAAAGTGCATTAAACATGCTTGGATGACGATTGTCATCTGCGCGAGCAACCAATAAAGTATTTGTTTCAAGGCTGAATTTTTGCTGAATTAATATAATAATCTCTTTGTTTTCACGGTTATTTCCTAACAGAAAAGAAGTTTTATATTCTGTGTGTATACGTTTATTTCGTTTCCAGTTTTCTTGATGTGTAAACATTTTGTTGTGTAATCTGAAGGCTAACATTCGAGTACATTTTTTGAACGTTTGTACGGTGTCAAATTTTGTTGTCAACTTTTGTAAATTCTCTTGTGTGTAATAGTAAAAATAATGTCTGAAAATAAAAAACGTAAAGTAGAATATAGTACGGATCCAAATAAATGGCTTGAATGGTATGAAGAACCTGAGACTAATCTACCTGATAATGAAGAATTATTCAGTTCTGGCGAAAGTAATATAGAAGATCGTGTTAGTGAAAGTGATCACAATACAGATTCAGAGCAGGAAGCTGATGATGGTGACAATGGAAATGAAGTCAGTGAGGTTAGTAATTATTATTTTTCAAAAAATGGGTCTACTAAATGGCGAAAAACAAAATCTTCTCAGAATGTTAGGACTAGATCCTGTAATATTATAATACACTTACCGGGTCCAAAAGACAAAGCTTGCCATAACAAAAACGAAATTGAAATATTCAATTTATATTTTAATGAAAATATTGTGAACATAATTGTTGAATACACTAACATTTATATTGACCATGTACGTACGAAATTTGCACGTGAAAGGGATGCCCGACTTACTGATGTTATAGAAATCCGGTAATTTATTGGGTTATTGTATCTAATTGGGAGTATGTGATGCTCAAGGAATGCATTAGATAAATTATGGGATAATTCAAAAGGTAGCGGATTAGAATCATGTTACTTGTGCATGGGTAAAAATCGCTTTAGGTTCTTACTGTGATGTATACGATTTGATAATATCCATGACAGTGATTCCCGAAAAGCTGCAGATAAACTAGGCGCAATAAGAGAGATACATGAATTATTTGTCAATAATTTTCGCAAATACTTTACTCCATCAGAGTATCTAACTGTAGACGAACAGTTATTGGCATTTTATGGAAACTGTTCATTTCGACAGTGTATACCTAGCAAGCCAGCAAAATATGGACTGAAGGTATTCGCTTTATCTGATGTAAAAAAAGCTTACACATTAAGTTTAGAGCCATATGTTTGAAAGCAGCCTAGTGGGCGTTATTTTGTGAGCAATTCCGCTCAAGATATTGTCACCAGGCTGGTTGAGCCAGTTGAAGGGACAAATAGAAATATTACTGGCGATAACTGGTTCTCTAGTTTGTCATTAGTGAAGATACTAAAAGATAAAAAACTTACTTATGTTGGAACCGTACGCAAAAATCGATGTGGAATTTCTAAAGAGTTTTTACCAAGCAAAAGCAGAACACAAAGCTCTTCAATATTCGGATTTCAAGAAGATTGTACCTGGTATCTTATTGCTAAAAAAAAATAAAGTCGTTTTGTTACTATCCTCAATGCACTTCAATGACAAACCGGTAATGCTAAAAAACCTGAAATTGTTACATTCTATAACATGACTAAAATTGGAGTGGATTTATTAGATCAGTTATGTCGAAATAATGATGTTTCACGATGTACTAGAAGATGGCCTATGGTGCTGTTTTACAATTTATTGAATGTTTCAGCTATTAACGCTTTTTGTGTACATAAACACCATAAAATTTCATCCAATGAAAAGACATCCAGAGCTGAACTCCTTGAGACATTAAGATGGTTACTAATAAAGCCTCAGATACAGCGCAGGTCAGATATGGAGAATCTTTCAAGTGAATTACGTCGACGAGCAAAATTATTAGTTTATGGGCAAGAATCCTCGACAGAAATTCAAGAACCCTTCGGATCACGTGAAGATGCTACACCTGCGGTTGTAAACGGAACAAAACAACACGGAAATGGTGCATAAAATGTAAAAGTTGAGTTTATTCTAATCACTCAAAAGACATTTGTTTGACTTGTTTAGAAACTAGTTGATTTTATAATAAGTTATTGTAGTATTGTTTTAGTTATATGAAAACGCAAAATACACCCGTAATTACAAATTTAAAACTGAAATGCGGCAAGAAATACCAAATAAAATAGAATATAAAAAAATTATGAAATTATCTTAGAATTTTGATTATACATACTTTTTCTGCACTGTATTTTAATCTTTTAAAATTTCGTATGATAAACACTTTGAATACAGCCTAAACTAATTATATTTTTAAAGAAAATTTTAAAAAGTAAAACTTTGGAGATAAAAATCTATCGTTAAAATTGGATGACAACTGTCATCCGCGCGACTAACAATTAAACTATTTTGTGCGCGACTAATGGAGGGTTAAGAATATTTTCAGCAAAACTGCGTATAGCATAAGGAGAAATAAAACCGGTATTAGTATTAATGAAGTGACTAAATGAACGGTAGAGTGTACATACCTTAAGTACACTGACATACAACACAAAAATATGCATAAAAATGATGATATAAAATACATGCGCACCAATACATAATATACCAACCACACTCATAATATATATACATATACATACTCCAAATAAACATAAAGTACATTTAATATAAGACGATATAATGCGTAACGCGAGAGTGGGAAATTTTAAATCGTCTTCTCTTCCGAAATTCTAAATGACAATTTATCGTAATCGGCCAGCGTTCTTATCACAATCCTTTCATTAGATGTCAATAGTTTATTTTACCGTCTTCCGTCCAGACATTTCTAACCGTATTTATTCGATAATTCCCGTACTATGTTCATCAGTTTCTTCGTTAAATGTTCCCGTGTTACTATATTTGTCTTTTTCAATAATCGTTTATTACTGAATATTCGATATCTGTAGCTGACAAACTTTACTATAATTGGTCGAGTAGCATTATTAATCCCCAGTTTATCTACTTGTCGCTTTCCAATCCTACGCGACCTACAAATAAATAGCTTCGATCGGAACATTTACTGATAATTTTTCTTTAAATACATTCATCCGTATCTTCGTTATCTGTTTCGGGAATTCCGTATATCATCAACGAATTTCGACGGCTATATTGTTCCAATTCTTCTAACTTGTTACTAACTTGAGTGTTCATATCTGTTACCTTTCTATTCAATTCCATGAAGAAATTCGTCATTCTTCACCGCCTGCATGATGTTGTTAGTAAGTTCAACTCGAAATTTTTCTTTCATTTGGAACTCAATATTCTCCAACGCCTGCTCAACTGTCTCAGTTATATCTTTTAAAGGAGACGGGGGTTTATCATCTTTCCTTTTTGTACCAGCGCTTCTTGTTTTTATACCACTACTATTACCGGATGACATACTGAATGGAATTTATTCGTAACGATAATATTATATAAATGAGATAAACGTACCTTTTCAAATATAGTTGTATTATAACGCGCTACACATCGATGTCACTATACCAGAAACACACGTCTTATCATTTTAACAGCACTGTAAAAAATATTAGTTAAAAATAAGTTTGGGTTCGGGAAAGCTGCAATAACAGAATTAGCAATACATATAAGGGGCGAGAAAATATAAGAAATTGAATAAATGTAACCTTATTATTCATAACGTTGATCGATGCTCCATAAATATTACATAAAATTAGATTATCATCGTTTAACGAATACGATTATCACTTAATTCAAATACAAAACTTTTGAAATAAATTATGAAACTAGCACGGTGTGTTCGCAGGATACCACAGATTCTGTACTAGGCCTCACATTTGGAAATGTTGCTGCAGCATATATGCGTAGAAAAATTCAAAAATATGAACCGTACATTAAGTTACGTTGATGATTTTATAACATGTTACAAAGAATGAAAATGATGCATCAATAGAATTTAATAGGGTAAGAAATAAATTTCACAGTGATAACCATTATTAAAGAAATAATCCAAAAATCGATTTTTGTAAAAATAAAAATTGAAAGCGAACAACTATGAATGGTCGATAATGTAATAGTGCGCGGGTTTAATAATTGACAGAAATCAGACAAGATCAGTTGGATGACGTCAATATATATGTGTGTGTATGTAGATGTATATATATATATATATGTGTGTGTGCATGCATATTGCAATTTGAAAATTATAAAATTATTTCCGCGGAGCGTTTTAATATTTACGCTGTTTTCAGTGATATCACGTGGTCGATACTTTTTAGAAAACGCGACTGTTTTATAATATGCTTGTTTCCGAGAGATTAGCCGTACTTATTTGTCCATTTACAAGGGAGCGCCCGATTACTTATAGTCTGTAACATGGTTTATAAACATATATCAGCAATTTTCAAGACGGATGGACAAACATTGTGATATTGCCGATTTGTGGTCGGCAAATGACAAAGTCATTTACGCGGCTACATATTCGGCTGATGCGTGAGTTTTCCCCGGACACGGAAAGTAACTAATTAAGTAAGAAAACTCGAATCTTCAAAATTTTATTAGTGTAAGAATTACAATTTTCCCGCAATTCGGTATATACACTCGGCAGTATGCTTAACAATATACTGTGTCCAATAATGCTCCCTATATTTGTGGTACGACGTTCGGTGTGATACTGTATTGTGATTGTTGGTTATTAAACGTTGATAATTTTTCTGTTGTTTCTCCTCAATTCGTAGATTGGTGAATAACCTTTGAATAACCTTTAATCTTGGTGAGACTAAAATTGTATTTTTTCTGTCCTTCTTTTAACGTTTGCATAACTTGTTGCTTCCGTGTCTTCTATTATTTCATCTATATATTTACTCATTGGCCTTCCTCTGTATCGTTTTCCTTCCATTTTCCCTTCAATTAGTTGTACGAAACTTGGATTGTGTCGATATAAGTGTGTCCTATCCATTTAATTCTTTTACTTTTTAGCTTCCGAATTAAGCTTTTCTATTTATGTTTTTAAAAACTTTTTCGTTTGTCACTTTTTCTGTAATCTACGCAGAACCGAGTTTCGAAGGCCTCTATTTTTTTACACATTTGGATTGATCGTCCAAGTTTCCGATCCATACATTATTCTCCGTACCTATGATTTAACAACGCGTTTCCTAATTTCTACTTTTACATTTCTCGACGTTAATATATATCTCGTTTTATTGAAAGCCACTTTTGCTAGGCTAATTCTAGTAAATATCTCACACTTCTTCCATGTTGAGTGATTATATAACCTATTTTTTTTTTTTTTTTTTTAAAGTCTAATAACCAAAATTATGCGCACTGTTAAAAATTCAAAAATAAAAAAATTCCAAAAAAAAAAAAGAAAAAAACGACTTAAAGACTAATTTTAGATATAAAGACGTAGGTGGCCAGAGCCGTGAGGATATCGTTGTTATTCAGGACCAATAAGTAGGCAACCGAGTAGGGGGGTAAATATTTAATTGTAAAATTTTCTTGATAAAGGTATCTCTGGCATACAAATCACAAGCAAAAATTACATGATTAGCGTCGGCTACATTTCCCGCATGCACAAGGCAGTATACAGATGGAGTAAGATTGATAGAGTACAAATGGCTAGGAAGGCAATTGTGGTTGGAACGAAGTCTGACCAGGATTGAAAAGAAAAGTCGAACTGAGAGATTTTTAGGAGGCGTAAGAGCGAGGATGGATGTGGAAGTTACTCAGTTGTCTATAACAATTTACTTGTTTTAATCTTTTTCCGTTAATTTTTACATCTATTATATCTTGCTTTTTAGCACATTTCATAACTACCATTTTTTTTTTGTAAGCAATTTAAAATGAGGATCTAAATTTTATTTATTTATTAAACATCAGCGATTGTTCGTTTGGCACCTGGGTGTTTTACTCATTATTAGGTATAGCGGATCACATAAATGTCTAATTAGTAACACCGTTTAAGAAGAATACAAAAAAATAATGGGATTACGGTAAAAAATATAAAAAAAAAAACAAAAAACAAACGTGAATTAAAAAGTGAGTAATCGTAAGTTATATATAAATTTTGAATTAAATAAAGATGTTATAAAATGATCATTAAACAAATGAAAATGATCTAGTGCATTAAAATAAGATAAAAATAAGATTAAATATTATGCAGAATGAATCGCAACGGATAATGTTCTAGTGTGCGATGCATAGTTGCCTGAAATCGTATCTACCAGTAACATTAACTAGTTCGTTTGGATGTAGGGTACAATTAATCAAAATTTTCGAGCGAGGAAAATAATATAATTTTTGAGAAATAGCAATTGTAATTCGTTGTGCATATTTCTCATTTTCATGTAAGGAGAAACGTTAAGAATGATCCTACAAATTCGTATTGGAAATATGGCACCAAGCGGGACATATGTAATAATTGATCGAATAAGAGTTTTATAAAGGATTAATTTGTTTTCCAGGTTCAGAAGTGATTTTCTGTAAAAAATCTGCGCTTAAAAAAATACCGCTTCGGTCTTAATAGTAATTTTTCATTTTTTAAAATATCGCAATAAACGTAAAATTCCTATTTGTAGACGATTATATATGGTGGATGGTCTAAATAAGCAGCAGAATAATGAAATATCATCGGCCTATAGAGCGAATTCCACGAATGGTAGATTTGGAATATCATATAAATAAAATGCAAAACAAAAACGGACCTAGAATACTTCTTCGCGGAACTCCGGATAAACAGGTTTTAATGGAAGATACCCATTTATTTAGAGACGTTAAATGTTCTATTACTTAAGTAAATGTAAATTACTTTAGTGAGATATGGAGGGAATTTATATTAGATCATTTTAAAAATAATACCATTGTATCACGTAGTATCAAATGTTGCGACATCAAACAACACCATACCGGTATGCTTATTATAATTGAAGTTATGTGTAATATTGTCATACGGGCCACTTGTTGAGTTGTGGAATGTTTGAGTTGAAAACCAAACTGAACATCTGGAATAATAAGTTCGTATATGTATGAGTGAGATCTAAGCCTAGTGAGTATAATTTTTTCAACATGTTTGCTGAGGCAATGTAAACTAATTGGTCTTATATTGTTAATTATAGAAGAATCCTTATCGGGCTTTGTAAGTGTTACAATTTTGACTCTTTTTCCAGCTTGTAGGATAATAGCCTAGTCTAAGTATAGCGTTTGTTTATATTCGTTATTTCAATTATAGCTTTTGGATGAAGTTTTTTGATAATAATTGTAGGTATGTTATCTATGCCAGATTTGTTCTTTGTGTCCTAATGTTGGAAAATATTTCATTAGGGGTAACAAAAGTGATGTTCGAGGTGGGACATTGTTTTAAAAATTCGTTAACTGCTTTTCAAACTTTGTCAGTTTGGTATTTGCTGCCAATATTCGCAGTGTTAGCGTGAATATTGTAGTAATGTGTAGCCAGCAATTCGTCTTTATCAAGATCTTTATATACAAATGTGTTGTTGTGGGAATCTCGCACTGGAGGAACAAGATGCTTCCTATACCCTTTACATGTTCTCCGAAAACTCTTATAATCTGTCGACAAGTTAGCTGGTGTACGATTAAATTTGTCATTTTTGTGCTCAGTTAATAATTTACGAACAAAGTTATTTAACAAATCAAATCATCTTTTGAAGCTTTTTTTGTTGCCAGGGATGCTATATTTGTTAAGACGCATTCTGATGTAATTTTTAAGTTTAATGACGAATAAAATATTTTTAGAAACAATTCATTTCTTAGCAGTATTATTAAGCCGTTTTTTTGGGATAAACAAATTAGTAGCTTCCTGAATTGTGTTAACCAAGTGATTCGGGTGAGTGTCAATAATATTATTATCGGTAATGTAGTCTGATAAATTAATGTTATCGGAAACGTACTCTTGAAAATGCAACCAATCGGCTTTTCGAACATTTTAATGAGATTTTCGATCGACCGTTACGCCATCGGCAATAATAACTGTGTATGTAGGATTATGGTTAGAAGACAGACAGTTCAATGGTATGGGCGTTTTAATGTTTATGTCGTTTAGGGCAACAAAATATACTATTGCGGAGACCTGTAGCTGGTGTAAAATATGTGGGTTCGTCAATCAGTAACTTTTGGTTCTCGTCCTTTTGACTGGTTCGCCTCTATCGTCAAGTCGCCTGATTTTACGCGCACGGGTATTGTTCCTTCTGTAATGTATTTCAGTAAGCTGTCGTGTCTACGTGCCTTGTCATACTCAATCGTGTTTTTATGATCGTTTTAAACAGCGTTTCTTTTGTACTCATTTTTAACATGTTTTCGAGATTTTTCAAAACTTGAATTTGTTCCTTTTTGTTTAGTCCGCGTTTAGCCGCGTACGGTGCTATTGCCCGTACATACGACTTAACAATAAAGTTTTTGTAATAGATTAGTATAACCTTATTTTTCTCGCGAACGTCTTAGCCGTCGCAATTTTTACCGGACCTGTTTGTTGCGATCCCCAAGTTTTATATTATTTAGACGTCCTAACGATTTGAATGTCCCAAATTGTTCTCGTTCCTTCCCATTGATTTATATTTGTTTTTTCTGACGCTTTTCCGATTCGCTTTATTCCCTTACTTTTATTTTTATTTTTTATTTTCATTCCATATATGCCTGCTATTTCTTTTTTCAATTCTTGCTGATTGACTGCAATTATACCTTATATTTTTTACACGTCCTTCACAGATGTTTATATATTTTCACGCTCGATTTATTACTAATTCCTAATGAATATCGAATAGCGCCAGTAATATCCGACATCCTCTCGACGTATTAATTTTCTTAGAGTTGAATTAATTTATTACCTAGTTAGAAAATAATAACGGATGCGTGGAAAAGCGTGGAGTCGGAATAAAATCGAAATTCGTCGAAATGTGTCGTAATTTAAATTTCGGGCAATTTTTATTATCGTTCTTATTTTGGACTAAATTTGATTTATAAATAAAACGCGACTTATCCCTTTCATAATAAAAAAAAGTCCGTTTCGCGTGTGAAATACGCGTTGCGTGTGTTTGTGCGTGTGCGTCTATGAATGTAACTTCTGTTTAAGGATTCGTGCATGTTTGTTTTTTTTTTTTTTTTTAAATTGAAAGCATTCGTGATGTAAATTATTATTTAATTTATTTTTTAAACTTTATTCCGATTATTAATATAATTGTTTTTCTTTTAATATGTTATTTTCACCGACGGTAATACTTCGGCCGTCGTTATTCGGAATTACTTCGTTAATTTTATCATTGATTTACGACAACAATTGCGCGTAATTTCGTTTCGAATTTTACGACTGACTTTAATCGCGTCGTCTCTTGTAGGAATATAATTTATCCTTTGTTTCCTTTTTAATATATGGAACGGTATTAGCGGTAATGCCTTAGCATTCTAATCGTAGAGTTCTGGGGGCTATTGGCTTGCCACTGGAACGTCGTTTTCAGCGATCCTCGTATCAAAAACTTGCTTATACTTTATAACGAACGCATTCGATATCGTAGTTCCCGACGACGTTAATTTATTTTGACGAGTCTTACATATTAATGAAATTAAACGATCGCGTAAAGGACGAGTTTAAAAATGATTGTGCAAAAGATAAATTTTAGCATGTAGCGTTTAATGAAATTCTATATGCAGCGGATACGGAATAGACTCTATGATAGATATTAATAATTTTTTTATTTTTTATTATTAATAATTGTATAATATTCATTCATTTATTTATTTAATGAAGCCACGCAACAGCTAAAAGCCAATTATAGTGTAGGCTTATAAATAAAGTGTAGTCTGCAACCCCGATCACGTGTTCTTCGAATGTCCTTCATTAACAGCACTACGTTCTGAACTGTATCTCAAATTACTTTACGCATCTCGTGGTGGTCCTTCTTATAATGTAATGTCCCTTCTACATGTTGAGAATCTAGATTTATTCCCGGACATAGCGACTTTTCTCGAGAAGTTGTCCGAGTTCATAAGAATATGAGTTAGTGATTATTACGGCTCCACGTTGGGTAAGCTGTAAAGGCATCCCCATTAAAAAAAAAAAAAAAAAAAAAAAAAAAAAAAAAAAAAAAAAAAAAAAAATACAATAAATAATTTTTTTCTGAATTATAAAATTAAAAGTAAAAAAAAAAAAAACAAAAAAAAATACATTTAACACATTCACCAGGCTCACACCTATTAAACACACCACAAAAAACTAGACGCATTGACAAGTTACACTCATTAAAACATGCATCATTCACACCTTATTCACACAATCTTACTCGAAATAAACGGACGAATAATCTTTAACAAATTAATAAATACAATATAAACCTTAACGTATATACTATATATATATATATATATATATATATATATATATATATATTGGTAAAGTAACACATATAATAACTAGGAGCCGGATCCCCCGTTAAATAAGCGAAAAATGGTATGCTAAGTAATAAGGTTATTAAAAGTTAATCAGATATGTAACATTATTTCTAGATATCTCTAACTTGTTTGGAGCTAAAATAAAAATCTTTTAGAATTTATTGTAATTTCAATCACGGATGGTGGTCGTTTTGTAGTAAACGGAATATAACTTCGGATTTTTCGGCGTTTAATTTTAGATTGCATCCATTATAACGTTTATTTATTTTAATTATTATAAATTTCCCAAATAAATTTTTTATTTTTATTTATTTATGTACAAGTTAAACTAAATTTTTCCTATTGTTATTTTACTTTTATTTTCTTTATGATTTGTTTAGTTTTGTAAAGCATTTGGTTGTATTTAACTGCTAAGGTAACTTTAAGAATACGTGGCATGTGTGTATGTACATATAAATTCTTCGTAATTCATAAAATTTTGTATCGAAATATACTATACTACTAAATAATAATTGGTAACGTAAATTGCTCGAGTAATATTAAATAAATTTCGTATTATAATTAAAATCTAATCGTTGTGTCTAATATTCCATCGGCCAGGTCGTTGTCGAAAACTTTTTGTTTTTTTAACAATAACATTTCATTCTTGAGATGAAATTTGTAGATAATAGCGCTATTGGAGTTAGTTGGTGTATTGTTGAGCATGACTTGGTTTGAAAACAAGCTGTTCGAACTTTAAAATATTATTTTAATAATAATTAAACGCGAAACAAAAATTAATAACGATTAGCCGAAAGTCGCGCCTATTTTGTATGAAAATTGATGGAGAAGTAATTTAACGTGTCCGGATGTTCAAATACCGCGGTCCGACTATAACAGAAGATCTCTGTTACGATGTTGAAATTAATTCTAGAATTGGGCAAATAAAATGCGCTTTTAAAGAAAAACAAGATATATTTTAGATAAAAGTCAGTACCGTCGATGCTCCGAAAAAGAATATCGAGCTTGTACGATAGTCCTTTATGCTGCTGAACCTGAGACATTAAACAAAGCCAATATGAATAAGTTACACGCTCGAGATGCGGACTGGGAGCAAAGTGGAACGAATAAGCTGGGTAGAAAAAATCCGAAATGAACAGGTAGTACGACAAATTGAAGAGAAAAGGTCGTTGTTAAATCGGATAAGGCAAACATGATTAACTTGGATTCACCATGTAGTTCGAGAGATTACTTGGAAATATTCTCGAAGGTAAAACATCTGCCGCGGAAACGGAGAAACATATTTATAACAACAACCCTGTTAATAGAACCCGAGGGTTAAAGAACTACGCCGAATTAAACAGAAGTGCCTATGACTGGGAAAGATGGAAGCTTACTATCATAGCAATGAACCAGTCTTAGGACTATACTAATGATGATGATTAAGGTAAAAAATCTGTTGCGGAAATAGAGAAACATATTTATAACAACAACCCTGTTAATAGAACCCCGGGGGTTAAAGAACTACGCCGAATTAAAAAGAAGTACCTATGATTGGGAAAGATGGAAGCTTACTATCATAGCAATGAACCAGTCTTAGGACTATACTAATGATGATGATGATGACGGTGCGTACAATATAATCTTTTCAGCTAATTGCCCTTGAATTTGTTAGTTTATTGCTATTATTTTTTCTTGTTAGAATTTTTTTCTATCGCGTCGCAAAATGAAATACCCTGTGCGTATATACTATTAACGATAATGCTAAAAGTAGATGGCGGTTTTACCGGCTGTAGATTTTGAATCGCTGCTACAGAAATTGCATTATCATCGCAAGGCACATTGTTTTTTTTTTTAGCTGTCCGACGTATTTAGTCATTTTGGTTAGCCTAGTGTGAAGGTGCTTGCCTAACAATCGTAAATTCGCATAAGTGAACCTCCGTTTTGAAATGGGAATAACGGTCACTTATCTATAACTTCGTTTTTAGTTAATAAAATGTGTACGTTCGAATCTACGAACTATACGTATATATATTTCATACAAGATAAACATAAACCGGCGACTATATATCGAAGTGTTGATAATGATGCTAGTGACGACTGAAACTATTCTCCACATCTGTTTAGTCGGATTATTAATTCCTCGATTTTTATTTTTGATCACCATTCGTGATTTCTCTATCTTGCTCGGTCCAACTTAAATTAGAGTATCGATAAAGTAAATTGGCATCGTCGTTTTAAATCCTTTAATCTGGTAGCACTCCGCAATTTTATCGAGTAAACAAACTTTGGAAAAGTGCCATCTAATGTCGTACGAGTTTTACCATTATTTATTTATATATATATATATATATATATATATATATATATATATATATATATATATATATATATAAATAATATATAGAAATATATGTATGTGTGAAGTATCGTCTGGAATAATTTTATTTGTTACGTATATTGTTGCGCATATTTTTAGAGCGTTATATTTTCTGTGTATCGCGTAGCAGATAGATGGACATAAATGCTATATATACCTATAATCTATGCATATATATTTGCCATACATATACTATATAGGAATGGAGGTATACAGCAGAAACTGATAATATTTTCCATTCTTCATTTTCCGTTGGGAAACCAACTTTCAATTTCTGTTCCTAACGGTAGCATTAACAAAAAGTAAAGTAACTAAAATTTGTTGCAGAATTTTTTTATTAGTACCAAGGCAATATATATATATATATATATATATATATATATATATATATATATATATATATACAATTTATATCCTGGCGTACTTATATTTGAGATTCGTTCACTAGAATCTTGTTACCCTCTTCTTATTACACGAACTCGACTTCTTTTTAAAACTTTATTTTTTGCTCTTTTTTTATTTATATACGGATTCCTGGATTACTTATAATTTATTCATCCAAAAAGTAGAAGAACCTAAATTATACACGTGCAAATAGAAGAAAAATGCACAGAAACATGTATATACGTGTGTGTATATATATATATATATATATATATATCAATTACAATAACCTTTATTTACATATTTTAAAACACACATTTATAATATTACACACTTTAGGTACTTAATGCTAATTAGCTGTACTAAATATTATAGAAGAATATTTATATTTGAAATTGTCTTCTTACATCATCGGACGTTTACATATTTTTTTCCCAGTTGTTACTATTCCAGACGATTCTGTGTTTTGCGCATCTAAAATTTTCCTTCGTGCTTGTCAATATCATCCTTCTATCTCCTTTTCGGTATTTTCCTCAACATTTTCCTGTCTTGTGGAAACTATTCAGTGCATTTCCTGGGACATTTTCATTCGAATAACATGTCCTACTCAATTCCACTTTATTTTCCGTATTTTTTCGAGAACATCTTCCGTTTTCGATTTATCTGTTGGTATTTTATTATTTACTTTCTCCAGTCTGGTTACCTAAATTATTAATTTTTCCATTGTTCTTTGAGCTACCTGTATTTTTTACTTTTATTGATCGTTATTGGCCATGTTTCTGCACCATAAGTTGTAGGGCACAATAGATCTTAGCCTGTTTCGTACAAACGATATTTCGTCCGAATATTTCCTTTAATGACCAGAATTTTTTCATCCCAACACTATTCTGTGGTTCAGTTCTTTTTCTGTTTTATCTGAAAAGGAGATTATACGCTTTAGATATGTAACACGGTTTGCCCGATGTAACGTCTTTACATTTATTTTTGTATTTTTATTTTTTCTTAGCTCGTTTTTTCGAAATTTATTTCTAGACTCTTCATTTTTGAGTGTTTTTCCAGTCTCGCTAACATGATTTTTAATTGTTTTGCAGAAAATGAAAATAAACTTATGTCATCTGTGAATTTTAAGTTTGACATATAAAAGTTCCGTTAACATTTAAACTATTTTGCCTCCAGTTCGAATTTTTAAATATTTCTTCCAGCACAGCGTTAGAACTGGTGGTAATAGAACTCCTTGTCGTACGCCTCTTCTTAAGGGGAAATTTTCTCCTTCTTTATCCTGTATAATTTTTCCGTATTTATTGTCTTATATGTGTTTAATGTTTTTTTTTTGTGTATTTGGACTATATATCTTGTTTTTCTAGTGCCCTATACAAACTGTCGTCATAAACTGAATCGAATGCTTTATGTAAATCTAAAAGTGCTAGACACATTTTTACATTATATTCATCTGCCTTTTCTACTAGCTGATTTATTGTATGTAGATTGTCTATAATTGAAAATGACCTGATTGATCTGGTTGCTGTTGGTCGTCTATTTATATTAATATATAAACACGCATTGTGTTAGAATATATATATATATATATATATATATATATATATATATATATCTATATATATATATATATATATATATATAAAAATAAATATATATGGAAAGTCTCTGGCAGACGATTCAAGTAGTGACAGGGCAAGGAGACACGAGGATGCAGATGGACAGCTTGAGGACCTGTCCACAAAAGTCTGCAAAAATCCTATGACTGTCTCTCCCTCGGCGGGTTTAGGTCGCCGTAAAAACCTAAATCGTTACCTCCTCAGTAACAACCCGCTGCCTTGCGGTTTGGGTCTTTACTCAAGGGCTAAGGGAGATAACCCTGACAGAAAACAAAGCCACTGCCTTGTGGTTAGGGTTTTTACCCAAAGGCTAAGAGAGTAAACTCTAACAGAAAATCCGTTGGAAGGCAACAGAAAACCACCAGTGTACCTTTTCTATGAACAACTATGGAACTCAAATTATATAATGATAGTATGCCATGCGGTCCGACTAGCAATCGGCGTTATCTGGGGTCCCGAGACCTGATAGTGTTAAATTAGTGACTGGCCACAATGATGTAGGAAACCAGGCATCGCGTGGAAACTATGTGACTGGAATGAATATATGGAAGTATGTAAAGATCGGAACATGGAATGTTCGTGGTTTAAATGAAACTGGAAAACTGGCTATAGTTGAATATGAAACTTCGGAATTTAATATTGTTGGAATATCAGAAACGCATTGGAAAGGCAAAGGATACTTTGTCAGTAACAATAACAATGCAGTCTACTATTCTGGACATGAAACCCGTCACAAAAGTGGAGTAGCAATCGTAATACACAATAGGGATCGTAACAAAGTGATTACCTATGAAGCAGTAAACGACAGGATAATAGCAGTTAAAGTGAAAGCAAATCCCGTAAACTTAAACATTATTCATGCTCCAACTAACGAAGCGGAACAAGAAACTGTAGATAACTTTTATGCTGCTCTGGAAGAAACGATGGGAAAGATACCATCAAGGGAAATGATGATGGTTCTTGGAGACTTTAATGCAAAAATTGGGGAAACCGCCCATGATTTGAAGTTACGGAATGTTATAAGCAAGTATGGCCTCGGCACTGGGAATGAAAGAGGTGAACAATTAATTAACTTCTGCGCTAGTACAAGAATGTTCATATGTAACTCCAGTTTTAAGCATCACCCGAGACGTCTCTATACGTGGCGTTCCCCAGGTGATCGGTTTCGGAATCAAACTGATTACATATTAATCAACTCGAGATGGAGATCGTCAATTCGAAATGCAAAAACGTACCCAGGGAAAGAATGCGATAGTGATCACCAGCTGCTCGCAATAAAATTAAAAATCAAGCTACAAAATTGTAAAGCCGAAAAAAATGTACCTAACAGATGGCATTTACGAAATAATAATTGTTATCAAAACCTAGCTATGCGAGAGCTACAAAGAATAATAGGATTAACACGTCAATATGATGATGCCAATAGCATTTGGGAACACACAAAGTGTGCATTAGAAAGAGCAAACGAAGCTACCGGAAATGTTAATATGGTATCTTACAGTAGAAGGAAACCATGGATCACAGAGGAAACATGGGCAACGATAAAGATACGTAAATATATTAAAAATAAAGGAATTAATTGTGAAGAAATGGCCCAGAAATACCATGATATTAATAAACAAGCAAAGCAACAATGCAGAAATGATAAAAATAAATTCCTGAATAACATATGTAAGGATATTGAGCAAAATAAAAACACAAATGAAGTTAAAGATATGTTTAAAAAAATTAAAATAATAACGAGACGTTTCACCCCACAATACTTAGGAATAAAAAGTGAAAGCGGAGAAACACTATGTGAAGAAGACAAAATAAGATCTAGGTGGCGTCAATATTGCGAGGAACTGATGAAAGTACACGGAGAAGAAAAAGAAGCAAAGGAAATTTTCAGTAAAATAATGGAAATTGAACCCATGATAATAAAGGATGAGACGCGAAATGCGTTACAGAAACTTAAGGCATATAAGGCAGGAGGAGAGGATCGAATTGTAACAGAAATGTTCAAATACTTAGGGGACTCAACGGTAGAAATTTTACATGTCATATGCAAAAAAATATGGATTACAAGCATATGGCCAAGAGACTGGACAACGTCAATTTATGTCCCGATTCATAAAAAAGGTCCTCGAGACATATGTCAAAATTACAGAACTGTACATTGATGTCACATGCTAGTAAAGTAATGTTGAATATTATCCTTGAGCGACTGAAACCTTATGTACTACCACAAATATCATGGCAACAAGCAGGGTTTATGCCAGGAAAAGGCACAAGGGATCAAATTCTAAATATGCGACAGATAATTGAAAAATGTCGGGAATTCAATATTACAATTTACATATGCTTTATAGATTACGCAAAGGCGTTCGATTGTGTAAGATGTGTAAAATTATGGCAAGTTTTAGAGGAAGCTGGCGTACCACAACATTTGATAGAATTAATTAAATCACTATATAAAAACACAAGCGGAAAAGTGACAATAAATAACAAGCTATCTGAGAAATTTCAGCCTGAAAAAGGAGTACGTCAGGGATGCATACTAAGTCCTATTTTGTTTAACATATACAATGAATGGATAATCAAAGAGACCATGAATGGATGGAAAGATGGAGTTAAAATAGGAGGAACATGCATTAACAACTTACTATACGCTGACGATACTGCCGCCTCAACTGAAGAGAATCTACAAGTTTTACTCCGGAAGTTGGAAACCATAAGCAAAGCTGCAGGCTAACAATAAATAAAGAAAAAACTAAAATAATGATTATTAATTGAAACAACTCTGATAACATCCAGCAATGGCATGACTTCCAGGTAGTTGATAAATTCGTATACTTAGGTTCAGTAATTACCAAAGATGGAGGATCGACCGATGAAATTAAAAGAAGAATAGGAACTGCAAAAAATGCATTGGCTCAACTGACAAGAGTATGGAAGAGCCATGACATAACGAAGAATAGAAAAATTCGCCTCATGGACACCTTAGTCTTTTCAGTTTTTCTGTATGCATCGGAATGCTGGACTTTAAAAAAAATGGATGTCCGGCGAATAGATGCTTTTGAGATGTTCTGTTAGAGAAGGATGCTGCGGATTCCCTGGACCGAAAAGAGAACAAACCTGTCGGTGTTAAAGGAAATCTGTCCAAAAATACGACTGCGAGATGTAGTAAGGCAGCGAATAGTAACTTACTTCGGTCATATCATACGTCAAAATAGTTCGGGAAAGTTAATTTTGGAGGGTATGGTCGAAGGTCGGCGAAAACAAGGAAGAACGCCTACACGATATACGGATGGAATCAAAGAATTGCTAAACATTATATCATTCCAGCAAGCGGTTCGATATGCAGAGGACCGAAACATATGGCGGACGTAGTTGCATAAAATCAAGGTTTCATAGTATCACGATGCTCGGATCGAGCCTACGATGAAGAAGAATATATATAAAAGACGGGTTATAGTGTATCCATAACCTGCAAAGGTACTACGCTATCTATTATCAATCCATATGGGCACCGGATTTCTTTCACTTTACAAATAGCGTACGTTTTATATATTATTTGGTACGACGTCATTTCGACGAATTCGGTTTGTTTTATGTAACGGAAAGATCTGCAATAAAAATTATTCTTTTCGGGGGAAAATCATTAATGTTTGAACGATGTTTTTTTTTTTTTAAAAAATATTAATATATAAATGAGTTTTTTTTTTTTATGTATAAACTTCTCACTTGCTGAGGCCTTTACATTCCAAGTAACCTATCCAACGTCTGCAGAGTATTTGGTATGCAGCAACATGCATTAATTGCTCTTTTGAAGGGGCGAGCGGGAATTTTTTGAGGTATCTCAGTGAAAAATGGTCGGATTTTGATAAACTTTTTTTTTTATTTTGTCTTACATATCTGGCGGCGCCTGCAATGTTTTAGGTATACAGTATTAAGAGTTTAAAGTGCATTTTTACAGATAAAGTACCTGCAGATGGATTTTTAGGATAAGTCTGTCAAAAATGGTCGGATTTTGGCAAAACTTTTTTTGTTTTATTCCTAATCATCCCCTAAATAATTAATCCTCCAATTTGCAGCCCCTAGTATTATTTTGTGCATATAATATATATATATATATAGTATTTTCGTAGAATTATTTAAACATGATGCATGTTTTATTATACTCTCCTGTCGATATAATTTTATTTCGAAATTTGGATGATGGAGTAATTTTTCATGTATTTATCCTTGCGTAATTCGTAAGTCGCAGTATATTTATAGAACGCGCTAAAATTTATCTCGATTTATCGGCGAATGTTAGCTATTTGTTTACGTTTTAATCTCCTCTAGTTATGTTTTTTTTTTTTTTAATATAAATCTGACTGTGAGTGTTAAACACGTGTTATCTATCATTGTTGCGTGTAGCTGATCGACACATTTGTCAGTTTTTGGTTTTTCTTTGCCCTGTCGGGAGTAATTTTTGTTTTAATTTATCTCATTTTAATTTTCTTCCCAGTAATGTATAATAAGATTAGGTTTTGATTCGAACTTCGTCATTTTCAAAATTTAATCGGGCAATAATTCTTAATGTTAATCCCGAAAATGAAGACGCGACTTAAACACGATGTGCCAGATTTGAAAACTCCAATAGAATATTATTATTTTTTGGTGTGTTTGTACGTGTATATTTTGTTTGCACGGTAAACGAGCGCAAATTTTATCCCCTCTTGTTTTATTTATTTTTTGTTTCTTTTGGAGACGGCGATTTGCTTATTGGTCTTCGAATCATCCTGTTTATTCTGACCATTGTATTCGCTTTAACCGGCATGGAAACGATTTATACTGGAATTTACTCTAATCATCTTCGGTTTCTTTCTATTTCTCCTTCAGAATACATACACATACACACACAGATGTTAGTCTACATCGCGTATATAAATAATATACACAACTACTTAAAATTCTTAAGTCGTTTCGCTCGGTAGAGAGGAAAAAGTTTTTTCCAGAGTTAAACTTTCGTTGTTACTAGTCATTTATTCCGGAATTTACATTCGTTTCGTTTATCTTATTATTCTGTTCTCGGTGTGCGCGTATCCCTCGAATCCTGCTGCTGCTCATTCGACGCCGATTGTAAAGAACCCGGTTTACTTTAAATGAGAAAGATATATATATATATATATATGTATGTATACGTATACATATTATCGATGGTCTCGAGTATTAATGATGATGGCGTGAAATAGAATGTTTGTATGCGGAAAAGCGTTGCGTCTTAATGCAACTCAAATCCAATGATCCATGAAAGGCTAAAGAAGTATTCTTGATCAAGTTCGTGTCATATATATATATATATATATATATATATATATATAATGTTGAGCATTTATATAAATGGAGCTTGTTTAGAACGTTTTTCGAATCGAAAAATATTTCCAAAAATCCTCTTGGTCCCAAACTTACGACGATAAGGTCTTTTCAGTGTCTCCGTCCACGCATTTTTAAAGCGTTAATATCCGATACGATATCATGTGTACGTGTGATATATTTCGACGATGCGGCTTAGTAAAACCCAGCGGCTAAACTTCTCTAGTCGATGTTTAAAAAGTTACATACAACATCCACCCCATTCGTTCCAAAAGAAGAAAAAAAGTTGTGGGAACATCCTAACGGAATGTGTTATTAGTTAGAAAGGCGTACGCGGTATTTCAGTTTCTGTAGCTTTGTATATATATATATATATATATATATATATATATATATATATATACATAACATATATCGTTACCCTAGGATTAGCAATTTTACTTTAAAGCTTGTTTTATCCGTATTATATCGTCTAAAATTCGTCCCATAACACCCGTAAATGTACGCAGAACATTGTTTTTCTTTATCTTTTATGTTTTGTTCTAAACTAAAGGTCGGTGATTTGCTAACGACAAAAATAATCGATGTCTCTTTTTATTCTATTACGACGAGGTATGTACTTCATAGTATCATTTAACTTTGTCTAATCGCCGGAAAGTTTTCACGGCTATAACATTTAAAGTTTTGCTTAAGTATCCGTCGTTAATTCTGTCCACTTCAAATATGTATGTATATATGTACAAGTTTTCTATATACGTGCGTACAACATATTCTATATATATAAATGAGGATTGATAGAAATACACGTACGTATTAGCGTTATATGCCATAGTTAATGACTCGAAGGAGTGACAGGATCTCATGACAATTAACGTTTAATTCTCTAAATAAACTGACCGTCACTAATTCTAGTTACGTGTCTTGTCATTTAAGATCTTATAGGTAATCAGCAGGTTGATAAATCCGTTCCTTTAAGTTTTATCATTATATAAAATTAAATTATATATATATATATATATATATATATATGTCGACGGGCATAGCACGTTGAGTACGGCGACTCTCCGTCTTATCGCCGAAGTTAAGCAACGGACCTGGATGGATAACCGCCGGGTCAGTGTGTTGTATGTTGCTGGTATCTCCCAAGTTGCCTGGCCCGCACGGATGATTATGCTAGTTTCTCGGCAATTTATTGATGGGGAGACCTACGTTCAGCAGTGGACAGATATAGGTAAATATATATATATATATATATATATATATATATATATATATATATATATTATATATATATATATGTGTATGATGGGTATAAATGACTACTTCGCATAACCGACTAATTAACAACCCCGTTTTTAAAAAATATCACTAATTATTCGCAATTTGTTATTAGTACAATGTAAATAGGGCATAGCAAATATAAATTTACCTAAATGATAATAAGTTATATAATGAATAATAGATATAAAATAAAGTTTAAAATAAATATATTTCAGTTCAGGAGTAACTGACGAGTAATCTAGAATTGTGTGAACTATGTGTAGTAAATCATGTAATCATACAGATTTTCGAACTCCATCGATAATTTGAATATATTTGAATACAATGCGAGCATACGTAACCGATGTTTTGCAAAATCAATAATTTATTCTAATGAAATATAACTAATAATAAACCCGACTAATCTAGTGAAATCTGCTATTATCGATATACATTCAGACCTGCCAACCGGTTTAAGAAAATCTACTAATAATATGATAATCTAGAATTCACTCTATTATTGCTACCCAACTGCCCGGGAGATGCAAGACACAGTTCGTCGACAATTTTTCCAATTCTCAGCCGTTATAACGTTTCAGGGCGCACGACGAGAACGATAGCAGAAAAAAAATTTCCAAACCATTTGAAGAAAGTGAACCAACTGCAGCTATAACGAATATGAAGCTCGGAAAAGTTGCTACTGTGTAAAGAGACTCTCAGTGAACAATAGAAGAATCACGTGTGATAACTGTTTTACTTCGGTTCCATTAGCGCAGGAATTGGATTACAATTAAATATGATTATCTCAGTTTGTTTTTCATGTAAAAATTATTACTGTATCATTCAACCCCTCCCCCAGAAGAAAATACATCTGTCATTTTGATTTTCACGATGTATAATGAAAAAGACATAAATGAGATCGCAAAGAAACTGGAAATTATCTCTTACAGTGCTAAAAGAGGAGTAGATATATTTTTGACAAAATAGTACACAGGCACATACAGTGTCTTATACGCATGTTTTTTTTTTAAATGTTCCATCCAGCTGGTATAGATGTACTAGTTTTAAGTATCACAGTCAATCCCAAATACCTATATTAAAAGAACAGTAATGAAAATATGATTGGGCTTTCATTCACCGGTCATCTTATTGCGTTACCATTGGGAGGCTAACTATGCACAATTTTTACATAAGTTGATTATTTGATACGTCGTTGCACAATTCGAAAGATCATATGGTTTCCCTAATCTGCGTGATGTTCGGATGGCTTTTTACGCAGACTACACAGCTCTTCTCTGTACTCCTTATACACCTAAAACGATTGCTAATAAAGTCGAATATTGTTTATTATAAAAAATGGTAAATTAAAACTGAGTCTATATTTTTCACTCGCAAGCGTCGCACGTTACCCGCTGAAATTAGGATTAATTCCACCGTAGTGAGCTGGTCAAAACAAGTTCGTCACCTTGAGGTAATCTTGGATAACGAACTAAATTTTTCGAACGTGTCAATCATGCTACCGTGAAAAAAGAGGAGGGAAAAGCCTGTACTTAATTAGTTAATCTACCTTTACGAAATTACGGACGTACCACTTCTAACCTTGGCCAATAGTTATTTTAACTTAATAATAAATTAAATTTTTAATTTTCAGAATAAATCTGATCAAAAGGAAATACAGGAAAAAATACGGAAAAATGAAAACACGACAAAATGAGAGAAGAAAAAAAAAACAATAAAAATATATAAATTAACACACAAATCAGATAATTACAATTTACAATCGATACTTATTAATAAATCACATAATAAAATATTCGTAACTTTACTCGTAATAAGAAAGTAATTTTTATAAAAATCTACACTTAATTCTACATGTATATCGTGCACGGAGATGTGTCATATCACGGTTTAACTGATATGAATTTATTATGGTGGATAGAACAATTATCAAAGAAATTTTTGAAAATTTTGTTACTAAATTAATCAATAAATGATAGCTTCGTTTGCTCGTATAAAAATGAAATTATTGTATTGCGGGTAGCATTTAATATAATTCTACAACGATAATTTTGAACTATCTGAAGCTTTACGTACTATTAAAGAATAGGACAAGCGTAAGTTAACCTTGGTCGAATAACAGTTGTGTATAGTTATTTTTTTATTTAATCTGAAAGGTGCGATGTTCTGTTAGATATTTAAGATGTCCATTAAATGTTAATCTTCTATCAAGAACTACACACCTAAATAACGAACTTCTTTTGACAATGAGATTTGTACGGAATTAATATTTATTTCAGGCATAGTATATCTGCCATATATTCACTAAGTAAATCATTTCTTAATGTTAATTAATTCCGTATAAAACACTTATTCCTCCCTTTAATCACATACTGCTGTCCAGATTGGTGTTTTGTTTCAAGTACCAATTTTAAGAAATTACAATACAAAACAAGTGTTTCGGATGCGTACTAAATGTACCTAGATACTACAGAATCGTTGAAGTGTAATTTAACGCGTAACTTCTGCGATGATTGCTTAGTCCACGGTAATTGTTTAATGTCTACCACGGGTAATTACGATTCAAAGCAACTTTCCATTTATGTATACTAAATATAAACATAGGAGGCTCGAACATAACCTTCATCACTTATTTTAGGATTTATTATTTCTTCTATATTTACTTACTGTGCAACGTGTAATTCTTTTGTTTTATTATTATTATTATAATTATCATTACAACTTTTTCTTTTTTGCCGTACAGTATTTAATTTTTTTCCCCTTTAAACTGTCATTACATTATAATTTTTAGATTATCACTCGATAATGGCGTAATAACCGAAAAGCTTCGTGGTTTTTCGAGAAAATAAACGTTTAGTGATTTTAACTAATTTTTGTAATTAAATTACATTATAAGTATGAATATTGCTTTTCTATATTAAGCGACTTTACATTATTTCTGTTGTTGTAGGATGAACCATCTTGGGTTACGTAATTATTATTTAAAAATTTGTTTTTGTTATTATTTTCTGTAAATTATGTTGAAATACACGTTATTGTTTTATTGTAATAATATTTCGATCGCGTTGTTAAAAAAATTATCGGAGCGGATTGAAATTTTGGTTGAGGTCGTAATAATACGAATATGATTAAAAAAAAAATGGCGACAAAAGTAAATTTCCCAGTAATCGCATCTTACGCTATTCTTATATTTTGACCGTCTTCTGATTATCGGAAACTATCGTTATGGAAATAGCCATCTACGAGTGTACTTCACCGATACTGCTCATAATCTACAACAGTGAATACTCGTTACAGACATCCTTAGCCATCTCGTTAGTACTCTCTTCGTATATATTTCCTGGAGATTCATAAATTCATCGTAGGAGAGGCGAGTATATTACATCTAAACGGACACGGTATGATATAATAACGTACTTGAAACACGCGGTGTTCGGAGATGTTTTTTTTTTCCTTTTACGACAAATATCGAATGTACGCCCCTAATCATCTTAAATTCAAATGTGGTTGTAAAAGTTCTGTAAAAAAAGTAAAACAAAAATCTCTGAATAACCTTGATCGGTCTTTATATAAATATAGAAAAATATAATTCGTTGTTCTATATAGAAATTGTGATATAATCGTATATAGAGCATGAAATTACTAAAATAACAAAATTGCTACTCATGGAAACGTTGGTTTTCTCTATAGCGACATACGGTTCTGAAACCTGGGCGATTGATCGATGAGAAATAAGATCAATGAAGGAATATCGAAAAATTCTAAGTATTCTATGGACGGTTCATAGAACAAATGATTCAGTTTTAAAGGAGCCTAAAATCGAAGCCATTTAGCGTTTATTACCAACGACTAAAACACGAATGCTAGGATTATTCTTACATATAATACACGTGTGATTGGTCTGAAGCTTGCAAGGTTAGATCAATGGAAAAAGGGAGAAAGGTACATCGATGTCCCGTTGTTAATGGAACAAATTTCAGAAATATATTCCAGGAATTTAATGATGTACGGTATCAACAACCTTATTTTTTACACGAAGGAAAACTATTAAAGAGTTGAACGAACGTTCTTGTCTTAGATATGTATTATAATAATAAATTTCACACACAGTGGAATGAATATAACGGTATTGCTAAAAATGATTCCCCAAATATAGAAAACAGACTAAGTAACACATCATTCGTACCAAATTTTTTTAACGTACAATTCATTACTGGATATGTGACCTATTTAAAGATTACTTATATAAATATAAAATTGCATACTCTGAAAATTGCGTGACGTGTAACAGCACTGACACCATTAAGCATATACTTGGCGGCTGTAATCATAGTAACACTGATTTCAGCGATATTAGTACTGATAAACTGGTAACCAAATTATTTATAATTTTTAACACTTTCGCGATTGCTGATTTAAATTTTTTTTTTTTTTTTTTTTTTTTATATATCCCTGCTATAATCTACGCCTAGCCTGTCTAGGCTATCAGTAGATGTTATCATAGGTGATTACAATTTAGTCACTTATAGCCCCATCCATTGATGTTGTAGCTAGTTAGTGTTCACATAGCAGCTTTTCATCATAGCCTGTCATTAACTAGAGTAAATCTAGTGGTTTCGTCCGTTGTAGCCGGCGAATCTCCTCCATATTATCCAGTAGGATAATTGCTGTCCAGTTGGTATGTTTATCCAACCTATCAGCATGCTTCTTAGCTGCGTTTTTAATGACATCTTGCACATATGGTACAGCTAAATCACGGTGTAATGTCTCGTTGCTTACGTACCAAGGGGCATCTGCAAGTGTTCTCAGAGTTTTATTCTGGAATGTTTGTATTATTTTTACATTACTTTTTGCGCTACATCCCCACAACTGGCATCCATATGACCATACTGGCATGAGTATCTGTTTATAAAGTATCACCTTGTTATTTAAGGTGAGTTTCGATTTTCTTCCTATTAGCCAATACATTCGACTTACTTTCATATTGAGTTCTGTTCTTTTAGTTACAATATGGTTACGCCACGTTAACCTGCTATCCAGATGTAGTCCAAGGTACTTCACTTCGGTTTTAATTGGTACGATGTTTTTATTCATAATAATATCTTTTGTAGTAATTTTTCTGTTTGTAAATGTCACATGAGTCGATTTTGCTTCATTAATTTTAATTTTCCATTTCTCACACCAAGAGGTGATGAGATTTACGCTTGTCTGTAATATTTCATTCGCTTCATTAGGACAACTGCTTGAACATAAAACGGCCGTATCATCAGCAAATGTAGCAACTAGCGCGTTTTCAGATTTAGGCAAATCAGCAGTATAAAGCAGGTAAAGCAACGGACCCAAAACACTCCCCTGAGGTACTCCCGCATTAGCAGGATGTATTTCAGATACTTCATCGTCATACTTCACTCGAAAGTACCTTTCGCTTAGGTAGGATTCGAATAGTTTGCAATAATGATAAGGAAATATTTTCCCGATTTTATGCAACAATCCCGTGTGCCAAACTTTATCGAATGCCTGACTTATGTCCAGGAATACCGAGTCACATATTCTTCTTTCCTCAAGATCATTTTCTATTTTGTTCGTTATTCTATGCACCTGTTGTATGGTGGAGTGTTTTGATCTAAACCCATATTGATGATCCGGAATAACTTTATTGTCCTCTACTATTGGTATTATGCGTCTATAAATTAGTTTCTCATATAGCTTGGATAATACTGGCAATAAAGAGATAGGCCTGTATGACGTTACGTCAGTAGGTGGCTAATGACCGTAAAAAAAAAACCTACATTTAGCTTAAACTTATTTATGTAATTAAATATAATTACACCTATCCTAAACATATTTAAATATAATTGTACCTTGTTTTAACTTATAAACTAATTATATAATCATAACTAGTTTAAATTTATGCATACAAATTATTTTTATAATATTGTAAAACAGTTTGTTCAGAATTCCATAAACTTAATTGAACGGGTTCTGAAATCTGTTATTTCTACTGTGTTTGTATTTCACTTACACAATATATTTACCCCATCGTTTTTACGAATTGAGGGTCAAAACAAAAAAAAATTCAACAAATCTCGAAAGTAGGGAGGTTGGATTTACAATAAATTATGAACAAGCCAGATAGATTGCTTTACATAAGGACATCCGGATACGAATAAGGAAATGAGAATAATTTATATATATATATATATAATTATCATTACGAATTTGGATATCGTAGCGCAACGTGAAATAGTGTTACGCCACAGTACCTTGGCCCTCGTAATTCGGTCGATCTAGCGGTTTAGGGTTAGGCTTCGTTCACCTGGTTGACATCCACTTATTTATTTTATCAATCTTATCCCATCTTGCATTATGATCAAAAAATCTAAAAACACAACACGTTTCAACATATAACAAAATGTATAAGTATCTATTGAAACTTTGACAACATGTTGTGTTCGAACATGAGAATGTTACTATATCCCAATAGC